>CAJQUN010000008.1:7710080-8030122 GCA_907163345.1 Haberlea rhodopensis | reverse complement strand
AAAAATGTGGTTCCACAGCTAAAGAAATCTGGGAGAAGATTGCCCAACTCTGTGAAGGAAATGATCAAACTAAAGAAAACAAGCTTACTGTGGCATTACAGAAGTTTGAGCATATCAAGGATGATGAATGGAGAAACTCTCACCGAGTATGATGAAAGAGTGACCGGAATAATCAATGAACTCAGCAGTCTGGGTAAGGGAGTTACCCAACAGAGAAGTCACTCTCAAGGTGATGAGAGGTCTCCCAAGAGAATGGGATGTCAAGACCATTGCTATGAGAGAATCAAAAGGACATCAACAAGATAGATCTGCAAGATCTGTTTGCTGATTTAAAAGCCTATGAATTCGAATTAGGTATTCGGGTTGAAGATGAACCCAGTACCAGTCAGCCTACCAAAGCTCTCACTTGCATCACAAGCCATACCTACTGCTACAGAGATGACTCCAGAAAAAAAATGTAATGATGCTATGGCAATGTTCGTAAAGAAATTCGGGATTCATGAAGAAGAATCAGAAATCATATCCACGAAGGCAGCTTCAAAGGAAGATCAGAAGAAGAAGAAGAGCGTGTATGTTTCAACTGTCTCAAGCCAGGGCATTTCATCGCCGACTGTCCCAAACCCAAAAAGGATGATCACAAAAGAGGATCCAAGGATCACAGAAAATCCAAGGAAACTAGAAAATCATCCAGAAGGGACAGAGACCAAAAGGTTTTGATGGCAGAAGAAAGTAAAAGCAAAAGGGCTGATTCTGAATCAGAATCAGAGGAGTCAACCAGCTCGTCCAGCGAGAGTGAAGACGAGGAAGTCCACTGCTTAATGGCAAATGATGAAATTGAGGTACACGCGTCTAATCTATCTGAATTTACACATAGTGAACTTACCAATGCATTGCAGGACATGATCAATGAGTATCGGACGTTATATGAATCCTTTGAAAGCTATAATACTGAGTACTCAATCCCAACGGAAACGCATAACAACAAACTTGATTGTGAACAATCAAATGAGTTAAAATGCCTAAGGGAAACAGCTAGTCTTCTAGTGAAAGAAAGAGATGAAGCCAAGTGTGCTTACCAGAAACTCAGCAAACTGGTCAGCATTTGGAATGCGTCAACTACCAGAAAAGATGAAATGCTTGAGTCTATTCGACTTGCTAGTGATCGAACTGGTATAGGCTATAATAGCAATGACAACAATTCATCTGGTAACGAACCTCCGCTGTGTCTAAAGAAAAGCAATGTTCAATCAATGAACTTTGTAAGATCTAGCACAGTATATGATCCTATTGAACTGGTTAAAGAACCTGTTAAAGCAACACTCATTAAGGAACATGTATCACACCGAGGTATTGGTTATGTTGAACCAATCAAGAAATCTAAACCGGGGCAAAAGTTCAGAAATGAACTTAAACCCACTGGTCGAGCAGCTAGAGAGGTTAAACCCAACTGATACTACAACTGTATGCCTATCTAGAAGAGGTATATGCCAAACAACAGGAACTACAAACCAAGAGCACATGCATATACTCATTATCACACTACACAGTCAAGACCATCACCATCATTTATGAATGCACACACATTTCAGAACACACACCGACCTAAGCCACTCAGGATCATACAAGTGTGGGTTCCGAAAGGACTAATCCTGCCCGGACCCAAGTAGGATTGGGTACCAATCATTTTATCGCTTTAATTGCAGGAAACTAGAATGCATCAAGTTCGGAGCTCAGAATGGTTTCTGGACAGCGGATGCTCTAGACATATGACAGGAAATGCGAGCTTATTGTCTGAACTGGTGGACTCCACCGGACCCAGAATAACTTTTGGAGACAACGCGAAAGGTAGAACCGTGGGTAAGGGTAAGATTATCTATGGTAACATTATTATTAAAGATATTCTGTTAGTTGAAAATATATGCTATAACTTAATTAGCATAAGTCAACTCTGTGACAATGGTCATTCTGTAGAGTTCAACCAGCACTCATGCACAATCAAATCTACTGATGGCAGTATATTACTTGTAGGAAGAAGGCATGATAACACATATAAAATTGATTGGAATCTTAATCAGCCAACCTCCTCTACTTGCTTTCTTGCCCTGAATTCTTCCAAAAATTGGCTTTGGCACAAACGATTGAGTCACTTAAATTTTAAAACTATTACCAGTCTGCGTAAACTTGATCTAGTCATTGGACTGCCCCAAATTGAGTTCTCAAAAGATAAGATCTGTGCAGCATGCCAACTTGGTAAGCAAATCAGATCCTCCTTTAAGAACAAAGGGAGTAAATCTTCTTCTCGGTGCCTAGAGTTGCTGCATATGGATCTATTTGGTCCTATACCAGTAACAAGTCTAGGGGGAATGAAGTATACTCTAGTGTTAGTAGACGATTACACTCGTTTTACATGGGTCCTGTTCCTAAGTGGCAAAGATCAGGCTACTCCAAAGCTGATCAAACTACTGAAAAGACTCCAAAATGAGAAATCGTGTGGGATAGATAGAATTCGCAGTGATAAGGGTACTGAGTTTACCAATCAGTCACTCGAATCATATCTAGATGACCTTAGTATTAAACACAAATACTCTGCTGCAAGAACTCCTCAACAAAACGGAGTTGCTGAGCGTAGGAACCGCACTTTAAAAGAAGCTGCGCGAACTATGCTTGCGGAATCAGAAATATCGCAGAGATTTTGGGCAGAAGCCATCAACACAGCTTGTTATACGCAGAACAGATCAATGATTAATAAGCGAGCAAATAAAACCCCTTATGAGATCTGGAATGGCAGTAAACCAAATATTTCTTATTTCCATGTGTTTGGTTGCAAATGTTTTATTCACAACAATGGAAAGACTCATCTCACCGCTTTTGATGCCAAATCTGATGCTGTAATATTTCTTGGGTATTCTACAGTTAGTAAAGCCTTCAGAGTATTCAATAATAGAACTCTTACTGTAGAAGAATCATTGCATGTAAAATTTGATGAACCTACTGACTGTAAGGTATCTGATATGCAAATCAACAACTTGAGCAATCGACTGGAAAGCACTTACATTGATGAAAATGTTGATGATGAGATCAATTACAGAAGCAGAACTGACTGCTCCTTAGAACCAGAAGTTCCTGAAGCTCAAACAGAGGATTCTACTGGTCAAAAAGCACTGCAGCCAGCCAACAATGACACTATTGCACATACTCCTGCTGCAGTAGAAGGAGCAAATGAAAAAGATGCATCAATCAGCACTTCTGAACTGCCCACTCATATCCAGTCAAATGAAGGGCTCAATCCTCTTGGACCTCCGCTCCGGTGGATGAAGGATCATCCTCCCGAGCAGGTCATAGGTAACCCTGTTGCTCCTCTACGCACCAGAGGACAATTAATTAATGAATTCCTTCATGCTGCATTCATATCTCACCTAGAACCTAAGAAGATTGATGATGCTATGTTAGACCCAAGCTGGGTAGACGCTATGCAAGAAGAACTAAATCAGTTTGAGCGAAACAAAGTATGGTATTTAGTACCACGACCACAACATCACACTATAATAGGCACCAAATGGGTATTTAGGAATAAATTAGACGAAAATGGAACAGTAATCAGAAATAAAGCAAGATTAGTTGCACAGGGCTAAAGATAGGAAGAAGGCATCGATTTTGATGAAACCTTTGCCCCTGTAGCTCGACTAGAAGCAATTCGTATATTTCTTGCATTTGCTGCTTTTAAAGACTTCAAAGTCTATCAGATGGATGTTAAGAGTGCGTTTCTTAACGGCAAACTCCAGGAAGAAGTTTACGTCGAACAACCTCCTGGATTTGAAAGCCATCAGCAGCCATCTTATGTATTTCATCTTAATAAAGCTTTGTATGGTCTGAAGCAAGCTCCCCGTGCCTGGTATGAAACTCTATCAAAATATTTGACTGAACATAACTTTACCATTGGCACGATGGACAAGACCATTTTCAAATTCACAAAGGGTGATCATACTCTGCTTGTTCAAATATATGTTGATGATATTATTTTCGGCAGTACTAACTCAAAATTGTGCGAAAGATTCAGGATCAATTTGAGATGAGCATGATGGGAGAACTATCATTTTTCTTAGGATTGCAAGTCAAGCAATCCAGTGAAGGAATTCTGATAAATTAGTCCAAATATACTAAAGAGCTGCTGAAGAAATATGGAATGAGTACCAGCTCAGCTGCTGCTACACCAATGAGCTCATCTTCCAAACTCGACTTGGACAATTCAGGAATACCAGTCGAAGTTACAATGTATCGAGGCATTATTGGATCACTGCTGTACTTAACAGCCAGTCGACCAGATATCATGTTCGCAGTTTGTATGTGCGCCCGGTTTCAAGCAAATCCTAAGCAGTCGCACTTCACTGTTGTCAAGAGAATTCTCAAATATCTGAAAGGAACTGAGAATGTTGGTCTATGGTATCCAAGGGACTCAACGTTTAATCTGATCGGATACTCGGATGCAGACTATGTTGGTTGCAAAATTGACAGAAAGAGTACCAGTGGATACTGTCAATTTCTTGGAGATAGACTAATTTCTTGGGGATGCAAGAAGCAGACATCCATAGCAACTTCTACTGCAGAAGCATAATACCTCGCTGCTGGAAGCTGCTGTGCTCAACTGCTCTGGATTCAACAACAACTGAGAGACTACGGAATTGAATCCACTGAAGCACCTATATTTTGTGACAATACATCTGCCATAGCAATTACTTATAATCCGGTTCTTCATACACGTACCAAAACATATTGACATCCGTCATCATTAGAGATCATGTTATGAAGAAAGAAATTCGGCTGGAGTATATCTCTACCGAACAACAGGCAGCAGACATTTTCACAAAACCCCTACCGGACGCTAAGTTTTCTTACTTAAGAAATATTTGGTTTAATTGAAATCAATTCTTGATTGTCGTTATTTTAGGATGATAAATTCAGGGGGAACTACTTAGTTTATTCGCATGAATTAAGGGGGAATTTCAGTTACATTTTATATTGGTTATTCAGACTCAGCTGGTAATACAATGGTCTGCTGCAGTAGGTGTATATGTACCAGTAGGACTCTACATACCAGTAGATGTTCCCTACCAGTCGGACCCTACATACCAGCAGACTTTGCCAAGTATGCTTTGACTAAAATAACCTTCGTTACTTATTAACCTACTGGAACGTCGGAATTTAAATTCATCTTTTTGTTATAAAAATAAATTTTTTGAATCCCGCCCAAATCCTGTCCTTTTAAATTATTTTTTTAAAATCTTTAAATCGTTCGATGATAGCCACGTACCCATGTGTCCGCTCATCTACAGTACGACGTTACATATACTTCCATCTTTAAACCGCCATTACTTTGGTTATTACTTTTTATCTTCTTCAACAACACTCACTGCGTTTACCTTTCCTTCCAGAAAATCTTATTCAATAGGTTTGTTGCTGTCTTCTCCGCATAACTCTTCAGAAATGTCGAAGAATACCCATCCAAGCTTCATCACTAAAGCTGTTCATGTGGACTTTCATTCAATCTCCACATCATCTGATAAAGAGACAAATGAACTGTTTCACAAGTTGGATACCTCTGGTCTCTTAGTGATCCTAAGCCAGACTCCATCGTTCTACAAGGAAGCATTACACGAGTTCTTTGCCACTGCAAAAGTTGTTGATGACACCGTGGTGGCATCCGTCTCCGAACAGTTGGTTACAATCACCCAACTTGAATTTGCCACCCACCTACGTCTTCCCTCCACATGACTTACTGATTTCTCCACTATTCCAGTGGAGCTAAGGGAAGAAATGCGCATCATATTTTCTTACTCTACAAATCGCCTTCAAAGTCCTCCGTTCAGGAAAGTGTTGATGAAGAGTCATTTTCGACAACTGGCGGATATCATTTCCAAGGGGCTACTGTGTAAAGCCGGGTCATTTGATATCATCACCCCAGAAAAATTTGATGTTATGAGTGCCATATACAAAGGGTTGGAGATAAACTGGTCAGTTGTGCTATTTCAAATTCTCACTGGTCTAGTTGGTTCTGGAAAAGGTCAATCAGGTTTCGCCCTACCACTAAGCAGCCTTTTTTACAGCAAAAATATTAAGACCGGGGCTCTCTCCAAACTTCATCCAGGGAGACTAATCACGGCAAAATATCTTCAGCTTCACAGACAGCGAAGTGGCAGAGAGGTTGGATTGACGAAGCGCCGATCGACTCAAGTTATTAGTGATTCTGAACAAACCATATCGGAATCTGCTGAGTCATCTCCTCCCCCCCCCTCCTCCTAAGAAGCCCAGAACCAGAAAAGGGGCTCCTCCTGCTCTCCGACAGAAAGTCATTGCTGCTTCTGATACCATCTCCTCCGCAAGTCCGACAGAAGATATCCCTGGTAGAGAATCCAGCCCTGTAAATCCTCCACCTGAGGAACCAACTGCTTCATTGGCCATGGTACTTGCTACCTCAGTGGCTCCCGCTGACATTTCTTCTGCACTGGTGAGCTCTCAGCAAGCACCAGGCTCTATCTGTTTTACGACACCCAAGTCCTTGTGTCCTTACTGTCATCCGAAGACCACCACCGCTGGTAAAGGCAAAACTCTTATGGCTCCAGTGTCCACGCCTGTTGCCTTTGAGATACAAATGGTCATGGATACAGTTGAAGCCAAGCTGCAGCCACAGCTAGACATTTTTGATCGATGGGTGAAGGTACGAGTGAAAATTCGATTTAATGATTTCACTCCTATTTTGGATCAAGCACGGGAAGATGAGAACCAAATTTTGGCTTATCTTCAAATCTCGGACCCTGAGAAAAGCCTGAAGCTGAGGGATATATTCCGTCTGATGAACTATGTGGGCGAACTTCAAGCCATTGTTGAAACCCGTCTTCAGCATTTCAACGGTGATTCAGGCACAGCGAATCATGATAGAGCAGTTCTAAATGCTCTTGGACCAAAACTGGAAATGGCCGAGCTAGCTCTTCATGATATTCGCATATCAACTGGTCTTCACTCATGCTCTACTGCTGCAAATGTTGCAAGCCCCGACCAGCCTGATTTACAGATAGCTATCGCTGATTTGGAGATTGTTCCTAGTAATGTGGAGATAGCTTCGATTGATCTGGAGACCACTACAACTGGAGTTGAGACAGCGTCAACTGCCTTGGAGGCAACTTCTCCTACTAAAGAAATCTCCTCTCCAACTGCTCCACTTGTCTTCTCTGCTCCCAGCCCTAACAATGATCAACTGACCCAACCGATGGTTTTTGATCAAGAAAATGTGGACACAGTAATTCAGACTGTGGTTCATCAAGTTACCATCTCCTCTGGCAACCATGAACCCAGCGAGTCCTCTCATTCTAATGATCACACACAGTCGTCTGCCGCTGCGGTTGCCCAAGCCACTGCTGATATGGATGTTCCTGCTCTAGACTCAACAGCTGCACCACTTGTTGAAGACACTTCTTTACTATCTACTGCAGTTGTTGAAAATAATCCCGGCGTTCTTGCTACTACTGCTGACCCTCAAATAATTGCCGTGGATCCGTCAATGGCTCAAGAACCTTCAGAGGACTTCTTCGAGTTCCAAACTTCTATCCCTCTGGAAGGGCCACCTGACATTGCTGAACAGCTAGTACATCTTTCCAATGCAATCTCTGCATTAGCCAGTGATGTCAACAAGCTTAAACAGGAAGAGCGCACTGCGGCTCTTATTCTTGGCAGCCATCAGCAGCATACTGATAACCAGTTCCAGCATGTCTATAGGGACTTAAGCAGCCTGACGTCTACTGTCACCAGACTTCAGACTTTTGTTACGGATGCATTTGCAGACTCCTTTTCTCGAATAGGGCAGGCTCATCTTCTGATAAATCAACATAATGAATCACTTCAAGCTGCCTCCTCACTGGCTCTTGGAGATAAGATAGAAGATGCTAAGAAAGTCTTCACCGAGCAGCTGGCAACCATGAAGGCATCATTTGCTTCCCAAATTCAAGATTTATGCAACAGCCTGCCTGCTGCTCCTCAAATTATTAAAAGACTGTCTGAGCCCAGCCGTCCTGCTCCTCAGTCCCAGCGAGATCCGAGTCCAGCAAGTCGTTCATCCACTGCAGCTGGAGCACCCACTCAGTCCAGACCATCTACTCAGCAAAGATCTCAAAGTCTGCACCAACCGTCTACCGAAAAGCGCGACTATTCCAAACACTGGTTCGGGAGAAAATAGTATCATTTTCTGATCCTTATTAATTACTCTTATCTATTTACTGTTTTCATTTGACTTTTTTTTTCGTATTTATCGTAACACCATTATTGTGTTCACACTTGATGAAATTCTTCTATAAATAGAGACTCATTTTAGTTTTTATAACACACATTCACTCATCATGATTATTTTCAATTCCTTGAAAATTCCTTGGTTTTTTCTTCGCAATTATTCAGTTTCATAGGTTTATTACTTATCTAAATCAACCCCTCATGAGTTGATTACTTATCTAACCCAGCTCCATTAAGTTTCACCGTTTGGATCCTGCTCTGATGCTCATCATCAGTCATGAACTACAATCAGGAGTTATCTGGGTGCTGATGACAAAAAGGGGGGAAAACAACAAACTTGATTGTGAACAATCAAATGAGTTAAAATGCTTAAGGGAAACAGCTAGTCTTCTAGTGAAAGAAAGAGATGAAGCCAAGTGTGCTTACCAGAAACTCAGCAAACTGGTCAACATTTGGAATGCGTCAACTACCAGAAAAGATGAAATGCTTGAGTCTATTCGACTTGCTAGTGATCGAACTGGTATAGGCTATAATAGTAATGACACAATTCATCTGGTAACGAACCTCCGCTGTGTCTAAAGAAAAGCAATGTTCAATCAATGAACTTTGTAAGATCTAGCACAGTACATGATCCCATTGAACTGGTTAAAGAACCTGTTAAAGCAACACTCATTAAGGAACAGGTATCACACCGAGGTATTGGTTATGTTGAACCAATCAAGAAATCTAAACCGGGGCAAAAGTTCAGAAATGAACTTAAACCCACTGGTCGAGCAGCTAGAGAGGTTAAACCCAACTGATACTACAACTGTATGCCTATCTAGAAGAGGTATATGCCAAACAACAGGAACTACAAACCAAGAGCACATGCATATACTCATTATCACACTACACAGTCAAGACCATCACCATCATTTATTAATGCACACACATTTCAGAACACACACCGACCTAAGCCACTCAGGGTCATACAAGTGTGGGTTCCGAAAGGACTAATCCTGCCCGGACCCAAGTAGGATTGGGTACCAATCATTTTATCGCTTTAATTGCAGGAAACTAGAATGCATCAAGTTCGGAGCTCAGAATGGTTTCTGGACAGCGGATGCTCTAGACATATGACAGGAAATGCGAGCTTATTGTCTGAACTGGTGGACTCCACCGGACCCAGAATAACTTTTGGAGACAACGCCAAAGGTAGAACCATGGGTAAGGGTAAGATTATCTATGGTAACATTATTATTAAAGATATTCTGTTAGTTGAAAATATATGCTATAACTTAATTAGCATAAGTCAACTCTGTGACAATGGTCATTCTGTAGAGTTCAACCAGCACTCATGCACAATCAAATCTACTGATGGCAGTATATTACTTGTAGGAAGAAGGCATGATAACACATATAAAATTGATTGGAATCTTAATCAGCCAACCTCCTCTACTTGCTTTGCTGCCCTGAATTCTTCCAAAAATTGGCTTTGGCACAAACGATTGAGTCACTTAAATTTTAAAACTATTACCAGTCTGCGTAAACTTGATCTAGTCATTGGACTGCCCCAAATTGAGTTCTCAAAAGATAAGATCTGTGCAGCATGCCAAGTTGGTAAGCAAATAAGATCCTCCTTGAAGAACAAAGGGAGTAAATCTTCTTCTCGGTGCCTAGAGTTGCTGCATATGGATCTATTTGGTCCTATACCAGTAACAAGTCTAGGGGGAATGAAGTATACTCTAGTGTTAGTAGACGATTACACTCGTTTTACATGGGTCCTGTTCCTAAGTGGCAAAGATCAGGCTACTCCAAAGCTGATCAAACTACTGAAAAGACTCCAAAATGAGAAATCGTGTGGGATAGATAGAATTCGCAGTGATAAGGGTACTGAGTTTACCAATCAGTCACTCGAATCATATCTAGATGACCTTAGTATTAAACACAAATACTCTGCTGCAAGAACTCCTCAACAAAACGGAGTTGCTGAGCGTAGGAACCGCACTTTAAAAGAAGCTGCGCGAACTATGCTTGCGGAATCAGAAATATCGCAGAGATTTTGGGCAGAAGCCGTCAACACAGCTTGTTATACGCAGAACAGATCAATGATTAATAAGCGAGCAAATAAACCCCTTATGAGATCTGGAATGGCAGTAAACCAAATATTTCTTATTTCCATGTGTTTGGTTGCAAATGTTTTATTCACAACAATGGAAAGACTCATCTCACCGCTTTTGATGCCAAATCTGATGCTGTAATATTTCTTGGGTATTCTACAGTTAGTAAAGCCTTCAGAGTATTCAATAATAGAACTCTTACTGTAGAAGAATCATTGCATGTAAAATTTGATGAACCTACTGACTGTAATGTATCTGATATGCAAATCAACAACTTGAGCAATCGACTGGAAAGCACTTACATTGATGAAAATGTTGATGATGAGATCAATTACAGAAGCAGAACTGACTGCTCCTTAGAACCAGAAGTTCCTGAAGCTCAAACAGAGGAGTCTACTGGTCAACAAGCACTGCAGCCAGCCAACAATGACACTGTTGCACATACTCCTGCTGCAGTAGAAGGAGCAAATGAAAAAGATGCATCAATCAGCACTTCTGAACTGCCCACTCATATCCAGTCAAATGAAGGGCTCAATCCTCTTGGACCTCCGCTCCGGTGGATGAAGGATCATCCTCCCGAGCAGGTCATAGGTAACCCTGTTGCTCCTCTACGCACCAGAGGACAATTAATTAATGAATTCCTTCATGCTGCATTCATATCTCACCTAGAACCTAAGAAGATTGATGATGCTATGTTAGACCCAAGCTGGGTAGACGCTATGCAAGAAGAACTAAATCAGTTTGAGCGAAACAAAGTATGGTATTTAGTACCACGACCACAACATCACACTATAATAGGCACCAAATGGGTATTTAGGAATAAATTAGACGAAAATGGAAATCAGAAATAAAGCAAGATTAGTTGCACAGGGCTACAGATAGGAAGAAGGCATCGATTTTGATGAAACCTTTGCCCCTGTAGCTCGACTAGAAGCAATTCGTATATTTCTTGCATTTGCTGCTTTTAAGACTTCAAAGTCTATCAGATGGATGTTAAGAGTGAGTTTCTTAACGGCAAACTCCAGGAAGAAGTTTACGTCGAACAACCTCCTGGATTTGAAAGCCATCAGCAGCCATCTTATGTATTTCATCTTAATAAAGCTTTGTATGGTCTGAAGCAAGCTCCCCGTGCCTGGTATGAAACTCTATCAAAATATTTGACTGAACATAACTTTACCATTGGCACGGTGGAAAGACCATTTTCAAATTCACAAAGGGTGATCATACTCTGCTTGTTCAAATATATGTTGATGATATTATTTTCGGTAGTACTAACTCAAAATTGTGCGAAAGATTTTCTAAAATTATGCAGGATCAATTTGAGATGAGCATGATGGGAGAACTATCATTTTTCTTAGGATTGCAAGTCAAGCAATCCAGTGAAGGAATTCTGATAAATCAGTCCAAATATACTAAAGAGCTGCTGAAGAAATATGGAATGAGTACCAGCTCAGCTGCTGCTACACCAATGAGCTCATCTTCCAAACTCGACTTGGACAATTCAGGAATACCAGTCGAAGTTACAATGTACGAGGCATTATTGGATCACTGCTGTACTTAACAACCAGTCGACCAGTTATCATGTTCGCAGTTTGTATGTGCGCCCGGTTTCAAGCAAATCCTAAGCAGTCGCACTTCACAGCTATCAAGAGAATTCTCAAATATCTGAAAGGAACTGAGAATGTCGGTCTATGGTATCCAAGGGACTCAACGTTTAATCTGATCGGATACTCGGATGCAGACTATGTTGGTTGCAAAATTGACAGAAAGAGTACCAGTGGATACTGTCAATTTCTTGGAGATAGACTAATTTCTTGGGGATGCAAGAAGCAGACATCCATAGCAACTTCTACTGCAGAAGCAGAATACCTCGCTGCTGGAAGCTGCTGTGCTCAACTGCTCTGGATTCAACAACAACTGAGAGACTACGGAATTGAATCCACTGAAGCACCTATATTTTGTGACAATACATCTGCCATAGCAATTACTTATAATCCGGTTCTTCATACACGTACCAAACATATTGACATCCGTCATCATTAGAGATCATGTTATGAAGAAAGAAATTCGGCTGGAGTATATCTCTACCGAACAACAGGCAGCAGACATTTTCACAAAACCCCTACCGGACGCTAAGTTTTCTTACTTTAGAAATATTTGGTTTAATTGAAATCAATTCTTGATTGTCGTTATTTTAGGATGATAAATTCAGGGGGAACTACTTAGTTTATTCGCATGAATTAAGGGGGAATTTCAGTTACATTTTATATTGGTTATTCAGGCTCAGCTGGTAATACAATGGTCTGCTGCAGTAGGTGTATATGTACCAGTAGGACTCTACATACCCGTAGATGTTCCCTACCAGTCGGACCCTACATACCAGCAGACTTTGCCAAGTATGCTTTGACTAAAATAACCTTCGTTACTTATTAACCTACTGGAACGTCGGAATTTAAATTCATCTTTTTGTTATAAAAATAAATTTTTTGAATCCCGCCCAAATCCTGTCCTTTTAAATTATTTTTTTAAAATCTTTAAATCGTTCGATGATCGCCACGTACCCATGTGTCCGCTCATCTACAGTACGACGTTACATATACTTCCATCTTTAAACCGCCATTACTTTGGTTATTACTTTTTATCTTCTTCAACAAATCACTGCGTTTACCTTTCCTTCCAGAAAATCTTATTCCATAGGTTTGTTGCTGTCTTCTCCGCATAACTCTTCAGAAATGTCGAAGAATACCCATCCAAGCTTCATCACTAAAGCTGTTCATGTGGACTTTCATTCAATCTCCACATCATCTGATAAAGAGACAAATGAACTGTTTCACAAGTTGGATACCTCTGGTCTCTTAGTGATCCTAAGCCAGACTCCATCGTTCTACAAGGAAGCATTACACGAGTTCTTTGCCACTACAAAAGTTGTTGATGACACCGTGGTGGCATCCGTCTCCGAACAGTTGGTTACAATCACCCAACTTGAATTTGCCACCCACCTACGTCTTCCCTCCACATGACTTACTGATTTCTCCACTATTCCAGTGGAGCTAAGGGAAGAAATGCGCATCATATTTTCTGACTCTACAAATCGCCTTCAAAGTCCTCCGTTCAGGAAAGTGTTGATGAAGAGTCATTTTCGACAACTGGCGGATATCATTTCCAAGGGGCTACTGTGTAAAGCCGGGTCATTTGATATCATCACCCCAGAAAAATTTGATGTTATGAGTGAGGGTTGGAGATAAACTGGTCAGTTGTGCTATTTCAAATTCTCACTGGTCTAGTTGGTTCTGGAAAAGGTCAATCAGGTTTCGCCCTACCACTAAGCAGCCTTTTTTTACAGCAAAAATATTAAGACCGGGGCTCTCTCCAAACTTTATCCAGGGAGACTAATCACGGCGAAATATCTTCAGCTTCACAGACAGCGAAGTGGCAGAGAGGTTGGATTGACGAAGCGCCGATCGACTCAAGTTAATAGTGATTCTGAACAAACCATATCGGAATCTGCTGAGTCATCTCCTCCCCCTCCTCCTCCTAAGAAGCCCAGAACCAGAAAAGGGGCTCCTCCTGCTCTCCGACAGAAAGTCATTGCTGCTTCTGATACCATCTCCTCCGCAAGTCCGACAGAAGATATCCCTGGTAGAGAATCCAGCCCTGTAAATCCTCCACCTGAGGAACCAACTGCTTCATTGGCTATGGTACTTGCTACCTCAGTGGCTCCCGCTGACATTTCTTCTGCACTGGTGAGCTCTCAGCAAGCACCAGGCTCTATCTGTTTTACGACACCCAAGTCCTTGTGTCCTTACTGTCATCCGAAGACCACCACCGCTGGTAAAGGCAAAACTCTTATGGCTCCAGTGTCCACGCCTGTTGCCTTTGAGATACAAATGGTCATGGATACAGTTGAAGCCAAGCTGCAGCCACAGCTAGACATTTTTGATCGATGGGTGAAGGTACGAGTGAAAATTCGATTTAATGATTTCACTCCTATTTTGGATCAAGCACGGGAAGATGAGAACCAAATTTTGGCTTATCTTCAAATCTCGGACCCTGAGAAAAGCCTGAAGCTGAGGGATATATTCCGTCTGATGAACTATGTGGGCGAACTTCAAGCCATTGTTGAAACCCGTCTTCAGCATTTCAACGGTGATTCAGGCACAGCGAATCATGATAGAGCAGTTCTAAATGCTCTTGGACCAAAACTGGAAATGGCCGAGCTAGCTCTTCATGATATTCGCATATCAACTGGTCTTCACTCATGCTCTACTGCTGCAAATGTTGCAAGCCCCGACCAGCCTGATTTACAGATAGCTATCGCTGATTTGGAGATTGTTCCTACTAATGTGGAGATAGCTTCGATTGATCTGGAGACCACTACAACTGGAGTGGAGACAGCGTCAACTGCCTTGGAGGCAACTTCTCCTACTAAAGAAATCTCCTCTCCAACTGCTCCACTTGTCTTCTCTGCTCCCATCCCTAACAATGATCAACTGACCCAACCGATGGTTGTTGATCAAGAAAATGTGGACACAGTAATTCAGACTGTGGTTCATCAAGTTACCATCTCCTCTGGCAACCATGAACCCAGCGAGTACTCTCATTCTAATGATCACACACAGTCGTCTGCCGCTGCGGTTGCCCAAGCCACTGCTGATATGGATGTTCCTGCTCTAGACTCAACAGCTGCACCACTTGTTGAAGACACTTCTTTACTATCTACTGCAGTTGTTGAAAATAATCCCGGCGTTCTTGCTACTACTGCTGACCCTCAAATAATTGCCGTGGATCCGTCAATGGCTCAAGAACCTTCAGAGGACTTCTTCGACTTCCAAACTTCTATCCCTCTGGAAGGGCCACCTGACATTGCTGAACAGCTAGTACATCTTTCCAATGCAATCTCTGCATTAGCCAGTGATGTCAACAAGCTTAAACAGGAAGAGCGCACTGCGACTCTTATTCTTGGCAGCCATCAGCAGCATACTGATAACCAGTTCCAGCATGTCTATAGGGACTTAAGCAGCCTGACGTCTACTGTCACCAGACTTCAGACTTTTGTTACGGATGCATTTGCAGACTCCTTTTCTCGAATAGGGCAGGCTCATCTTCTGATAAATCAACATAATGAATCACTTCAAGCTGCCTCCTCACTGGCTCTTGGAGATAAGATAGAAGATGCTAAGAAAGTCTTCACCGAGCAGCTGGCAACCATGAAGGCATCATTTGCTTCCAAATTCAAGATTTATGCAACAGCCTGCCTGCTGCTCCTCAAATTATTAAAAGACTGTCTGAGCCCAGCCGCCCTGCTCCTCAGTCCCAGTGAGATCCGAGTCCAGCAAGTCGTTCATCCACTGCAGCTGGAGCACCCACTCAGTCCAGACCATCTACTCAGCAAAGATCTCAAAGTCTGCACCAACCGTCTACCGAAAAGCGCGACTATTCCAAACTGGTTCGGGAGAAAATAGTATCATTTTCTGATCCTTATTAATTACTCTTATCTATTTACTGTTTTCATTTGACTTTTTTTTCGTATTTATCGTAACACCATTATTGTGTTCACACTTGATGAAATTCTTCTATAAATAGAGACTCATTTTAGTTTTTATAACACACATTCACTCATCATGATTATTTTCAATTCCTTGAAAATTCCTTGGTTTTTTCTTCGCAATTATTCAGTTTCATGGGTTTATTACTTATCTAAATCAACCCCTCATGAGTTGATTACTTATCTAACCCAGCTCCATTAAGCTTCACCGTTTGGATCCTGCTCTGATGCTCATCATCAGTCATGAACTACAATCAGGAGTTATCTGGGTGCTGATGACAAAAAAGGGGGAAAACAGAGATAGAGTATTTTCATAGGTGAATCCATAAACCATGGAGGCCTGATGAATATACATTTGACTATCCCTCCGATCGAAGATTTTCCTGTCTGAAACAAGGTGGATCGAAGCTCTCCGGTCTACAATGTTTGTTTAAAATTTGTCATGTATCATCTATATTTTGTAAAAATAGATTTGTATTAGGTTAAATCCAGTTATAAGAATTCATCTTAAATGAAGATGAATCTCTCTCAATTGTCCAGTTTGATTACAACTTGTAATCTGCTTATCTTTATAACTAATGAAAATTTCAACTTGATTACAATTATTCAAGTATGAAATTGTTATTGCTTAGTTTTGTCATCACCAAAAAGGGGGAAATTGTTGGGAAACGATTTCTAAGTTTTGGTGATTACAAACACCTACCGGATGTTGAAGTCTTACCGGGTGATAAAGACCAACTGGATGAACACCTACCGGGTGAAGTCACCTACCGGATGTTGAAGTCTTACCGGGTGATAAAGACCAACTGGATGAACACCTACCGCGTGAAGTCACCTACCGGATGTTGAAGTCTTACCAGGTGATAAAGACCAACTGGATGAACACCTACCGGGTGAAGACACCTACCGGATGTTGAAGTCTTACCGGGTGATAAAGACCAACTGGATGAACACCTACCGGGTGAAGACACCAACCGGACAGACATCAACTGGATGGCTACCAACTGAACAGACATCAACTGGATGGCTACCAACTGGATAGACATCAACCGAGCAGACATCAACTGGATGGCTACCAACTGGATAGATCAAATGGACAGACATCAACCGGACAGTCTCACACTAAACAAAGACATCAACTGGTTACTAGAGGATGAACGACAGTTGAACAAAGAAAACCAGCAGAAGTTTAAACATCCAGTAAGAGCACTAAGCAACGAGACAAAATAAGTACAACATTCTCTGACAAAGGTACAACAGAGCGGCGCACCCTGCTATATCTCCACCACCATTCCCGTCAGAGTTAAAGAGACGTTGCTTAACAAAATAGGAAAGAAGACAATATGAATTTGAAAAGCTAATCTCTTCCTAATACAGAAAAGCTACCATTGGACAACCAAACCTATAAATACGTCCAAGCAAAGAATGGGGAGTTTAGCTGAACGATTTTCAACAAACAGAAACACCTCAAAGCAAACAAGAAAATCAACTTACTGATATTCCAAAAGTTCAGCAAAGAGCAGACAAGCAATGCAGCTGAATTTGTGACAAATTAATTCCTATTGAAGTCTGCTGCTCAAGAACACTCGAAGCTGAAAAGTTTATTTTGTAAAGAGTGTTATAGAATCTTTTGTAATCAAATTTAAGAAGTTGTGATTGCTAGGAGTTTAGGCCAAGCTGTGTGAGTGCCTAAGAAGGTTGTATACTGTAAAGTGTAAAACAAGTCTTCTAGTGAATCCTTCATGCAAAGGAAGAAGGGGAGACGTAGAAGCATTGTGCTTCGAACTTCCAGAAACAATACTTGTGTCATTTGTTTATCGCTTATTTACTACTCAGCCTTATTTCTCACAAGTCCAGCAGACGTATTCCACACTACAATCAGTGTCTGCTAACTTGCCTGATATTGAGAAGCAACTGTAACACTTAACAGTTTACAGTTAACCCGAGATAAATCGAAATTGAATCTAGTGTTTATTCAACCCCCCCCCCCCCTTCTAAACACTACCCCAATCCTAACAATGTGAAATCAAATGATAACTTGGCAGATCTGCTAACTAAAGCATTTAATAGAAACCAAGTGTATGGATTATTGATAAGTGTGATTTTTACACTTATTTCACAATGATTTTATAGTGGTTTTTGTAGTGATACTTGAAAAATATTACGTGTTTTGGTATATATTTGTATATGTCAGGAATCTAGGTCCAATTGCATAAAAGTGGAGGAAATAAGCTATGATGGATGAAAGAGAACCAAACCGAGCAAATATGGAAAAGGAGGGACGAAATCGCTAGATTGAAGATTGATAAGTGTCGTTATTACACTTATTTAGATGCGGTTTTCTAATGGTTTTCGTATTGATTCTTGGATTATTTTAAGCTTTTTGGTATATATTTCTATATTTCATGAATCAATGTTGAACTAAATAAAAGTAGAGGAAATGAGCCAAAAATGATGAAAAATCACCGAACCGAGCGAACGTGTCAAAGCCAAGGAATAAAGGAAGGAAATAAAAAAAATAAAAATAAAAAATAAAAGCAAGCTCGATCTATCGAGACTCAATTTCGATCGATCGACGGTCCCAGAAAGTGGGCGATCGATCGAGCAGTCTGCTCGATCTATCGGCCGGAATAGTTTTTTTGAAAAATAAATTCCTTATAGATTTTGTGTCCAACAAGGAAGTCCATGATTCCCTTCCCTCTATATATTTGGACGAAAATCACAACCAAGGGGAGACTTTATAACCAGGAATAGCATCACTCATCCATACTCCATATCACCATCATCCACCATCACCTCTGCATCCTAGGAATTGGAACAAGCCAACTAGAGAATCGAGGAGCATGATCGAGAAAGAAGCGACGAAGGATCGAGAATCAACGGAGAAGTCAACTTGGGAGTTTGCTTTTACTTTTCTATTATTGTTTTGAATGAATATTGGATTTATTGTGTTTCTATGATTGAGAAATATCATGAACATAGTTTTTCCTATTGATATTGTGATCAAATTCATACATCTTCTATGTGCATGTTTTATTGTTCTTAATGCTTTTGAAGAATTGATCTCTTTGAATGATATTTTATTATAATTGAGATCGAGAGATAAAATTATAATACGATATAGTAATTAATGCCGTGTGTTAAAGATTACACCGAGAGATAAAATCACATAGAGTGATAGCTTTAGGTTAATCTAAAGTTAGTGGTTTTCATAAAGGGCATTAAATATCGAATTGTTAATTAAGTGAACGTTTTTTGCAATTTGATGTTAGATTTAATATAGCTCGAGAGAGTATATCGAATAAATTTGGAAAACCCGTCACCTTAGAGATATTTGGAGAAAAGAATTGTAAGAGTGGGGTTAGGTGGATCATTGTCTTCATAATTCTTTCTTGTGGACTTTTCTCGTGATCGTCGATTGTTTTGGTTGGATTATAGTAGTTCAATTTCATTATTAGTTAATTAATTATCGTAGGTTAAATATAATTTAAAGAAATATTATTTGGTATTGCTTGTTAGTCCATGTGGGTTCGACAATCTGTATTCTTCCTATCTTTACTAAAACTTGACACTGTGCACTTGCGGTATAATCGTGCTCTTTGATATTTTATTGTTTAATAAATCACGATCAAAGATTTTGAGGTCCGCGATCGATCGGCAACTTACAAAGATCTATCGCCACCATCCAGAAGATTTCCCTGATCAATCGGCAAAACATCTCGATCGATCGTGGATAAAAAATTTTTGGTTATTTTGTCGTGAATGTTTTGGTGATCGATCGGAAACTTGCGAAGATTGATCGCCTAACCCGAAAAAATCGAGCTTTTGTTTTCTTCTTGATTATTTTGTGTCCAAACATTGCAAAACTTTTCCTACTATAAATATGTATTGCCTTGGACATTTTTGGGGACTCTTGGCTCATAATAAACTCTACAAAATCAGCCACCATCACTCTTCCTCATCCCCAACCAACCATACACAAAACCATTGAAAAGGAGACGCATTGGAAGAGACGGGACGACGGAGCAACGTAGGAGTCAACATCTCTTGTTATTTCCGTATTTCTAACTCTAATTCTCTATTTTCATTGTATTTTAATGTTTAGATTGTTGCAAAACAAGTTTATGCATTGTTATTGGATGAAGATTGTAGGCTAAGTTTGTTGTCAAGACTTAGGGGATCCCATGTTTTGAACCCACAATTTTAGTTAAGTTTTGATTTATTCTTACAAATTCTTTGAGTTTAATTTGTTGTGTTCATGATTTCAATGGATTAATATCCTTGATTGATTATTTATTGCAATTGAATTGACCATAGGAGATTGCGATACGATATAGTAAATTAAACCGTTGATTTCATATTGATATCGAAAGATAAAGTCAAATACATGTGTATTAGCAATAGATTTACGAAAATCGAAGGCTAGAAGGTTTCATAAATTGACATACATTATTGAGTGTTAAATAAGTGCATGATCATTAACTTGTTGCATCTTAGTAGTAAACTCGTTGTAACCGGACCAAGGTATAACAAGTGCTTTAGGAAAACTCGTCACCTTAAAACGTAAGAATATAATTCTTAACTATAGGCGGATTATGGGGGATTGCATGGGTGAACCGAAAGTCTTGATAATTGTCTCTATTGATTCTAATCTTATTCGTTCTGGCTTGTTGGGTTGATTATCGAGTTAATTAGTCAATTTAGTTAATTAATCATAACTAGTTATCGTAGGCTAAATGTAGTTAAACTAGTGGAGTTTGGTAATTATTTCCTAGTCCTCGTGGGATCGACAATCCGTACTTTTCATATCATTATACTAAAACTTGACACCGTGCACTAGCGATACGCAATCGCTACACTCGAAATACTGTTTAAAATAATAGATGGTCGCGCTTATCGTGTATGCCCAAATTAACCCCACGCAATCCTCAAGATTGATAACAATAATGTAGTAGCGTGAGTAGGGATCGATCCCACGAGGAGGTGTGAATTCTTGTATTAATGAAAATCAAAACAAAAGAATAATAAAGGATGGGGTTGTGAGGTTGAATTATAATAATTAAAATTAAAAACAAAGATTAACTAATGAAAGCGATTCTTGGTATCGGTCTGACTCTACCTTGGATATTGTCATCTATTTCATCGATTCACAAAAGACTCAATTTTACTTGAATATTCATCAATTGGAAATCTAATTCCTCCCTCACCTTATTCATAGTCAATTAGTCCAAGCGTCCTAATTTAACTTTCATCAATCAATCAATCTCTATATGCATATTCAAGATTAAAAGCATGACACCATTCAAAACTAGTGAGCGATGAATCTAAATCATATAAACACAAGCGGTTTATATAAATTTAGTCAATAGTTTTCTCTAAGAATTTAATAACACCAACAACAGGCAATTATCAATCTTAGTTGCTTCGTAAATTTGATTAATCAAACAATTATCAAATTTAGCATTAGATTACATGCAAGTTATTAGGTTGTCAATCTAATAAACAAACACCAATCATATCAACAAAATCAGAAAAAACAATGATATTCAATAAAATCGGTAAACAAAAGCGTAGGAATCTCCCCAAGATAAATAAATCCAAGGTATTAGTATTCCTCAACCAAGAAGTAAAACTAGCTACACATAATTAAAGCAAAACTATAAATAAAAACAAGGGAAAGAAAACTAATCCGATCTCCGCTCGTCGAGGTGTCAATCCCGCATTCGCTTCGATCTTCGTAGCGTTCTTCAACAAAATTGAAAAGAAAAATATAAAACTAGTCTAAAACTATTCTACCTACTCTACCTAGATGATTTTATGTCTGATATTTCAAGTATATTATATAGGGAGGCTAGGAGGTGTGATAAAATCCAAGTTGGAAGAAAAGAAATCATGTTTCCATGTTTTTCAAAACTCCGGGCGATCGATCGAGAAAAAGGGGCCGATCGATCGAGCATTCCAATAGAAGTTTGTGACTTATCGAGAAAAAGGGGCCGATCGATCGAGCATTCCAATAGAAGTTTGTGACATTTTCAGCCTTGCTCGATCAATCGAGCATTTCTGCTTGACCGATCGAGCAAACAAGAATGTTTTCTGGTCAATTTTCAGCTTTTGGCGATCGACTTGCATTGGTCATAACTTCTTCATACGATCTCCGAATTTGACGAATCCGTTGTTCACTTGAAGATAACTGAACGTTCTACAACTTTTCTATGGAACAAATTTCCAAAACTTGGCTCGAACATATATAAATTTTAGGAGAAACGAGCGACATGTGTCTTGGATTCCGATTTTTCCTCTTTTCTTCAACTTTATTCATTCTTTCATCATTTTAGCTCGATTTCTTCACCTTTTCCTACATAGTACCAAATGTATGATTAGGAACTATAAACATCAAGTTAACAATTAAATCATTCCCAATCATTGACAATTAAGCGCATAAAACGTGTCTATTTCTAGACACATCAAATACCCCCATACTTAAACTTTACTCGACCTCGAGTAAATCAGACAAAATTACAATTTTTTGTTTGGCTCATAGCATCATAACAAAATAACTTGTTCTCACTTTAATGCCTCAATAATTTTAAAACATGCATAGTAATGAAAGGCGATGAAAAGTTAACAGTGGAACAAGTTCAATCCCTAAACATTTCATACTTAACAAAGTAGTGAACGTGCGTGTGTGGTCATAAACAAATATCATATGCGAATTATAGATCCAACAAATGTAAACCTACAATAGCTCAAGTTGTACACCAACACAAGTATAAGCTCACTTGCACACTCTTCTCCACTATCTTAGCCACTTGCAAACACAAATAAAGTAGGTCTTTATTAGCTTGTAGCTTGACCTAGGTATTGGCTTATGAAAGAAAGGGAAAAGATGCATCAAACAAGAGGTATGGTGATATGCACAATAATTAGCTTCTCTTCTTGCATGATTTTTTTGCAATGTAAACTTTAATCATTTTTTTTTTCTCTCTTTTGTGCCTTGGCTACCCTTGGAGTCATATTTGTATTAATTCTTTTCAAGGCATCCCCTTTTCTTTCATGTATTTCATTCTTTTGACAATAAAGCTCACAAAACATATATGAATCATTAATAACATAAGTGCATGTGAATGAAACACAGCATATTCCCTTCAAAGGTATGGATATTTAGGCTTATTAGGGAATGATGATAAGCTAGTCAAAGAATGTCGAATGGGGGTCTTTTGTATGCTTAGCATACGACCATTCTTTTTCATTAAGGCTCAAAATGGGTACTAGTGATTGATTTTCTTTACATGGTAGGCTTGAAATGCTCAAACGCATCAAAGATCGCCTATATCACTTTCATGTTCGCAAGTAGTCTAGTCATACACTTCAAAGAGCATGTAGTTAAGTTCTAGCATGTATTAGAGACTTCTTAAGACTATCACAAAATTCACACAATCTTCACTAAGATATGCACACTTCACAAGTCATGACGGATCCGTGCTCAAAATATTCAATTACTAAGTCAAAGCACACTTTGCATTAGAGTTCAAAGTGTTCCAAGGTTAACAATTCACCTATGTTCAAAAGCATGCATGCCATCAATTAGGTTTCATGGGCTAGTGATTCTAAGCATGCATTCATTTTTTATTATGAGCTCAAAATTTTCAAATTTTTCGATTTTTTTGTATTTTTGTAATAATAAAGCAATAACACACCACTAATCCCTCCCCCATACTTAAATCTTGCATTGCCCCAATGTAAGGCAAAAATACAAGAAAAGAGAAAAGTCTAACTAATAAAGCAATAAAAAATAAAAAAGAAGGGAAACTAACTCCCATTGGGTTGCCTCCCAAGCAGCGCCTCTGTTTAACGTTGGTTGACCGACTCCAATGCTCGTGCTCATGGTGGGTCATGCTTGGTGTCCAATGCCACCTTTTCCCAGCTCAGTATCCTTCTGACATCTCGAAGGCGATGCCTATTCACCTTATATTTCTTGGAGGTCCTCAACCCTTTTCTCATCCCCTCGTTTTCTATTGATGCATCTTGAGATTCAGGAGGAAGTTTCAGCTCAAAATCATGTACCTGCAATTCAGAATTAAAATTTTTAGAAGGAGAATTTGGTAAAGTAGTAATAATGCATGGATTATCAGTCAAAACTTCTTCCATAGCTCCATCGTCAACCTGTCGATCAGTAGTTACCCCTAATTCATGTTCAGTGACAAGATGTGACGGTTCTAGTGATATGTGATGTGTGATGCCAACAGTAAAATCAGTAGTAGGAGGATGAACGGGATCATAAGTATTAAACTTAGCTACATCACCATTAAACTCCATAGTAAAAGCACCACCACTTACATCTATTATGCATTTGGAAGTTTTCAAAAATGGTCTCCCTAACAGAATAGGGCTGCATTTATTATCATTTTCCATGTCAAGTACGTAGAAGTCAGCATGAAATACCAATCTATCAACTTTCACTAGAACATCCTCAAGTATTCCCCTAGGATGCACAGTAGACATATTTGCTAATTGAATAGCAATTTCAGATTTTTTCAAAGGTCCTAGTTCTAAAGATGCATAGATTGAATAAGACATAACATTTATTGCTGCTCTTAAATCTAGCATGGCCTTATCAATTCTATTATTTCCAATCGTGCATGGGACAGTGGATCCCTGCATTTAGTAGGGGCCTCCTCCTCATCGTCAGAAAAAAAAAATCATCAAACATGTCCATTTCATCACAGTATTCGACCTTCGGTCCTTCTTCCACAGCACATGATTCTTCAAAATATTTGACATAACGCTCAATTAGAGACATACCTTTTGGAGTTGCAGGATGTGCAAGCTCATTTTCCTCTAGTGGCACATGTATATTCTCTTCTAGCTTGGGTGGCGTAAGTACCACCTTCCCCGGGGTTTCTACCTCTTCATCACTCCTTGAGGCGACTGCAATGATGGTCTCTCTTGGGGACTCTTGTTGTTCTTCTAGCCTCTTGATCGATGTTGCTATTTGTTCCATTTGAGTACACAAATTCTGAGTGCTAGCCCTGAATTCCTGTTGAAATTTCAAAGTACTATCATCAAGTTATGAAACAAGATCCTCTAAAGACTCACCAGGGGTATGGTATTGAGCTTGTTGCGGCCATGGCGGGTATTGCGGTATGTATGGCGGTAGGGTGCTTTGCATGTAGGGTGGAGGTGGGCTCATCCATTGATTGTCATATTGATCACTCCAACTTGAGTTGTATGCACTTTGTCCACTCCCTATGCCAAGTTGTTGCACAAGATATGCCAATTCATCCAAGCTCCTATAATCCGCCATGGCAATCAGTATACCTTTGTGGTTCGAGATTAGATGTCCACCTATAAGCACGAACAAACCAATGTAGCACTAGGGGTAAATAGAGAAAGAAAAAGAAAGAGAAAGAAAAAAACAGAAAATATTAAAACAAAAATATACAACGCCTCCTCGACAAAGGGGCCAAAAGTTTTGGTTGCGCTTATCGTGTACGTCCAAATTAACCTCACTCAATCCTCAAGATTGATAACAATAATGTAGTAGCGTGAGTAGGAATCGATCCCACGAGGAGGTGTGAATTCTTGTGTTAATGAAAATCAAAACAAAAGAATAATAAAGGTTGGGGTTGTGAGGTTGAATTATACTAATTAAAATTAAAAACAAAGATTAACTAATGAAAGCGATTCTTGGTATCAATCGACTCTACCTTGGATATTATCATCTATTTCACCGATTCACAAAAGACTCAATTTTACTTGAATATTCATCAATTGGAAATCTAATTCCTCCCTCACCTTATTCATAGTCAATTAGTCCAAGCGTCCTAATTTAACTTTCATCAATCAATCAATCTCTATATGCATATTCAAGATTAAAATCATGACACCATTCAAAACTAGTGAGCGATGAATCTAAATCATATAAACATAAGCGGTTTATATAAATTTAGTCAATTGTTTTCTCTAAGAATTTAATAACACCAACAGCAGGCAATTATCAATCTCAGTTGCTTTGTAAATTTGATTAATCAAACAATTATCAAATTTAGCATTAGATTACATGCAAGTTATTAGTTTGTCAATCCAATAAACAAACACCAATCAAATCAACAAAATCAGAAAACAATGATATTCAATAAAATCGGTAAACAAAAGCGTAGGAATCTCCCCAAGATAAATAAATCCAGGTATTAGTATTCCTCAACCAAGAATTAAAACTAGCTACACATAATTAAAGCAAAACTATAAATAAAAACAAGGGAAAGAAAACTAATCCGATCTCCGCTCGTCGAGGTGTCAATCCCGCCTTCGCTTCAATCTTCGTAGCGTTCTTCAACAAAATTGAAAAGAAAAATATAAAACTAGTCTAAAACTATTCTACATTTCGTGAATTTTTCAGCCTTGCTCGATCGATCGAGCATTTCTGCTCGATCGAGCATTTCTGCTCGATCGATCGAGCAAACCAGAATGTTTTCTGGTCAATTTTCAGCTTTTGGCGATCGACTTGCATTCTGCTCGATCAATCGAGCAAACCAGAATGTTTTCTGGTCAATTTTCACCTTTTGGCGATCGACTTGCATTGGTCATAACTTCTTCATACAATCTCAGAATTTGACGAATCAGCTATCCACTCGAAGATAACTGGAAGTTCTACAATTTTTATATGGACCACATTTCCAAAACCTGGCTCGAACATATATAAATTTGAGGAGAAACGAGCGACATGTGTCTTAGATTCTGATTTTTCCTCTTTTCTTCAACTTTATTCATTCTTTCATCATTTAGCTCGATTTCTTCACATTTTCCTACATATTACCAAATGTATGATTAGGAACTATAAGCATCAAGTTAACAATTAAATCATTCCCAATCATTGACAATTAAGCGCAAAAAACGTGTCTATTTCTAGACACATCAATAGCGATCAATTATCAATAGGAATGTGATTAAAACCTACAAAATAAAATTTTCGTTGTGGTAACATAATCTTGTTGACTGAAAATCCCAAGATCTTGGTTCAATGTGCCAACTAAATTTCGGAAATTTGAGTTATTTCTCGGGAAATATTACCAACTCATTCCTAGGATGAAGAGTGTTTGCTACCTACCAATGTAGTGATGCTAAGTTTGATGATTTTAATGATTCCTATGACATTGAATTTTTTAACAAAATACAGTGGAAAGAATTCTTAACAAAGTCATTCAACCATGCTGCAAATTATTTAACGTTGAAGAATGCATCTAGCCCCACTTCAATCAAATCATTGGGGAAGTTGAGAGGCAACCTGGCCTATAACAGGATACAAGCTCCTTAGGGACAATTAGTGGGAAATGGGCAGCTTATCTTATGGCTTAGAAGCCTCAAATGGCACCATTCTTGCATAATGAGCCTAACTCACAGTTTTCCAGGTTAACCTGATCTCATGCTTCTATTTTTAAATAGAGGATGACTACAATATATTCTTAATCCAGGTTGTTGCATCTGCAATAAGATTTGATCAATTTTCTGCAGTTTTGACATCTTTTGAGTGAACTCCACCATGGCCGGTCCGAAGCCCGGTGTAAATGATGAGAGTTCAATTAGATAGCCAACCAGTGTAAAACATTGACAAATTTCTTTTGTATTGATCGGGAGGATCCAAATAGCCGACCACGCTTAGTAAGATAAATGCGATCCAAACAGCCGACCACACTTAGTAAGATAAATGCTTGATTGATCGAGGATTTGACATCTTTTTTGAATGACATGCAGTGGTTGACTGAACTTTCAAGATATAAAAATTTGCAGTAACTTTTCAAAATATTATTCAAATAATAATCTCAAAAGTTGAAGTAGTGATTTAATGACAACTGCAAAACAAAACAATAGTTTGAAAAATATAGAAAGAAAAATATGTGAGGATATATAATAATTATATTTTGATTAGTTGATTTGAAGCATGAGAAAAAAATATTTGATCAAAAAAAATTTCCACCCAAATAACCTAATTGATCTCTTCTGATTTCCAGGCAACATCTGCTGCTAAAGATAGTAAGCCAGCAGGGGCACCTCCTGGTTTGTTCTAATTTATTTACTTAAGCATCTATCGTTACTTCACTTGACCATGTCCAACCTGTAGTCCTCGTTATGGCTATGCAAATATGAGGTCATAAAATTGAAGATAAAATAAGATTGCATTGCAATTTATAATGAGCAGTTAAAATGAATGCCAAGAGATAGAAATAACAAGTTTTGTGAAATGTTTCTTGTAGTAAGTGATGAGATGCACATTTTGAGAACATAATAAATTTTGGTATACCACGGACATAAATGTTACGTTTCACCATTTATTTACATCGCAAGACTGTTAAATTCACTCCTGGTTTAGTTTTCCATCAGCTGTTGTTAGTGTTATGTTAAGATTATGTGCTGTAGAGCTAATGTTCCTCTTTTATATGATCTACAGGAAGTACCGAGAGGAACAGATACCAGGTACTTAATGCCCACTTCTTATTTACCTGAAGTTGCATATGTCCTAGTTTTCTTCAGTTAAGTTGATGAAGTTACGTGAGCTATGGCATTTAAGTATTCTAGTACGTTAGCAGGGACCTGAGTTTGAAGCTATGGTGGCGAAGCTAGTCGAGCTAGGTTTTGGGAGGGAACAAGTGATTCAAGCTCTCAATTTTTTCGATGGCAATGAAGAACAAGCGGCTGGATTTCTTTTTGGCGGCTGAATAATTATATTTATTTCAACTTTTGAGGGTACTCGTAATTGTTGTAACTTTTGTACACTAGAATTATTCATTCATTTGGATATTCAACATCTGCAAAAGCAATCTTGCAGTTCTGTGTGTTGTTGGACTCGGAAGGAGTTGTGCGATTTGGTAACATAAATTTTGTTTAAATTTAATTTACATTTCTGTAAGTTCAAAGTATTCTGAGTGTTGGCAAGGAATATTGGATCAAGAAAAACTTGATTACTTGATAATGAAGCTGGAGCGAATTCGGGAAATGAATAACGAACGAAGGTTCTAAGTTTTAATTTTTTAAAAAAATTATATATCCAAGTCTTATGTAAAGAAGGCTAAATTCTAAATATTTTTACGGATGCAGAGGAGTGTGGAGACAAGGGAGACCCCGGTACCTTTAGGAGTAAATGTATCATATGATCGAGAAGTAGAGTAAGCAATAGTTGACTGGGTCATTCGAATGAAGCACCATCCTCTATGCCGTCAATATCTTATAAAGTGGAAGTGACTTCCAGACAGTGAGTGAGGCAAGCTGGAAACACTCCGAGATACTTTGCATTTCCAGGAGCTAATCGACCAATTTCATAAGGGCAACGAGGGCGTTGCCGAAATGGGTGGAGGATGATATTATGTTCCATGACTTTCTAGAATATTCCGGCGATTTTGGAGGTTTTGACGTTCCAGAAGTTTGGAGAATACATTATAGTATCCCGAAAGCTTCTAGACTTTACTTGTACTTTCTTTTGTAATGTAGAATATTCTAAAATAGTTTAGAATAAGACAAATAGAATACCCCTTTTTGTAAATATCTTAGGAACCTTATGGAGACTTAATCTCCACAGTAGGATAATAGACTAGATCTTAACCAGAAGTAGTATAAATAGGTTTGCTCTTTCATTTGTATAGATCCAAAGTTTCTAGCATTCAAGTAGTACGACAAAGTCTCTCAAGCTTTCTTTTGAGTTCTTAATTTTCTTGTGTTTACTAAGCTTAATTAGTATTTTCACTAGCAACGTGTTGGATGATGTTTTAGTCTAAAGATTTGACATGTGGCAGTGTAAATTATAAGATATACACAATAATTCCATTTTGATAAGAATATGCATGCTAGAAAACACGAATTGATCTATATTATATTAGACTTAAAACTAGAAGAATGAAAATAAGACTATAAAATTAAGTTTTGAATTAGCTTATGTCATTTTACAATGAACCCCAAACATATTTTATTTTTATTATTTGAGTGGGTTAATTTTAATAAATACATCAATTCCAGGGATGAATATATATATATATATATATAGCATGTTGGAGTTGAGGTGGGCAATGGTCCTCGAGTCCAATTGCCTCCACCGATCAATTTTTTTATAGTTCATTAATAAGTCCAAGAGTCTGGTTCATAGCATTGTACGAGTTCCCAGATTTGTCTTTTTTTAATTTAATATAAGTCTTCCAGCCTGAATTTAATGCAAGCCTTGCAGCCTGACTTAATTTTTTATGCGATCCCCTTTCATAGAACATGGGAAGTAATGACAATTTGTCACATTTCACATTTTTACTATGCATGTGTTATTTTTACTTTTTTTTTTATAACAAAAATTGATATGTATTAATCTACATTAGTGAAGTCAACAGAGACAAAAGAACTCAAACATAAGGGGCCGTATTCGAAATTAGTAGGAATAGCCCCTCTAGCGGCTAAAACATGAGCTATAACATTAGCCGATCGGCGACGATGATTGACAATAAAACCATTGTTAAGAATGCGCAATTGCAATGTGATTCTTTAATTACTAATATATAACAGATATATATTAATTTATATTTGCTTATCCGACTCCATTTTCATCTTTTGGAATAATCAACGAATGGATTCTAATTACTATTTGATTGAATTTTTTTTCTTTAAACAGATGGAATTTTTAATGCTATAGCAATCTCCACACATTGTTGTCCTTATTCATTGTGTAATTCAATGCATTTAATCATGATCTGCGTGGTTGGTGTGTTGAATCACCAAAATCAAGGTTTAGCTTACACCCAGAAAGACTGGACCATCAAAAACTAGGGTTGAACTGTAGCAAATTTGTGATTAATTCCAAAATAATTATGGGATGATCGTATGAGGTCCTTTATTTTGATAATAGACTATTTGGAAAAATTCACTGTAAGTGTAATAAATATTATTAATCTTAGTTGCTTCATAGACAAAGTATTAGATTGCATTCAAAATTGCTAAGTGGTCAATCCAATAATTAAACATAACAATCTTACCAACAAAGTATAGAAAAACGATCAATACTCAAACAAGATTGATAGAAAGGAACATGAATTCATAAGAATAATAAATCACAATTGTATTGTCTTCCTCAACCAAGAACCAAAAGGTGTTTAGACACACATAATCAATGCAAAACAATCAAAATTTAATGTAAAAAGCATAAAAATAAACTAGACAAACTATGTAGATCGTCACTTGTCGAGGTTGTCACGCCCCCATTCACTTCGATCTTCTTAGTCGCCTTCAAAATTGTGTTGGATATCAAATCTAAGTCTAAAATCTGATATTTGGGGTATGAAAGATGTATGTAAGTTCTGATTTTTGTGGGGTATAAATATGAGAAGGAGAGGTGAATTAGAATCCTTGTTGAAAGGAAAGAAATCAAGTTCTCTTCGACGATCGAACTTCACTCTCTAGCGATATATCTTCACTTCAAATATTTTATTTTTTGATCTTCGTATGTTAACGATCGATCTTCACATTCTGGCGATCGATCTTCGCTTCAGGATTTCTGTTGCTTCAAGCTTCGCACAACGACTCTTGTAGTATTTTGGTCATAACTTTCTCATACAATCTCTAAATTAAATGAATTAGCTCTCAACGCTAATATAAGAGAAAGTTCTACAACTTTGTTGTTGATCACATTTCCAAAATATGGATTGAATATGAATAAATTAGAGGAGAAAAAAGTGATGTGTCTTGGATTCTGATTTTGCTCTTTTCATCAACTTTCTTCCTTCTTCCATCGTTTTAGCTCGATTTCTCCACATTTTCCTACATATGACCAGATGTATGATTAGGAATCATAAACATCAACTGTGATGCCCGGGAATTACTAATGTAATTCCCGGTGTGGTAATGATCATTAATGGTTTTAATTGTGGCAATTATGAATTAATTGCAGTATTGGAACTCCCGAGATTGTAAATCCGGTATTTGGAGTCGTTGGATCCAAGGGTTGAGATTATATTCTCATCGTGGTGATAACCTTGAAATTTGGTTTTTGGTGGGATCTGGGGTCCGGAGTACTTTGTGTTGGGCGAGTAATGGAAATTGAGGCTTGAGATAATTATTGAAAACATATGATTTTTAATGAATCATGATGTAATTTTGGATGGCTTGGTATTTTGGAGCCTTGGTACTATATATACCAAATGGACTCGGTGTTCAATCATTGTTGGCCTTGTTTCTCTCTCTCTCGCCTAAACCGTTTCCCCTATTTCCCTCTTTTCTCCCATGGAGGAGAAATCGCTGGTAGCTTGGCTCCGAAGCTGGATTTCTCGAAGAAAAGTTGGTAATCTCATTCCCCTCGTCTTTACCTTTGTTTTGATTATGGTATTGTGGATTTCGATTAAGATATCTGTTGGGTTTGAAATTTGGGGACTTTTGGTAAAAATCTTAAAGTTGTTATTGGAGTTTTTAATGAGTTTTAATGGAGTATTTGGGGTGTTGGAGGTGTAGGGGGTGTTGGTTTTGAGTTTGGGTGTCAAAAACACCATTGAAGCTCGAGATTTTCGAAAAACCGCAGGTCGCGATCGATCGCGACGAGATTCTGAAATTTGGAGATGATGCACAGTGCTGGCGATCGATCCCTAAGTCTCAGCGATCGATGGGATCGATCGCGAGGAGTTTGGCGATCGATCGTGGAGACTCGCGATCGATCGCGACAGGGTTTTGTTTGGCCACTGGTTTGTGCGATCGACCGCGATGAAATCGGCGATCGATTGCGGCTCGTAGAAGTGGGTATTTTCAAAATTTTGGAAATATGTCGGGATTTTGGAATCGATATTCAATTAGCCGATTTTTGGGGCAATGTCCACATTCCATTGGGAATGCTATACTTTTAAAATGGAATGGTTGGAGCCTACTTTTAATAAAATTGGGATACTCGATTGAGTAATTGGTTAACCTTTGTACACGTGAATGGAATATTTTGGGTATTATGCATGCTTAGCCCGAGTCTTTTAAAATGGTTAATCGTCATGGATTGACGATAAGTTTGGAGGTTGTGAACGTGCTTGGGCACGTGGTTGCATGCTTGTGTTCAATTGTGAATTATTTATGTGTTAGCACATAATTCATCGGGTCGCGGGACTCAGTCAAGGTTTGGTTCGAACTACGGAATCATAAGGTACGTATAACGTACGAGCATAGCTTTAAATATATTACTGCAATTGTTGTGCATGATATGATATAGTTGCGATAATTTGATTGATATTACGAACTAAATGGTACCGCTATGGAGCGAGCAATGTTTAGGATGTTGTCGCTATGGAAAGAACATCGGTTATGGTACCGCCGCTTTGAGCGTGCGAGGGAACGGAACTGTGGAAACAATGATTAGCTATATGAGATATCCATAATCACTCCTTAATGAAACAAGGTTATTAATTATGAGATTAATAATTGGAAAATGGATTAGTTAATCAATTTAATGATTAATGGATTTTGGGAATTTGATGGTTTTGGTTATTTTGAGAACATGAACAGCATAGGGGATCCCGGATGAGGATGATACCATCCAGGGAGTATCATTTAAAATTCATGGCATTTACATTCAATAAATTATGAACTGTAATATTATGATTATTGGATTGGTGGTATTGGTATGCTCACCCCGTTTTGGGGGCTGTCTCTGTTGGGACAGGTGAACAGGTACATCGATGGCTTTGGAGTTGAGCTCGAGTTGTTGATTGGAGGTACTTCCAGGATTGAGGTACCAGAGCTGGTATTGAATATGATATTTATACATTAGATACACATATACTTATTCGATGCTCGCATGTGAGCAATATTATGTGTATATGATTTGTATAAAAAGGCAAGGGCCATTCTCTTTTCATTTATGTGTTGCATGCAATTAATTAGGAATTGCAAAATGAATTGAGAACGTGTTAGTGTATTACAAGGGTGCATGATATGTTAAATGGACTTGGTTGTGAAAAGCTGGATATTTAATGAAACGATGCAAGGAATTTATAGATTGTATTTTATGCCATGGTTGCATGTAGTCTTTCCCCCTGATAACATGATTGTATGCACTAATTGTATGAGTTAATACACTAATAATGGGTTAAGGGCACGGGGTCCTTACATTAGTGGTATCAGAGCACTTTGGGGTTTTTGAGGGCCTAGGAACTTGTTGATAGGAATGGGTAGCACATATTTATGCATGATGGTAATTAGTGTTGTGTGACTCAACTATTTGCTTATGTGCTTTTATGATATGGAATGTGGTATTGCTAACCATGGTGGTTGCAGGAGCATATGGAATACAATGAGATGAGATTGATGGAAACGGTTGGCACTTGATATAAAAGTATTAAAGAATTTGATTTTGTAGGAAAATCAGGAAAGGAGAAACATGATACGCTGTCTAAGGACAGGAATGGTGGATAACAGACAGTGGAATATTCGGGTATGATTTCCATATGATTATGAGGTTTCAATTGATATTGAACATGCAAATGTATTGCAATTAGAGTCCTGCTACGGGTATATCACCAGCGATGGATCATAATATTGCTGCTCATATGTCAAAGCGATGGTTAATGTCGCTGTCATATCATAGCGAGGGATATTATCGAGCCGCTGAACGTATTAGGATTTGTGGACTTTGTGCTAACCTTGATGCAGGTGTATGGAAATATCGGTGAGATTATGCGGAATGGGCATCACCTCTTGAGTCCAAAGGACAATGTGCACATGTACGGGGTCACATCTTGCACCTACGGGGCATGTGGCACGTGCATGGGAGTACCTCTTGGGCCTGCGGAACAAGTGATACATTTCTGATTATGCCGCTGTCATGTCGAAGCGATGATGCCGCTGTCATGTCAAAGCAATGGTAAATGACACTGTCACGTCGAAGCGATGATGCCGCTGTCATGTCGAAGCGATGATGCCGCCGTCATGTCGAAGCGATGATGCCGCTGTCGTGTCGAATCGATGATACATGCCACTGTCACATCGAAGCGATGATGCCGCTTTCATGATGTAGCGACACGATCGGGAACAAAGTGATGCATGCAATGTGAGCCACCTCTTGGGTCCGAAAGGAACAAAGTGCTACATGCATGTGAGTACCTCTTGAGTCCATGATTGTTCCGCTGATTATATGGCGATGGTTCTTGCCGCCGATTGTATAGCGATGGTTTATGCCGCTGATTATATGGCGATGGTTCTTGCCACCGATTGTATAGCGATGGTTTATGCCGCTGATTTATGCTGCTGATTATATGGCGATGGTTCATACCGCCGGATACATATATAGCCATGGTTCATTCCGCTATTCTATTGGCGATGATTCATGCCGCTGGATACATATATAGCGGTGGTTCATTCCTCTATTCTATTGGCGATGGTTCATGCCGCCGAGTATTCATATAGCGATGGTTCATTTCGATATTCTATTGGAGATGGTTCATGTCGTCGGGTATCTATATATAGCGATGGTTCATTCCGCTACATCTATGGCGATGGTTCACGTCGCAGGGTATATATATAACGATGGTACATTCCGCTAGTTCTATAGCAATGATATATTCCGCTGATTCTATAGCGAGGGTTTATGCCGCTGATTATATATATTGAGATTTCATGCCTGATTTTATAGCGATGGGTTGTGCCGCTATGTACGTAGCACGGGATTGTACTGCCTTCGAGCGATGGTGCTGTTTGCGTACCGCTATTGGGCATTGGATACAGGTATGCCGCTATCTTGTTAGCAATGAGTTATTGTAGATTACTATTTTGTGTACGTTTATCGTGTACGCCCAAATTAACCCTTCTTCAGTTAATAACAAAAATATGTAGTAGTGGAAGTAGGGATCGATCTCACAGGGAAGGTAAATTTATTTTGTGTCAATTATCAAAGAACTAGTAACAATGGGGGGTTTGGACTTGATTACTACTACTTAGCAAATATCAAACTAATTAACGAGTCTAACTAAAATGATTAAAACTTATGGGGTTAAAGCGATTCTTGGTTTTCAGGTAACCGTACTTTTGGAAAATTATCTTTTAGTCATCAAATCAAAACATTCAAATTCTTTCAATTATCTATCGATTGGAAATTCAATTCCTACTCATCTTATTCGTAGTCAAAGGGAAAACAGCATTCAATTCAACCCTTACCAAATCTCTAATCACCACTACAGCCGTTAATGATTAAATCAATGATAGTTTTCAAAACTAATGAGTTCGACAAATCTAATCAATAAAAACTACAGCCGTTAGAATTGATTACTCAATCGTTTCTCCTAAGAATTTAATAACACCTACAACCGGTTAATTATTAATCTTAGTTGTTTCTTAGCAAACTATCGATTATGTTATTGAATATTAGGTGATCGGTCTAATACACAAGCACAACAATCATGGAATTCGAATTCTGAGAAACCAATTGAAATCGAAGATTAATTCAACAATCAAACCGAATTTTCATAAAAGATTTAAATCCAAAAGTAGGTATCCCTTCAACCAAGAATCGAAGGGTTTTAGCCTAGCATAATTAAATCTAAAAGCAATAAAAATTCAATGGAAAACATTAAATAAATAAAGGAAAAGAAATTACTAATATAAATCACGATTCCGGCTTGTCAATTCCGGTTCCGTTCTTCGTCGTTCTTGAAGAAAACTTTGAAAGAAAATTAATCTAAAATCCTAAAATATTCTAAGAGTATGAAATTCTGCTTAAAATGAGGTAAAAATCGTGTATATGAGGTATGGAGGCTGATGGAGTAGGGTAAAATCCATGTGGGAAGGAAAGAAATCAAGAATTTTAATTTTCCAAAATTCTATAGGCGTAATTACGCCTGAAAGTGGCGTAAATACGCCTGGTGACGTGTCACAAAATGGCTTTCTGCGTTTCTGGCGTAATTACGCCTCAGAATGGCGTAGCTACGCCTGTAATGCCGTAGCGTTGGCGTAATTACGTCTGTCCTCCATTTTTCTGGCGAGTTTTGTATTTTGGCCATAACTTTCACATACGAACTCCGAATTCGACGAGTCAGCTGTCCACGCGAAGATAACTCAAAGTTCTACAACTTTTATATGGACCACATTCCCAAAACTTGGCTGGAATACATAGAAATTTGAGGAGAAAGGAGCAACATGTGTCTTTGATTCCGGTTTTTTTTTCCTCTTTTCTTCAACTTTATTGCTTCTTTCATCATTTTAGCTTGATTTCTTCACTTTTCCCTACATTTACACAAATATACGATTAGGTAGCATATGTATCAATTTATCCATCAAAATATACCAAATCGTAGACAATTAAGCGTAATAGATGTGTCTATTTCTAGTCACATCAGTACCGCTATTGGGCATTGGATACAGGTATGCCGCTATCTTGTTAGCAATGAGTTATTGTAGATTACTATTTTGATAGCATTTTTGTGGACGTCATGTATTGACATGTACCATCACGGGTTGACGATGAGATTATTGTGGATGTCATATGTTGACATATACCGTCACATGACGACGATGGCATAGAGGATGTTCTATGTGGATGGATGTCATTGTTACGATGAAAATACAGTTAGGTATATGTATTTAGTGGTATGGTTTGAGTGCCAATGATGAGCACAAGGTAGTGCCTGAGTCACTGGTTGACGAGACAATTATGCCGGGCAGGTTTGCTCGATGAATAATGGATGCACTGTACAGTGAGTGTATCGCATCATGTATTGGAGGTAAATAGTTTACGAGTAGTGGTGCCCTTAGGTATACTCGTTGAGATGGCTATTGGCCAAGTGACTATTCGTAGGAGTAGTTATTGAGGAAACTACTCGCTTTTGTCGATGTGACGTGTGTTAGACATGGTCACACCCACCCGCGAGGGTGTGGAATAAATCCTAATGGATAGGATTGTATTGTGGTTGAATGAGGACACCGGGATGTCCGTTGTACATTGGTTTTAGAGAAATATTAGGTGATGACCCACTACTCTAATTGATTGTACAGTATGGTATACCGGGGCGGAACGTGTAATACGTTGGTAGGTTTGGTATAAACCTAAGGAGACAACGATCTGCTTGCCAGGTATTGTTGCAATGTTATATTGTGCTTGTTGTAGCCATTATACTACTCTTTGGAACCAAGTATGGTGAATCGTATAATGATACGATGAGGGATTATGGTGGACTCTTGTAGTCACTATATGGCATGAGGTTTGAGATAGGAAATACCTCACGTGGACGTTTATACGTCAAATACTTTGAGGGACTTGTACCAAAACAGCTCAATTTTGTTGGGAATACCAACATGAGTGTCAACAAGTTGTTATTGGCTCTGGTTGAGCATCCTTGCATATGGAATGCAATGGGGAAACACAATCTGAATTATGGGATATAGTTAGTGGACTGACACTACTATGTTGATTTTATCTCTTGGAGAGATTAGGATATACTGTCATGGAGACATCTGGTATCGATCGTGGGTTCATTGTGAATCAGCCATGGTAAGCATTACTGGTGTTGGATTTAGTAATGACTTTTTATTTTTCGAGAGACGTACGAGGAGATGTCTCCAGGGAAATGCTCGAGATTCTGGAGTACTATGGTATTAGTACAGAGCAGTGTTAGAATGAGTATACGTTGTGTATAAGGATTTCGGATTGGTAATAGTTGCAAGGATGAACTATTCTGAATCGTTTGTGTATTTTATGGATTCCGAGATATACTTAGGTGTAAATATATCCAGGTTTTCCGAACGGTGATTCGAGGTTGGAGGATCACGAGTTCATGACATTCTTCCTTGTGAGGAAGGCGGTATTGATATACCTACCTATTGTGAATCTTTGGAAGATTCGATGAGTCGGTTTGTGTGGTGTTGATGTTGGAATCACACCATTAGTCGTTGGTCCGTCAATCATTATTCTCTGTGGGGTGAGAATAGCTGGGGATTGACAGTTGTAATTGGGACTTTTGGGTATGATTGGTGATACTCTATTCGATTGCATTGTGTGCGCACATAGTGTTGGTGCTTAGGCATGTATACCGCTGTGTGTATACAAATGCCATCATTTTCTTGGTACTCATTGAGCATCAGGTTAGTATACTTGGATGAATGAATATCCGGTGAGATATTGTGGCACCTTGAGATTAGTAATCTCAATGACACGATTTATTCTGAAGAATGATCGTGAAGTCCGGTAGACTTCCTCTGAGGAGGGATTGTTGTAATTGGGATCATGGTAGATCACTACTGGGTAAATTGATAGCATCCCTGTATTAGGATTGTTGAATCCTAAGGTAAATGAGGGATGGTCAGGATTCAATATGTTGGGTGTCGTTGTCGACACGGGTGGTGAGAATGCAGTTGATTTTGTTTCTTGCATGTTCTCTACGGAACTTGAGACTTTGTGGAGTCTCGATGTTATGTTTGGGCCAAGATGTGATTTCTTGGAACACGCGGATTATAGACATCTTTGGAGATGTGGTTGTATTGATCGGTGGCCGTGATTGTCCGATCCGAGTTGCAAGTGGTGCAGCTACTCCCTCGACAGAGATGAATTTAGAGAACGGAAACCGGGTTCAGTATGTGTATACTGTAGTATACTAGTGGTCCCCGTCGTAACGATGTGTGTTTAACATCGTAGGCTAAGTCGTAGAGATATCATTGAGACGATATCTATGTTGGAATCACGAATGATTCGTTTGATTAGAAGTTAGGGTTGACTGACTGCTTTTGGGTGGTTAGCATCGGGGTATGCTGACGTTCTTTTGAGATTATGATGGTTTGGGAGATTTACTCCATTCCAAGATTTGGTGCGAGATCGGTGTCCTCGCGGTTGGTGTGCCGTTCATGATGCGCTCATGATTCGACGATGTGAATCTGATTGGATTGTGTGGTCTTGGTAGTACGTGGGGTACGCCTGTGTAAATTTCGAGGATGAAATTTTATTAGTGGGGGATAATTGTGATGCCCAAAAATTATTGGTGTAAATCCCGATGTGGTAATGATCATTAATGGTTTTAATTGTGGCAATTATGAATTAATTGTGGTATTGGAACTCCCGAGGACTGTAGATCCGGTATTTGAAGTCGTTGGATCCAAGGGTTGAGATTATATTCTCATCGTGGTGATAACCTTGAAATTTGATTTTTGGTGGGATCTAGGGTCAGGAGTACTTTGTGCTGGGCGGGTAATGGAAATTGAGGCTTGAGAGATGATTATTGAAAACATATGATTTTTAATGAATCATGATGTAATTTTGGATGGCTTGGTATTTTGGAGCCTTGGTACTATATATACCAAGTGGACTCGGTGTTCAATCATTGTTGGCCTTGTTTCTCTCTCTCTCTCTCACCTAAACACTTTCCCCCATTTCCCTCTTTTCTCCCATGGAGGAGAAATCGCTGGTAGCTTGGCTCCGAAGCCGGATTTCTCGAAGAAAAGTTGGTAATCTCATTCCCCTCGTCTTTACCTTCGTTTTCATTATGGTATTGTGGATTTTGATTAAGATATGAGTTGGGTTTGAAATTTGGGGACTTTTGGTAAAAATATTAAAGTTGTTATTGGAGTTTTTAATGAGTTTTAATGGAGTATTTGGGGTGTTGGAGGTGTAGGGGGTGTTGGTTTTGAGTTTGGGTGTCAAAAACACCATTGAAGCTCGAGTTTTTCGGAAAATCGCAGGTCGCGATCGATCGCGGCTTGGCGCCGATCGATCGCCACGAGATTCTGAAATTTGGAGATGTTGCAGAGTGCTAGCAATCGATCGCTAAGTCTCAGCGATCGATTGCGGAGACTCGCGATCGATCGCGAGAGGGTTCTGTTTGGCCACTGATTTGCACGATCGATCTCGATGAAATCGGCGATCGATCGCAGCTCGAAGAAGTGGGTTTTTTCAAAATTTTGGAAAAATGTCGGGTTTTGGAATCAAGGTTTAATTAGCCGATTTTTGGGGCAATGTCTACATTCCATTGGCAATGCTATACTTTAAAATGGAATGGTTGGAGCCTAATTTTAATAAAATTGGATACTAGAGTGTGTAATTGGTTAACCTATGTACACGTGAATGGAATATTTTGGGTATTATGCATGCTTAGCCCGGAGTCTTTTAAAATGGTTAATCGTCATCGATTGACAATAGGTTTGGAGGTTGTGAACGTGCTTGGGCACGTGGTTGCATACTTGTGTTTAATTTTGAATTATTTATGTGTTAGCACATAATTCATCGGGTCGCGGGACTCAGTCAAGGTTTGGTTCGGACTACGGAATCATAAGGTGCGTATAACGTACGAGCATCTCTTTAAATATATTATTGCAATTGTTGTGCATGATATGATATTGTTGCGATAATTTGATTGATATTACGAACTATATGGTACTGCTATGGAGCGAGCAATGTTTAGGATGTTGTCGCTATGGAACGGACATCGGTTATGGTACCGCCACTGTTGAGCGTGCGAGGGAACGGAACTGTGGAAACAGTGATTAAATATATGAGATATCCATAATCACTCCTTAATGAAACAAGGTTATTAATTATGAGATTGGTAATTGGAAAACGGATTAGTTAATCAATGTAATGATTAACTGGATTTTGGGAATTTTATGGTTTAAGTTATTTTGAGAACATGAACAGCATAGGGATCCCGGATGAGGATGATACCATCCAGGGAGTATCATTTAAAATTCATGGCATTTACATTCAATAAATTATGAACTGTAATATTATGATTATTGGATTGGTGGTATTGGTATGCTCACCCCGTTTTGGGGGCTGTCTCTGTTGGGACAGGTGAACAGGTACATCGATGGCTTTGGAGTTGAGCTCGAGCTGTTGATTGGAGGTACTTCCAGGATCGAGGTACCAGAGCTGGTATTGAGTATGATATTTATACATTAGATACACATATACTTATCCGATGCTCACATGTGAGCACTATTATGTGTATATGATTTGTATAAAAAGGCAAGGGACATTCTCTTTTCATTTATGTGTTGCATGCAATTAATTAGGAATTGCAAAATGAATTGAGAACGTGTTAGTGTATTACAAGGGTGCATGATTTGTTAAATGGATTTGGTTGGGAAAAGCTGGATATTAAATGAAATGATGCAAGGGATTTATATATGGTATTTTATGCCATGGTTGCATGTAGTCTTTCCCCTTGATAACATGATTGTATGCACTAATTGTATGGGTTAATACACTGATAATGGGTTAAGGGCACGGGGTCCTTACATCAAGTTAACCATTAATCATGCCTAATCATTATCAGTTAAGCACATAAAAAATGTCTATTTCTAAATGCATCAAATCGCCTCATACTTTATTCGTCCTTGAGTAAATCAGACCAAAACTAATAATCTTTGTGTGCCTCATAATTTTACAATGAACAAACTTGTCCCACTTTAGTGCTTCAACAATTTTAAAATGCACATTAAAGAAAGGCATTGAGAAGATAACAATATAACAAGTTCAATCCCTAGACATTTTATACTCAACAAAGTAGTGAACGCCCGTGTATGGTCATAAACAAATGTCATGTACACATTATAGATCCAATCAATATAAAACCCACAATAGCTCAAGTTATACACTAACACAAGTGTAAGCTCACTTGCACACTCTTCTCCACTATCTTAGTCATTTTTAAACACAAATCAAGTAGGTCTTTGTTAGCTTGTAGCTTGGCATAGGTATTGGCTTATGAAAGAAATGATAAGACTAATCAAACAAGCGAGTTTAATGATATGCACAATAAAAGTTTCTCTACACGTATGATTTTTATCAAACCTTGTATCTTTAGCAATGTTTACTTAATTCTTTTCTTGTTATGTGCATTGGCTCCCCTTGGAGTCATATTTGTTTTCTATTTTCAAGGCATCTTCTTTTCTTTCATCTATCTCATTCTTTTGACAATTAAGCTCATAAAGATATGGATCATTGATAACATAAGTGTGTGTGACTGACACACATCATACTACCCTAAAAGGTGTGTATAACGTCATATTTAGGTTTATTAGGTAAGGTGATAAGACAGTCAAAGAATGTCGAATGGGAGTTGTTTCGTATACTTAGCACACAACAATTCTTTTCGCATTAAAGCTCAAAAGGGACACTAGGGATAATTTTGTTTACGTGGTAAGCTTGAAAGGCTCAAAGCCTCAAATGCATCAAAATCGTCTATATCATTTTCATGCTTGTAAGTAGTCTAGATATAATCCTAAAAGAATATGTAGTTAAGTTCTAGAATGTATTGGAGACTTCCTAAGACTTCCATAAAGTTCACACAACTTTCACTATGCTAGGCACAATTCACAAGTCATGACAATTTCGTGCACAAAATATTCAATTATTATGTAAAAGCACAATTTGCATTAGAGTTCAAAGTGTTCCAAGGTTAGAAATTCACCTATTTTCAAAAGCACGCATGCTATTAATTAAGTAATGTTTCATTATGTGACCATTCACATTGAATGCCTTTGTAGGGTCCAAACTTTGTGTCTAAACTGCATGAGGAGAGACGTCAGTAATAATAAAATGTCCATTCCACCTAGAATGAAGCTTAACTAGGAATAGGCAAAGGCGTGAATGGTAGAGGAGAACTTTTTGACCAACTTCAAAGCTCCTCGTTGCTATCATCTTGTCATGAAAATCCTTCGTCTTTTCCTTGTAGATTTTTGCACTCTCATATGCATTGTTCTGTATCTCTTCCAATTCTTGCAACTTTAATTTCCTATGATCGCTACTCTCGTCATACGCCATGTTGAAGTTCTTGATAGCACGATATCCAGCTCTACAGGAATATGGCAAGGTTTACCAAAAATCAATCCATATGGAGACATATCTATTGGTGTTTTGTATGCAGTCCTATAGGTCCATAGTGCATCATCCAATCTCAGGCTCTAGTCCTTCCTTGTTGGGTTCACAGTTTTCTCCTAGATGCCTTGATATTGTGATATCCCCGAAATAATTATATGCAAGTTGGGCATTAATTATGTTATGTGATTTTTATGGTGATAATTAATATATGTGTTGGAATTAATTATCATATGGAAATGCATGGTCACATAGAAAGAGTGACCCGGGAGTGCATTTCAGGGTACATGGTGGGCATGTTGGGAGAATTGAATATTAGCATGATTTATTTGTTATGGTTAGCAATTAAATGGAAAGCATGAGTTTAATTGTGATTTTGGTGTATATTGGTGCAATGTTTTAAAATACCATGTTGGGGTATTTTTATAAATCATGATTAATAGTGGGTATGCAAATTTAATTAATCCCCAAATAACCCACTAATACCCCCCCAACCCCACAAAAACCCATCACTCTTTCTATTTTTCCCCAAATCACTTCTCACAAACCCTTCCCTCCTCATTTTTGTTTTTGAGCAAAGAGTTGAAAAGAAGTCCTTCCAAAAACTTTTTGTGGGATTTAGTGTGAGTTTTGGAGTCCCCAAGAGGTATGGGTACCTCCCTAATGTTTTTGTTGTGTTTGGATTGAGTTTGTGGTGGTTTTGATATGGTTTTGAAATGGGTTATTTTGGGTTGGTATTATTTTGGTTGAATGTTGGATTTTTGAAATGTTTAAAGTGTATTTGGAAGGTTTTATTGTGTTTGATGTTGTTGGTTTGATGGTAGGGGAGTTGGTATGGATTGGAAATGAGTTTTGGAGCAAAAATGGCGATTTTTCGAAGTACAGGACTCGGCGATCGATCGCCCGTTTTTGGCGATCGATCGCGAGCTGGCAGTGTGCTCCAGAAGCTTTTGGCGATCGATCGCCACACTTGGGCGATCGATCGGCGAGGTTGGCGATCGATCGCGTCAAGTGTGGCGATCGATCGCCGAAAGAGCAAAATTTGAGATTCGGGCAGTGTGATCTCGTGATCGATCGGCCCTTTGCAGCGATCGATCGCGAGTCACAAAATGTGATGTTTTTGGTTATTTTTGTAGGATTTTTGGTATTGGACTATTATTGGGTTCTAATATTGATTTGTGTGAATATGTAGAACCATCCCAGGTGGCAACACAGCCAAGGAAGTGAAGTCCTACCACATTCTACTTTTGGAAAGGTACGTAGAAGACGTACGGGCACCCAACGGTACATGTATCTAATATACTCATTGTTTATGCATTGTGGATGCGAGTATATATGGAATTATGCATTGTGGATGCAAATACATGTGGAATTATGCATGATGATTGTATATGCATATGATGGTTATTGGTGCATATCCCATGAGTCGTGGTCATCCCTTGATGATTTTAATGCTTGCCGCTATGTGTTTTGTTGTCGCTAAATGTGAAGCGAGGGGTGGGAGCGCCGCATGTCACATTTAAGCGTGGTTATCATATGAGGCGAGGAAAGAATATTTGCCACTCAATGTGAAGCGAGGGGTGAGAGCGCCGCATGTCCATTGAAGCGAGGTTATTCTATGCCACCGATATGAAAAGCGAGGGGCATTAAAATACATTGTGATGAACAGACTAGGGATTGTTGATTGGTAATTGGTGATAATGGAATGGTATTATGTCATGACATGTGTGGACCATTAAATAATCTATTTGATTATACTCATGAGTTATGGTACAGGGACAACCAAAAAGGGAGCGTTTAAAATGCATGGGAAAAACAGGAAGTGTTTATTACGGTTTATGCATTTACGCCTTAAATTCATATTGTGTTGTATATGAATTATTATATGCTCATGTTTGGGGGTTGTCCTTGTAGGTACATTTTTGGCATGAAAAAGGGGCTAAAGTGGGTTGAGGCGGTGAGCTTGTGAAGAACACTTTTGGTAGATGAAGGACATGATTACTTTTGTATAGTGTCTACTCTAGGAGTAGTGTAAAGCTATAGTAAATACATTCATTTGATTGGGAATGTAACTAATCCATTTGACAGTCCTTATTTTGGCATGTAACTCTTAAGGCTCATAGTCTCAACACGATTATTTTACTCTGATAATTTATGTTAGCTCTAATTATGCCTTTAATCCGCACTTAAGGAACTAGGGTCCTTACAATTTCTCGATTGGATACATCTGCTTTCCCTCATGTTTGAGGATGGTAGGTTGTGGACACCTTGTGTGTCACGTTGTACTTCTTTAGCAAACGTTTCACCGTCCTATTGCAAAAGTGGGTGCCTTGATAGGCTTAGATTTTGAGTGTTTTTAACTGTAATTTCTTCCTACTTTCCGTATTTTTTCCTGGATGATATTATGCTTTTTGGTGTTTATTCGTTTGTTTCAGGAAAATAGATCGGAAGTGGAAGAAATGAGCTAATATGAAGATAACGGGCAAAATCGAGGCGAGAAATAACTAAAATTGAGGAAATGAGATTTTCGGAATCTCGATCGATCGAGATTTACTCTCGATCGATCGAGCCAGGCAGAAAGTTGAGCATCAAAGAATTTCAAGTCTCGATCGATCGGAACAATTTTTCGATCGATCGAGCGAGGCAGTAACTTCAGAGCTAATTTTTTCAAAGTCTCGATCGATCGGAAGGAAATCTCGATCGATCGAGCGAGGCAGTAAGTTTCAAAGGCTGACATGAACAGTGCACCGATCGATCGAGAAAACCTTCCGATCGATCGATACGCAAAATCTGCAGATTTTATTTTCCATGTTTATCGTGATCTGTGGGGGGTTTAAAAAGAGAAAATCATTCCATTCAAAAAAGAGGAGATCAGACGATATTTCTGAACAAAGAAGAACCCTAGCCGCCGCCAAGGAGATCCGTTCTTCCAGTTCTTCGTCCGAGCCAAAGCCAATCAATTCCGGAGTGTAAGGAAGGAGCAAGAGAAGAGATTTCGGTGCTACGCACGGATTCAATCCGCCGTTTATCGTATTTCTAGACTCTAATCTATTTCATATTAATTTTCAATTGATGTTTTTGAGGTCGAGAGACGATTAAACTTCTTTTGTATTTGATTTGAAACAATTCTAGTTTATTTTATTCGAGTTTTAGTTTCGTTGTGTTTGATATATTGATTCAATTGTGTTTGAGTGTATTGATATCTATTGTTCATAAATTAATTGTTTGTGTAGATCAAAGTCTAGCTAGCTTTGATTGAATCTGAGAGTTATAACCGAGATCGAGAGATAACGTTGTAACACGCTCCATTAATTTATGATGTATGTTATGATTGAGATCGAGAGATGATATCGCATACGTGAGAACTTGGAATCGAGAGATTAGAGTTATAAGGTTTTGATAATTTATGCAACTTTGAATTAGTAAATAGGTGCACGAGAGTGACTTATTCTAATTTATTGTTAGTTTCTTTACAGCTCGAGAGAGTGTATTGAATAATAGCGAAAACCTTTCACCTTTAGAATCAATTGGTTGATAATTTGCTTATTCAAATGAATCATTAAAGATAACACAGTTGAACGAAGAGCTTGATAAATTTCTTGAGCAACTTACCTTCGCATATCCGGAACCTTTCATTTTATTATTTCTTGTTTATCTTTTGGATGTTAGTTTAGTTTGGTATCAGATAATCACATTTGTTAATCGTAGGCTAAATATAATTTTATTAATCTTATTTGGTACTTATACGTTAGTCCCTGTGGATTCGACAACCCGTACTTAATTTTCACTATACTAAAACTTGACAACCGTGCACTTGCGGTAGAATCGCTTCACACTAATCTTTGAAATATCTTTTGTTTAAAAACAAAGCGGTCAAGTTTTTGGCGCCGTTGCCGGGGACTAATCTGTATAATATCATACGAGATTAGTTAATTGTAATTTAGCCAATTCTTTTATTATTGCGTTTTTGTTTTTCTTTTCTGTTTTCTTTTGTTGATCTTTGTTAATAATTTTGTGTATTTTGTTGTCTCCTTTTGTCTATTTTGTACAGGAATCGTTTCTCTAGTGCATGCTCAGAAGAGAGGAGCCCATTCTCGAGCCTTTCGATCCGGAAATAGAAAAAACTTTACTTAGGCGATTACGAGAAGCTCGAGCGATGGCTGATAATAACGAAGCACAGAACCCTAGATCGATGATGGACTTTGCGCAACCGGCATTTCATGGATCGTTGTCCAGTATTACGAGGCCGACGATTCAAGCGAACAATTTTGAGATCAAGCCGGCAATCATACAAATGATTCAGCACTCGGTTATGTTTGGGGGAGCGGCTACGGATGACCCGAATAATCACATCTCCAACTTTTTGGAGATTTGTGACACATTCAAACATAATGGCGTCTCTGACGACGCCATCAGGTTAAGACTTTTCCCCTTTTCATTACGAGACAAAGCTAAGTCATGGTTGAATTCCCTACCTGCAGGTTCTATAACAACATGGGAGGGGATGACGAAAGCGTTTTTGTCAAAGTACTTTCCCCCTTCCAAGACGGCAAAGATGCGGAACGATATCACAACTTTTGGGCAGTTTGACCCCGTGACGTTATATGAAGCGTGGGATCGTTTTAAGGAGTTGTTGAGGAGATGCCCACACCATGGTCTACCCATATGGCTGCAGGTACAAACGTTCTATAACGGTTTATTTTCTTCTAACCGTTCCATGATTGACGCAGCATCTGGGGGATCAATAATGAGAAAGACGCCGAAGGAAGCATATAGCTTGTTGGAGGAAATGGCGTGCAACAGCTACCAGTGGCAGTCAGAGAGGAGCACGCCACAGAAGCCAATGGGAGTCCATCAAGTGGACGAGATCACTGCTCTTTCGGCTCAATTAGAAGCCATGAACCGGAAGATAGACAGCATGGGAGCAGCAGCAATGCAAGCCCAAGCTATCTTCTGTGAGCTGTGTGGAGGCGGTCATCCTAGCATCGAATGCCAGGCAGGTAACCCATTCTTGCAAACTAATGAAGTGGTGAATTTTGTAGGTAACAGGCCACCCAACAGTCCGTACTCAAACTCATACAACCCGGGGTGGAGGAATCATAACAATTTTAGGTGGTCCAACAAAGAGAAAGTGTTAACTCCACAGCTACAACCGGGAGGATCGAATAAACTGAGTATGGAAGAGTTAATAGCCAAGTTCATAGCATCAACTGAATCCAGGATGACAACCCAGGATGCAGCAATAAAGATGGAAGTGCAAGTGGGTAAGCTCGCATCATTAATTTCAGGACAAAAGCAGGGCACAATCTCAATTGGAACAGTGAAGAATCAAAACGAGCAAGCAAAGGCCATTGAGTTAAGAAGTGGAAAAGAGCTAAGACCGCAAGCTGAAGCTGAAGAGAGTTATGGAGAGACATCTGAAGGCAAGGATATGACTGAGAAAAAGGCAACAGAGAAAGGTAAGAATTCTAACACTACACTGATCACACACATTGATAGGATAGTAATTCCTCCCCCATTTCCCGCAGCATTGAAAAAAGCTAAGATGGACGCAGAATCTGGTAAATTTCTTGAAGTTTTTAAGAAACTACATATTAATATTCCATTTGCTGATGCTTTACTTCAAATGCCTAGTTATGCTAAGTTTTTGAAGGAAATCTTGTCGAATAAGCGAAAGTTGGGCGAATATGAGACGGTAAGTTTGACGGAGGAGTGCTCAGCAATTGTGCAAAATAAAATGCCTCCAAAGTTAAAAGACCCAGGGAGTTTTACTATACCGTGCACTATAGGATCAGTATCTTTTACAAAGTCATTATGTGATTTGGGTGCTAGTATAAATTTAATGCCATTTTCTATTTTCAGGAAGTTGGGGCTAGGAGAGCCAAAACCTACTAAGGTTTCACTACAATTAGCAGATCGATCCATCACATACCCCAGGGGTATCATCGAAGACGTTTTGGTCAAAGTGGATAAATTCATCTTTCCCGTTGATTTTCTAGTACTTGATATGGAAGCAGATTCAGAGACACCACTGATTTTGGGTCGACCATTCTTAGCAACGGGAAAAGCAATAATCGATGTACAACAAGGGAAGTTGGTCCTCCGAGTAGGGGAGGATCAAGTTACTTTTAATGATTTCAAAGCACTTAAACATCCACACGACGAACACATGTGTTTCAGTATAGATATTATTGATATTCTGACAGATGATTTGTTGCAAGATACATTCAAGGATAACATGGAAGCATGTCTAGTGGAAGCTGATGAGCAACATTGCAAGGAAGACATTGAGAGTATAGCTTTTATGAACAACACCAGCCCATACATGAAGCGAGCCACTGAGAATCTTGGAGAGTTGGGAAAAAGAGATATTAAACCTCAAAAGCCATCAATTGAAGAGTCACCTAATCTTGAACTCAAACCTCTTCCATCACATCTTAAGTATATTTTCTTAGATGCTGAAAGATCTTTACCAATCATTATTTCTTCGTCTTTGACAGGTGATAATGAGGAAAAGCTTCTGAAAGTCCTTCAGGAGCACAAGAAAGCATTTGGATGGAAGATATCAGATATAAAAGGAATTAGCCCATCGGTATGCATGCATAAAATTCTTATGGAGGACACATTCAAGGCCGTGGTTCAACCTCAACGTCGTCTTAATCCAAAAATGCAAGAGGTAGTCAAAGCTGAGGTGATTAAGCTTATGGACGCAAGTATTATCTATCCTATTTCTGATAGCTCATTGGTAAGTCCTATTCAATGTGTACCAAAGAAGGGAGGTATTACTGTTGTCCCTAATGAGAATAATGAGTTAATACCCACAAGAACAGTCACAAGGTGGAGAGTGTGTATTGATTATAGGAGGTTAAATGATTCCACTCGTAAAGACCATTTCCCCCTTCCCTTCATTGATCAGATGGTAGAAAGGTTAGCAGGGTATGATTTTTATTGCTTTCTAGATGGATATTCGGGATATAACCAAATTGCTATTACACCTGAGGATCAAGAGAAGACCACCTTCACTTGTCCTTATGGCACATTTGCATTCCGACGAATGCCATTTGGATTATGTAATGCACCTGCTACCTTTCAAAGATGTATGGTGGCTATATTTCATGACATGATAGAGAAGTTCCTAGAAGTATTCATGGATGACTTTTCTGTGTTTGGTTCTTCTTTTGATATATGTTTAGCTAACTTGACTTTGGTATTGGCAAGGTGTGAAGAGACAAATCTTGTACTAAATTGGGAGAAGTGTCACTTTATGGTCCAAGAAGGAATAGTCTTGGGACACAAGATATCTGAAAAGGGTATTGAAGTGGATCGGGCTAAAATTCAAGTGATACAACAATTACCACCGCCGACAACAGTGAAAGGAATCCGAAGTTTTTAGGACATGCAGGATTTTATCGACGTTTCATTAAGGACTTTTCAAAAATTTCTAAACCTTTATCTCATTTGTTAACTAAAGATGCATCTTATGAATTCGATTCTGATTGTATGCAGGCGTTCGAGGCACTCAAAGAGAAATTGGTAACTGCACCAGTATTGGTCGCACCTAATTGGGAGTTACCTTTTGAACTAATGTGTGACGCCAGTGACACTGCGGTAGGAGCAGTCTTAGGTCAAATGAGGAACAAGGTATTTCATACAATTTACTATGCTAGTCGCACTTTGAATGAAGCACAACTTAACTATGCCACCACTGAAAAAGAGCTTCTAGCCATAGTTTTTGCTTTTGATAAGTTGCACTCCTACCTATGTCTTGCTAAAGTTATTGTGTACACTGACCACGCTGCACTTAAATACTTACTTGCAAAGAAAGATGCCAAACCACGCTTGATTAGGTGGATTTTATTATTGCAAGAATTTGACTTAGAGATAAGAGATAAGAAAGGTGTTGAAAATGTGGTTGCAGATCATTTATCGCGAATTGAGAACATGACTGATACAAGTGACAATGAGGTAGTTGAGATTAATGAGAATTTCCCTGATGAGCAATTATTTAGTGCTGAATTGTTACCTTGGTATGCACAGTATGCAAACTATATTGTTAGTGGTATCCTCCCACAAAATCTGACTTTTTATCAAAAGAAAAAATTCTTTTCTGAGGTTAAACATCTGTTGTGGGAGGAACCATACTTGTTTAAAGTCTGTGCAGACAACATCATAAGGCGTTGTGTCCCCAAGGAGGAGATACAGGATATTTTGCAGAAATGTCATGATGGGGATGCTGGTGGACATTTTGGAGCTACTAAAACAGCGGCTAAGGTACTTGCTTCTGGATTATATTGGCCAACGATGTATAAGGATACATTCAGGTATGTCTCTTCATGTGATAGATGTCAGAGGGTCGGAAATATTTCTAGGAGGAATGAATTACCATTGATCAATATGCTTGAATGTGAAATTTTTTATGTGTGGGGAATAGATTTCATGGGACATTTCCCAAGCTCTTGTTCAAATAAATACATACTTGTTGCAGTAGATTATGTGTCAAAGTGGGTAGAGGCGGAAGCTTTGCGCACTAATGATGCTCGAGTGGTTGTACAATTTTTGAAAAGAAAACTTTTTACTCGTTTTGGCACCCCTCGAGCAATCATTAGTGATGGTGGCACCCATTTTCGTAACAAACAATTTGAAAAACTTTTGAGTAAATATGGTGTCACCCACAAAGTGTCTTCACCTTATCATCCACAAACCAGTGGGCAAGTAGAGGTTTCAAATCGAGAGTTGAAGAGGATCTTAGAAAAGACAGTGACTCTAAGCCGAAAGGATTGGTCCTTACGCTTAGATGATGCACTATGGGCGTATAGAACTGCTTTTAAGACACCCATTGGCACATCACCTTATAAGTTGGTATTTGGTAAGGCATGTCACCTCCCTGTTGAACTTGAACATAAAGCATATTGGGCTATTAAATGGTTGAACTTTGACTGTCAGGCTGTAGGTGAGAAGCGTCTTCTACAATTGAATGAGATGGAAGAATTCAGGAATCAAGCATATGAGAATGCCAAGATTTACAAAGAGAAAACTAAGAAGTGGCATGATTCGCGTATACAACAAAGGGAATTCAAGGTAGGAGATGTTGTACTCTTGTTCAACTCCAGATTGCGACTCTTCCCAGGCAAACTACGCTCTCGTTGGTCCGGACCATTCACCATTGCAAAAATCTATCCCTCTGGTGCAATTGAAGTTACTGATCCTAGCAGGGGAACATTTACAGTGAATGGGCAGCGCTTAAAGCATTACCACATGAGCAATGAAGTCCAAACGGTTACCTCTATAGTCTATCTTGACGACTAAGAGAGAGGAGTTGACAGTCCAGCTTGGGACTATAAATCAAGAACTCTTTCTTATTCACTTTGTTTCTTTTTCTTTTCTTTAGTTTAGTTTTATTGATTTTGTTATTTTGTTTACTTTTGTTTTGCAGCATGAATCCATGTGTGTCGAGGAGCACCACTACCCAGTTCCCCCTCCGGAGCATGATGAGGACGACGATCAGTGACGATCGTCGTCATGGTATGTGTCTTTGCCTTTGTATTTATTTTTCTTGTTCATTGAGGGAAATTCACATGCTAAGTTTGGGGGGGTTTTTGAGTATTTGTATATATATTGCTTTTGCACATATTGCTACTTGTCTTGTTACCTTACCTTGCATGACTGCATGATTTTGTGACTGATTCATCCTTGAGCATTACCAACAAAAAAATTTTTTTTTTTTAGTGATTGAGTTATTCTTGAGAATTGATGAGTTGGAATTGCAACAGTAATGCATGATGAAATTAATCCTCATCTAAATAGGAGTCATGGAAATGTTTAACTTGTTTGTATATATCCTTTGTTAACTATATGTCAAAACTGAGGAATAATTTGAGCACTTATTGAGTCATGATTGAGTGAAGTATGTATTGATTAAATTAAAAATTTGTGTTAACTGTGATGAGTCTTGAGTATCTTAGATAAATCTACAATGTATTTGAAAGCACTTTGAGGCGAAATTTAATAATTAGGAACTTGACTTGGAGATGATTTAGGCGATCTTTGGACCGTTTGTGCCTTTCAAGCTTACCTTGTTTACATCATTCCTTAGTGTCCCCTTTTGAGCCTTATTGAAAAAGAATGGTATATGCATTGCATATGATTAGACCCCCATTCGGCATTCTTGGCAAACTCATTATACCCACCTTGGTTTGAGCCTAAAAGAACAATGTTATCCATCCCTAGGAGAGTATAATGAATCTCATTCATTGCACGGAATTGTTATATGCAAATAAGTTAAAAAGGAACGAAAGAATGAAAAAAAAAAAAAAAAGAAAAGTTGTAGAGAAAGCCTTGAAAAGAAAAATTCAAATAAGACCCAAAGTGGCCAAGGCCAGAAAAAGTTGAAGAGAAGCTCAAAATATTTGAACTGATTTTATTATACTCTCTTCTTTGAATTCATCCTACCTTTTCTTTGAAGCCGACACCAAAAGGCCTAACATTATAAGCTTTTAAGACCTTTTGATCCAAGTCTAGGGAATAATTACATTAGTGGAGAAGTGCTGGATAGTAAATTTGTAGAGTAATTCAAAGTAATCTTGACTAGGAGTTGATATGGCACATTTTGATCTTAAAGATATGTACATTACTCATGTTTGCAATAGCACACACGCACGTTCCAATGTTGCGATGTATTGTTTAACTTAGGGGAAATTGCTTCTTGTTAAGTGTTGAATGACTTCTATTGATGTGTAAGTAGGATTTCTGAGTTTTTACGTATGTTGTAAAGATGATTCATGCTTAGTATCGAGTTTAACTTTTCTTTTTGAGCTTATTGCTTGCTCGAGGACGATCAAGTCTAAGTTTGGGGGAGTTGATAGGCTTAGATTTTGAGTGTTTTTAACTGTAATTTCTTCCTACTTTCCGTATTTTTTCCTGGATGATATTATGCTTTATTCGTTTGTTTCAGGAAAATAGATCGGAAGTGGAAGAAATGAGCTAATATGAAGATAACGGGCGAAATCGAGGCGAGAAAGAACTAAAATTGAGGAAATGAGATTTTCGGAATCTCGATCGATCGAGATTTACTCTCGATCGATCGAGCCAGGCAGAAAGTTGAGCATCAAAGAATTTCAAGTCTCGATCGATCGGAACAATTTTTCGATCGATCGAGCGAGGCAGTAACTTCAGAGCTAATTTTTTCAAAATCTCGATCGATCGGAAGGAAATCTCGATCGATCGAGCGAGGCAGTAAGTTTCAAAGGCTGACATGAACAGTGCACCGATCGATCGAGAAAACCTTCCGATCGATCGATACGCAAAATCTGCAGATTTTATTTTCCATGTTTATCGTGATCTGTGGGGGGTTTAAAAAGAGAAAATCATTCCATTCAAAAAAGAGGAGATCAGACGATATTTCTGAACAAAGAAGAACCCTAGCCGCCGCATAACCGGTTCTTCGTCCGAGCCAAAGCCAATCAATTCCGGAGTGCAAAGAAGGAGCAAGAGAAGAGATTTCGGTGCTACGCACGGATTCAATCCGCCGTTTATCGTATTTCTAGACTCTAATCTATTTCATATTAATTTTCAATTGATGTTTTTGAGGTCGAGAGACGATTAAACTTCTTTTGTATTTGATTTGAAACAATTCTAGTTTATTTTATTCGAGTTTTAGTTTCGTTGTGTTTGATATATTGATTCAATTGTGTTTGAGTGTATTGATATCTATTGTTCATAAATTAATTGTTTGTGTAGATCAAAGTCTAGCTAGCTTTGATTGAATCTGAGAGTTATAACCGAGATCGAGAGATAACGTTGTAACACGCTCCATTAATTTATGATGTATGTTATGATTGAGATCGAGAGATGATATCGCATACGTGAGAACTTGGAATCGAGAGATTTAGAGTTATAAGGTTTTGATAATTTATGCAACTTTGAATTAGTAAATAGGTGCACGAGAGTGACTTATTCTAATTTATTGTTAGTTTCTTTACAGCTCGAGAGAGTGTATTGAATAATAGCGAAAACCTTTCACCTTTAGAATCAATTGGTTGATAATTTGCTTATTTAAATGAATCATTAAAGATAACACAGTTGAACGAAGAGCTTGATAAATTTCTTGAGCAACTTACCTTCGCATATCCGGAACCTTTCATTTTATTATTTCTTGTTTATCTTTTGGATGTTAGTTTAGTTTGGTATCAGATAATCACATTTGTTAATCGTAGGCTAAATATAATTTTATTAATCTTATTTGGTACTTATACGTTAGTCCCTGTGGATTCGACAACCCGTACTTAATTTTCACTATACTAAAACTTGACAACCGTGCACTTGCGGTAGAATCTCTTCACACTAATCTTTGAAATATCTTTTGTTTAAAAACAAAGCGGTCATGCCTCGGTTACTTATTATGGCCCTTGGGATCCAAACCTAGAGAAAATATTATCCTTGATAAAATATGCAACTACTTTGGAATCTTATGTTCGGTTGGCTATAGCTTCCACCCATTTCGAAACATAACCAACAACGAGTAATATATAAACAAGCATGGGTTGTTGAGGCATCTCATTTCTTTGGGATATATTGCCGGTCATTTGGCATTGAGCACAACTCTTGCAGAGGTAGTAGGCATCACAAAATAGGTTTGTCCCAAATAAACCACACACAAGCACATTCCTAGATTTTCTCTTTGCTCCAAAGTGTCCACCACAAGTATAGAAATGACAGAATTTAAGTATGTCCATTACCTTATTCTCAGGGATGAATCTCATTATGATTTGATCCGCACAATGTTTCTGTTAGGAATCCAATCAAGCAATACACAGCGAAAAATAAAATTGGGATTCCTACCATGGACCTATACAAAGTAATCATATCGAGATTGATAAGAATTATACCCTTGTAGCGTGTTTGTAGCAGAATCCTCGTTGCAATACCTCGAGTCACAAACAAAGATTTGCACCTTTGTCTCTACGGTATCCACACGATCAAATCGAAAAGGGGATGTTGAAGAACAAGTTGCTAGACTTGATCTTTAACAGAAATAAAAGCTTCACACGGTTCTTAACCGATACACGGTGGCCCGAAAACACACGCAATCAAGGCGGCAGCCGTGAGTCTCACTCGGAATTGGCTGCGGCCGAGAGTTGCTCGGTGGTGAGAGGCGGTTGAGAGCTATATAGTGGTGGCTACTAGGTTATGAAAAATTAACTCTTAATTCAAAACTTGTTAGCATATTAGATCTTATATTAAATTTAATTAAAGGCTTTCAAAAAGCCTCATTGGCCCAAACTCAATATCTTAATTAAATCCATATATCTAATATTTGTAATTAAGACTCTTCTTAATTAATTAATTCATCCAATGAATTTTATCTCCCCTTTTTATTTAATCTTTTGTGCAACCCAATAGGATCTTGCAATGTTGGCAGTGACATAAAATCTAATTTTATGTTACAAGCAATGAGCGGTATCTAGCAACACATCAAGGCTACCCAAATTACAAGAATGTCATTGACTCGACATAACCTACGGACTGTGATAATATTAACCATGTAACTTAATCCATTTGTCCAATGTGTTTAGATTGAACACAAGTCATGGAATATTCATACTCGTATATTCAATCTTTTATTTCTTGATCCCCAAGTAGAACTAGAATAAACGAATAAGCTCGATATCACATATCGACTCATTCGACATGGCCATGCATTTTAGTCTTACTCGATCAAGGGCCTAAACACTTCTCCTGTTATATAGGAGGGACAAATCCTTTCTTGATCACTCAACATCCCTCTACATAATTCGTGGTGTATTCAATGATTGTCTTTATAATTTACCCTGTTACAGGTAACGTTTGACAATATCAAGATACATGACTCCTTATGTTAGGATCTCTGGTGATCTCAAGTCGTAAGGATTACATACATTATTATCACTATGAGAATTGCTTATGACGTTCATATAACTATCCATGTAGCATTCTCATGGTGGGTCTGTCCAGTACATCTTTCTCTAACATGCACCCATGTGTTGATTTGATATCTCATATCTGTGAACAATTCATCAATCAAAACATACTAGTCTCAATGCATTATCATTATCCCGATTCATGATAATACTTGACTAGGAACAATCTTTAAGAACAATACAATATTATTCTTAGAACGTTAACTTATATATTAATTCATATTACACAGATACTTGAATAATATATAATAATGAATTGCCATTAACAAAATCATAATACATTGTATGTCATAAACAATCATCTAATGAGTTGTCTTAGGGCATATCCCAACAAATCTCCCACTTGCGATCAATCAGACATATACTTAATGCCTAGAGATCTAGTATGACGATCATGCTTCTACTGTGATAGTGGCTTTGTCAGTGGGTCAGATACATTATCATCAGTTGGTACTTTGCATATTTTTACATCTCCTATTTCAACGATTTCTCGAATGAAATGAAAGCGCCGAAGTATGTGCTTGGATCTTTGGTGAGATCTAGGTTCCTTAGCCAATGCGATGGCACCATTGTTGTCACAATAGAGTTCAATCGGATCTAGTATGCTAGGCATCACCCCAAGTTCAGAAATGAACTTCTTGATCCAAAAAGCTTCCTTTGCTGCATCTGAGGCAGCAATGTATTCAGCTTCAGATGTAGAATCAGCTACTGTCTCTTGCTTTGAACTCTTCCAGCTTACAACACCTCCATTTAGGCAAAACACATATCCTTGCGATCGGAAATCATCTTTGTCGGTTTGGAAGTTTACATCAGTGTAACCTATTACATTGAGCTCTTCATCACCTCCATAAATCAAGAATGTATCCTTAGTTCTTCTCAAGTACTTTAGGATATTCTTGACAACAATCCAGTGGCATTCACCTGGATCAACTTGATATCTGCTCGTCATGCTAATGGCATACGAGACATCGGGACGAGTACATATCATGGCATACATGATAGATCAAATAGCTGACGCATATGGAATCTTACTCATGCGTTGTCTCTCATATGGTGTTGAAGGACACTGATCCTTTGAGAGATGTATCCTATGTGTCATAGACACGAATCCTTTCTTTGATTCTTGCATGCTAAACCGTTTTAGCACTTTGTCTATGTATGTACTTTGACTTAGGCCAAGTAATCTTCTTGATCTATCTCTATAGATCTTGATACCTAATACATAGGTGGCTTCACCCAAGTCTTTTATAGAAAAGCAATTCCCTAGCCAATGTAAGGCAGGGATATCATTCTCAATGAGAATTATGTCATCTACATACAATATTATGAAGATAATTATACTCCCACTGACCTTCTTGTAGACACAAGGTTCATCTACGTTTTTTATGAAACCAAACTCTTTGACTGCATCATCAAAACGAAGATTCCAACTCCGAGAAGCTTGCTTCAATCCATAAATGGATCGTTGTAGCTTGCATATCTTTCCAGCATCCTTTGGATCGACAAAACCCTCAGGTTGTGTCATGTACACATCCTCAAGTAAATTTCCATTAAGGAAAGCTGTTTTTGACATCCATCTGCTAGATTTTATAATCATGAAATGCATCTATTGCAAGTAAGATCCTAATGGATTTAACCATGACAACTGGTGAAAAAGTTTCATCATAGTCAATACCATGAATTTGTTTGAAACCTTTAGCAACCAGTCGACCTTTAAAGGTTTGTACATTATCATCCATGTCGGTCTTTTTCTTGAAAATCCATTTGCACCCTATGGGTCTTACCCCTTCAGGCGGGTCAATCAAAGTCCATACTTGGTTTGCATACATGGATTCCATCTCAGATTTCATGGCCTCTTGCCATTTCTCAGAATCAGGGCCCATTATAGCTTCTTGATAAGATGACGGCTCATCCTCGTCAATAAATAGTAAGTCACCTTGTTGAGTCACAAGAAATCCATATCTCTGTGGCTCACGGTGTTCTCTTACAGACCTACGCTGGGCTTTTGTCTCTTGAGCAGGCATTTGATCCACAACAGCTTGTGGTGTCTGCTCTGTTTCCATCTCAATATCATGTTCAATGTTTTCTTGTGGTTGAACTTCACTAATTCTATTTGTCTCCCACTGGTTCTTCTCAAAATAAATTCTCTTTCAAGAAAGACACCAGTCCGAGCAACAACTACTTTGTTCTCCGTGGGATAATAGAAATAATATCCTTTCGTTTTCTTAGGATACCCCACAAATAATACTTATCAGATTTGGGTCCAAGTTTATTGGAGGCGTGACGTCTCACATAAGCCTCACAACCCCAAATCTTCATAAATACATACTAGGACCCTTCTTAGTCCATATCTCATATTGTGTCTTTTCTACTGATTTAGATGAAACACGGTTCAGCATAAATATTGTTTCTAAAGCATGTCCCCAAAAGGAAGTCGGAAGATCTGCATGACTCATCATTGATCGAACCATGTCCAACAAAGTTCGATTCCTCCTTTCGGATACACCATTCCATTGTGGAGTATACAGATGTGTGAGTTGTGGGACTATCCCACACTCCTTTAGATAGTCATGAAACTCTTGGCTTAGGTATTCTCCTCGATCTGATCGGAGGGTTTTGATACTTTTGCCAAGTTGGTTTTGTACTTCATTTTTGAAATCTTTGAACTTTTCAAAGGTTTCATGATTATGTTTCATTAGGTACATATACCCATATCTACTGAAATCAGTAAATGTAACGAAGTATTGAAAACCACATCTAGCTTGTGTGCTTATTGGTCCACATACATCACTATGTATGAGACTCAATAAATCATTCGTCCTTTCAACATGTCCCTTGAAAGGGGCTTTAGTCATCTTGCCCATTAAACAAGATTCACATATTTCATATGATTCAAAATCAAATGAATCTAATACTCCATCCTTATGAAGTTTTGATATGCGAATCTCGTTTATATGGCCCAAGCGACAATGCCAGAGATAAGTTGGATTAGAATCATTATTCTTAATCCTTTTAGTATTTATGTTATAGATAGGCATATCAAGATTTAATACATAAAGACCATTAATCAATTGTGCACTAGCATAAAACATATCATTCAAATAAATGGAGCAACACTTGTCATTTATAATAAATGAAAACCCAACCATGTCCAAAAGAGAAATTGAAATTATGTTTCTAGTAATCGACGGCACAAAATAACAGTCTTTTAAATCTAATATTAAACCAGAAGGTAAAGTTAATGAATAATCTCCAATAGCTAATGCAGCAACTCTTGCTCCATTTCCCACTCGGAGATCAACCTCGCCTTTCGCCAACATCCTACTCCTTTTGAGATCCTGCACATTAACACAAAGGTGAGAACCACATCCAGTATCTAATACCCATGATGAAGAAGTAGATAAATTGACTTCTATAACAAAAATACCTGAAGTGGAAGTCACACTTCCCTTTGTCTTCTTAAGATCTTCAAGATATAATTTGCAGTTCCTCTTCCAATGACCGGTCTCGCCGCAATGGAAGCAGTTCCCTTCCTTAGCCACTCCTCCCTTTGGCTTGAGTGCAGAAGCTTGAGGCTTAGACTTAACAAAGACTTTCTTGTTCTTCTTAAAACCTTTTGCTTTAGCCTTTCCCTTGCTCTTATTCACAATAAGAACATTAGTGGGCTTAGACTTCTTTGAGTTTGCTTCATATGTTCTCAACATACCAAGCAATTGCGGTAGAGTCTTTTTGATTTCAATCATATTGTAATTCAAGACAATTTGACTGTAGCTATCAGGCAACGATTGCAAGATTACGTCAGTGGCCAACTCTTGGTCCAATGGAAAACCCAGCTTCTCAAGATTCTCAATAGACCCAATCATCTTCAGTACATGAGTTCCAACAAGGCTTCCTTCTACCATTCTGCACTGGAATAACGCTCTAGAGACGTCATACCTCTCTTTTCTAGCTTGTTGTTGGTAGAGTTGCTTTAAGTGCTCGGTCATATCGAACGCCTCCATTTTCTCATGTTGCTTCTGAAGCTCAGAGTTCATGGTGGCAAGCATAAGGCAACCAACATCAAGTGCGTCATTTTGATGCTTCTTGTAAGCATCCTTATCGGCTTTAGCGGCCGTCATCGGAGGTTCCTCAGCGGGTAAGGGTTCCTCTAGGACATATTGTTTTTTCTCTTGTTTGAGGACATTCCTCAAATTCCTATACCAGTCTAGGAAATTAGTCCAATTCAGTTTGTCCTTCTCAAGGACTGATCGCAATGACAGTGTGCTAGTTACATTGTTTGATGCCATGGATATCTACAATATAAATATGCAAAATAAGTTTATGATTTTAATCATTTAATAAGGTCTTATATTAAATGACACTCCCACTATTTTGTTTAAAAATTATCAACCCTCGAAACTTTAGTGGGCCAAGATCCATATTTCACCTAATCCTGAGTTAGCTTTGGCAAATCACCCAAGACTCGGTTATTTAGGTAGACAACACTTTGTCAATTACACCACATGTAATTCTTGGATGGTTGGACGAACAACACTTTGTTCAAATTCATAATGAATTATTATCCAACCCCATGCCTCTAGGTTCCCAATCCTATTGAGATAACCTAGTTAAGTCGGACCCAATTTAAAGTAAAACGGATATCACTTTTATCCTTTCGCGCCTTACCAAGATTGTCACGGTGCTTTGCTTTGGCAAACCCACACATGTTCAATCGAAGTCTTGACGCGTACTTTTAATTTTGGAAGGCATCTAAAACTTAAAATTATTAGAGGGATTTATTGATCTCATGATTTTATTAATATTGAAAATATGTCTGGTACATATATAAATATATACATATCTGCATATATGTATATCAAGCATCAATATTAAATAAAACAATAAACATGCATCTCATACATCAACATAAAATAAACGTGACATGGTTATAGCCCCTATTAAAGATTTTCTCAAGCCAATGAGAAAATCCTAAAAGGTCAACCTAAGGTAACTTCTCCAAGCACCTCTTTGGCTCTCTTTTGTGAATGGCATCCTCATCCCGGCACCTTGGTCCATCTTCATTGATATCCATCAACAAAATAAACTATATTGTATAACAATTACATGATATAGAGAATTCCTCGAGTTACATTCGAGGGGAACCTAGGGGAGGGATAACATTTAAGAAAAATAGAGAAGGCACGACACGCATGCCGTATTAAATTACAAACATTCACAAAATCCTATCTAATAGGTCATAGGGCTATAACCATGCTCCATGCTCAAACAACACATAAAACATGCTATAACAATTAATGAATTAAATTCTAAACATTTTAAAATTTAATTCCAATTAAAACTGTAAAATAAAATTTTATGAAATTATCGTACGCTCGGGACTTCACATCGCACGGATACTTGGTGCGTCTCAAGCCATGGACTTGCTAACCCTAGCAAGCCCACGGTTGCAGCCATGTTTCGGACTAAAGGTTCGAAAACCCTAGCCTAACCCATCGCCCAACCATGCACGAGACTAGGGTTCGAAACCCTAGCCATGTCAGTGGCGGCTTGGAGCTCATCGAGCCAAAATGGTTCGAAACCCTAGCCACAAGAAGGCGGCGGCCGGGAGCCATGGAGCCTAGGGTTCGAAACCCTAGCCCAACGGCGGTGGCTCGGCCCATGCTCGAGCCAAGGGTCCGAGACCCTAGCTTCATGCGACGGCTGTGAGGTTCTCTCGAGCCAATGGCTTGGTTTTGAGCACGTATTCTAGTATACTACGATCCGTCAATTATATCACCTAAAATTTTGCAATAATTTCCACGAAATCAAATATAAAATATCATATATGAATCATACAGTTTCAAAGCATGCAAAAGATTCAAAACATGATTAAACAATTAATCACATAAATTCGAGATGAGCTTTGAACCTTGCTCTGATACCACTGTTAGGAATCCGATCAAGCAATACGCAACGAAAAATAAAATTTGGATTCCTACCATGGACCTAGACAAAGTAATCATATCGAGATTGATAAGAATCATATCCTTGTAGCGTGTTTGTAGCAGAATCCTCGTTGCAATACCTCGAGTCACAAACAAAGATTTGCACCTATGTCTCTACGGTATCCACACGATCAAATCGAAAAGAGGGTGTTGAAGAACAAGTTGCTAGACTTGATCTTTAACCACAATAAAAGCTTCACACGGTTCTTAACCGATAGACGGTGGCCCGAAAACACACGCAATCATGACCGCAGCCGTGAGTCTCACTCGGAATTGGTGGCGGCCGAGAGTTGCTCGGTGGTGAGAGGCGGCCGAGAGTTGCTCGGTGGTGAGAGGCGGCCGAGAGCTATATAGTGGTGGCTACTAGGTTATGAAACATTAACTCTTAATTCAAAACTTGTTAGCATATTAGATCTTATATTAAATTTAATTAAAGGCTTTCAAAGAGCCTCATTGGCCCAAACCCAATATCTTTATTAAATCCATATATCTAATATTTGTAATTAAGACTCTTCTTAATTAATTAATTCATCCAATGAATTTTATCTCCCCTTTTTATTTAATCTTTTGTGCGACCCGATAGGATCTTGCAATGTTGGCAGTGACATAAAATCTAATTTTATGTTACAAGCAACATCAAGGCTACCAAATTACAAGAATGCCATTGACTCGACATAACCTACGAACTGTGATAATATTAACCATGTAACTTAATCCCTTGGTCCAATGTGTTTAGATTGAACACAAGTCATGGAATAGTCATACTCGTATATTCAATCTTTTATTTCTTGATCCCCAAGTAGAAATAGAATAAACGAATAAGCTCGATATCACATATCGACTCATTCAAGCATGGCCATGCATTTTAGTCTTACTCGATCAAGGGCCTAAACAATTCTCATGTTATATAGAAGGGACAAATCCTTTCTTGATCACTCAACATCCCTCTACATAATTCGTGGTGTATCCAATGATTGTCTTTATAGTTTATCCTGTTACAGGTAATGTTTGACAATATCAAGATACATGACTCCTTATGTTGGGATCTCTGGTGATCTCAAGTCGTAAGGATTACATACATTATTATCACTATGTGACGTTCATATAACTATCCATGTAGCATTCTCATGGTGGGTTTGTCCAGTACACCGTTCTCTAACATGCACCCATGTGTTGATTTGATATCTCATATCTGTGAACAATTCATCAATCAAAACATACTAGTCTCAATGCATTATCATTATCCCGATTCATGATAATACTTGACTAGGGACAATCTTTAAGAACAATACAATATTATTCTAAGGACATTAACTTATATATTAATTCATATTACACAGATACTCGAATAATATATAATAATAAATTGCCATTAACAAAATCATAATACATTGTTTATCATAAACAATCATCTAATGAGTTGTCTTAGGGCATATCCCAACAGTTTCCACACTTAATAATCATCCCAAACATAGTAATTTGCATCACTCCTTATCTTTGCTCTTTGGGACCTAGATAATTTAGAGTGTAATGCATTAGTAGCTAAAAATTCACAATATGAGCATACCATGGAAAAATTGTGCTTGTGGAGAACAGTTGCTCATCAGGGAATATGATTTTTCAAGTTTTTAATACTCACCCTTGTCTCATCTTTAAATTGCAAAGTCTTTTAGCAAGATCATTAAAAATATTTTCTAAATCCTCACAAGGAGGAGGGATTTGAGGGACTTGTTGTCTCGTTTGAAATGGCGGTCGATATGGTGGAGGATTTTGTTGTACTTGAAGTGGAACATAATTCACAGATTGGTTTCCATAGCCCAGGTTCGGGTGATCTCTCAAACTAGGATTGTATGTAATTTAGAATGAGTCATATTTGTATTGTGGTTTCCGAAGAAATCCACCCCGCTGCATTCACTTGCTCAGCTGGTGTCTCTTGAAGTGTGGGGCAACTGTCTGTGGCACGACCACTTATAGAGCAAATTCTACATACTTTGGCTTCTTTCCCATTTTCTGCAGCAATTTGGGCAACAAGCAAAGTCAAACATATCAATTGTTGTTCAAGACTAGAGACATTACCTCGCTTTGTTTTACTTGAGATGGTTCAGCCCGTTATGTGCCAAATTGTTGAGAGTTGGCCGCCATATTTGATATTAAATTCTTAGCTTCCTCTGGTGTCTTGTCTGTAAAAGCTCCACCGCTCGCAACATCTACCAAGTTACTGTCACTAGATAACAATCCTTCATAAAAATATTGTATAAGAAGGTGTTCACTTATCTGGTGTTGTGAGCACTTGCACACAACTTTCTGAAATGTTCCTAGTACTCATGTAGTGACTCTCTAGTGTGCCTAAAACCATAAATCTCTTTCCTTATGTTGGTAGCCATTGATGTAGGAAAGTGCTTCTCTAGAATGTCTTTTTCAAGTCATTCCATGTAGTGGTTGAGCCAGAGGGCAGGTAGAATAGCCATCCCTTAGCAGCATCCTTTAAAGAGAAAGGAAAAGCTTTTTGATTTGTTTCTCAGTGATTCCAGTTGGTTTCGTGGTTGTGCAAACCACATGGAACTCATTAAATGTTTGTGAGGGTCCTCGCCTACAAGTCCAAAGTAGGCAACAAATGTATTAGTCCATATTCAATTCAAAATTAACATTAGTTGCAAGAGTAGGAAATGTAATGCAGAGAGTTTGTTGGTTTAAATCTGGATTGGCCAATTGTTTTAGACTTTGATTCTCAGACATGGTTCTCTTCTTCATAATTTAGATTCGGTATTCTTCGTCTATGTAGTGTCCTCTCGATTTCAGGATCGTACTAAAAGTTGTCTTCTTGATCTGAGGATTCACCAGTACTCATTGACAAACGAGAAGAGCATAAAAAGAATATAAAAGTTAACACAACAGTAAACGCCTTCCCCGACAATGGTGCGCCAAAATTTGGTGTGCACTTATCGTGTACGCCCAAATTATACTCCACTCAATCATTAGATTGATAACAAATATGTAATAGCGTGAGTAAGGATAGATCCCACAAGGAAATGTGTTCTCTTGTGTTATTAAGCTATCAAGATTAAAAAACAATTCTTGATTTTTGGTCAACTGTACATTTAGATATTGGTTACTTGGTCATTGATTATCAAAATATTTAATTCATGTTCGATCATTCATCATTGAAAATCTAATTTCTACCATACCATTCTCGTAGTCAAACAGAAACCAGCGTTCAGATCCATATTAATCAAACAACAACAGTTAATATTAAATCAATGACAGCCTTCAAAACTAGTAAGGATGATGCATCTAAATAATATAAACACTAGAGGTTTATATCGTATTAGTCAACTGTTTTTCCTAAGAATTTAATAACACCAACATCATGTAATCATCAGTCTTAATTTCTTCTTAATAGCCTTATATTGCATATAAGATTACTAAGAGATCAATCTAAAAATCAAATATAACAATCATATCAATAATATCTGAAAAATAAATTGAAATTGCATAAGAATTAACAAACAAACCATAAATCTCACAAGTATTTAAAATCCAAAGGTATTATATCCCTTAACCAAGAACTAAAAATTGTTTAGCCACACATTGCTAGATTAAAAAGCATAAAAATTTGTTTAGAAAGCATTAACAAAGCTAAAATAAGAACAACACGATTCCGCTGTGTTGCTTCCTTCTTCGTTCTTTGAGTTGTTCTTCAATAATTGAGAGACAATATGTAAAAGTATGTTTAAAGTCTGAATAATATGAGTTATGAGGCTCTAATCTTGGTTTATAGGAGTACGGAGGCTGATAGGATAGGTTTGAATCCACTAGAATGGTAAAAATCATGTTTCATTTTTGTTTTAAAACTCCTATGGCGATCAATTGGTGCTAGCTACCAATTGATAGCTAGTTCTTTTTATTTCTTTCTTAACTTTCGCTTCTTGCTAATTGATTGCGAGTTCGCTGCTGCGCGATTGCGAGTTCCTCAATTTTTTTTCCTTGGCTACGCATTTCGGCGATCGGTCGTTGTTTGCATGACGATCGATCGCTGGGCCTTAATTTCAACTTTCGTTTGATTTTCTTGTCTATCTTCGATTCTTCTCGATCTTTAGTCCATCCATTGATCTTAATTCATCGTTGTTAGCTCCTTCATTCCTACCTATATTAAAAAAAAACGATTAGGTAGCAAATGTATAAATTAATCATCAAACATACCCAATTGTTGACAATTAACGCAATAGATGTGTCTATTTCAAGTCATTGTCTTTGCTCGTTCTCGGGTAAATCAGACCAAAACTACTAATCTTTTTGTGGCTCATAGTTTTATGATGAACAAAAATTATCCTCACTTTAGTGCCTCGACAATTTTAAACATGCATAGCCATGAAAGATGTTGAAAAGCTAACAACAGAACAATTTCGTTCCTATATATTTCATACTCAACAAAGTAGCGAATTGTGTGTGTGGTCATAAACAAGTGTCAAGTACACATTATAGATCCAATCAATATAAACTCACAATAGCTCAAGTTGTACACTAACACAAGTATAAGCTCACTTGCACACTCTTCTCCATTATCTTAGCCACTTTTAAATACAAATCAAGTAGGTCTTTGTTAGCTTGTAGCTTGGCCTAGGTATTGGCTTATGAAAGAAATGATAAGGCATACCAAACAAGAGAGTATAATGATATGCACAATAAAAGTTTCTCTTCTTGCATGATTTTTTTCAAGCCTTGTATTTTTTACAAGGTATACTTAACTCTTATTTTGTTTTGTGACTTGGCTCCTCTTGGAGTCATATTTTTTTTCTATTTTCAAGGCATCTCTTTTTCTTTCACGCATCTCATTCTTTTGACAATTAAGCTCATAAACCTATGTATAATTGATAACATATGTGCGTGTGAATGAAACATCATACTCTCTTAAAATGTGTGGTTAAAGTTCATATGTAGGTTTATGAGAGAAGATGATAAGCTAGTTAAAGAATGTCGAACGAGGATTGTTTTGTATGCTTAGCATACAACCATTATTTTTGCATTAAAGCTCAAAAGAGACACTGGGGATAATTTTGTTTACATGATAGCTTGAAAGGCTCAACGCATCAAAAATCGCATATATCATTTTCATGCTTGCAAGTAGTCAAGATATACACCTCAAAGAATATGTATTTAAGTTCTAGAATGTATTAGAGGCTTTCTAAGACTACCACAAAGTTCACACAACTTTCACTATGCTATGAAAAATTCACAAGCGATGACAATTTTGTGCTCAAAATATTCAACTATTTCAATGCACAATTTGCATTAGAGTTCAAAGTGTTCCAAGGTTAGCAATTCACATATTTTCAAAAGCATGCATGCTATTAGTTAGGGATAATAACGGGCTAGTGATTCAAAATTCCATGTTCATGATTGACTATGAGCTCCAAAAAAAATTAATTTTTCGATTATTTTTTTATTTTGTATTATGAAAGCAATAAACTAATATTAATCTCTCTACTATACTTAAATCTTGCATTGTCCCCAATGTAATGCAAAATTGTAAGAGAAGAGAAAAGTTAAACTAAAAAATTAATAAAAGCAAAAGAAAAAATTGCTAACTCTCATTGGATTGCCTCTCAAGCAGTGCCTCTATTTATCATCGGTAGCACGACTTCAATCCATCAATCACTCGAAGCTTGGTGGATCCTCCAAATCCACCTTCATATCTATTTTTCCTCCTTCTTCGTGTTGGACACCCTCGTAGTAATGTTCAGTCTGTGACCATTCACCTTGAATGTCTTTGGGATGTCCAAACTTTGTATCTCAACTCCACCATGAGGAGAGACATCAATAATAATAAAAGGTTTATTCCACCTACCTTGGAATACGTGAAGACGTGAATGGTAGATGAGAACTTTTTGACCAACTCCAAAGCTTCTCCTTGCTATCATCTTGACCTGAAAATCCTTCGTCTTTTCCTTGTAGATTATTGCACTCTCATATGCATCATTTTGTATCTCTTCCAATTCTGGCAATTGTATTTGCCTATGACACACAAGCACCTTCTTAGATTTTCTCTTTGCTCCAAAGTGTCCACCACAAGCATATGAATGACAGAATTTAAGTATGTCCATTACCTCATTCTCATGGATGCATCTCTTAATGTTTGATCCGCACAACGTTTCCACAAGTAATGATCATCCCAAACATAGTACTTTGCATCACTCCTTATCTTTGCTCTTTGGGACCTAGATAATTCAGAGGGTAACGCATTAGCTAAAAAATGCACAATATGTTCATACCATGGAAAAATTGTGCTTGTGGAGAACATTTGATCATCAGGGAATTTTTTCTTCAAACATTGCTCCTCGTTCACATGGGCTAGACGGCTTATATATATATATATATATATATATATATATATATATATATAAGCACCATTTCGATGTAAGGATGCATATTTTCACAAAATGATGTGATGGAAATGTGTCTTTTGGTCGTGTCTCCATGTTTCTATAACTTAACTCCCTCATTTGAATTCTAGACACTTGATATTCAAATCATAACACAATATATCTAGAGAAAAATAAGATAAAAGTCATTTTTCATATATTGTTCTTGAAGGACAGAGAGTCTGCAACATTAGTAGTTGTTCAAGTTGTGTTTTGTAGTGCTATTAACACAAGTAGAAATCTTTGTATCTTGAGAGAAGATTGTCAGATTCCATAAACACCATGAAGGGGACAAAATCTTTTAAAGACAAATTGTGCAACACTTACCTCAACTTGTTCCTGTCATTTTTCTACGCCCGTTGTTACAACGAAGAATTCATACGAAGAAGCACCGCATCCCAAAGCACGTGAAATACATCATAATTTTTATTAAAATAGCGACGAGGGAGAGGGTTATGTGGGTTTATATTTGTGATAATATGGAAGGGATGGATGACTTTTCTGCAATCCAAAATGAAATTGACGCACTGGGTTTGTACCCTTTGACTCAAAATTAGGTATCCAAACACACTTTTGTTACTCTAAAAAAAAAACACACACACACTTTTGTTTCTTACTAATTAGGATAAATTTTGTTTGAGAGAGCAAAGCCTACAAAACTTCTTTAGTGGACTTGTCTCATGTGCTTCCCACCCTCCCATCTTTCAACTACCTACAATGATATGGTTTGATGAATGGTGGAAATGGGAATGGTGGGGGCTATCACGTTCACAAAAGTCTAAACTCAGTGCAGTTTTTCTCATTCTCTGTCAAAGGGATGTAAATGAATTCCATCTCTCATTTTGTCGTCATTGTCAAGAGACTAAATTTATAAAGGGCAAAGTTAAATACGGAAGAAATCAAGATTCTACTTTAGGGTGGCTTGAACTAGATACAAATTATAGTTTTTTTTTTATAAAAAAAATTCATTGATAATCTAACATAAATATAATAGTTAGTATTTCAGGCATATACATACATGATATATTATATAAATAAAATGAATCAATTTTGTGTAATACTATGTTTCACTTGTATTCTCTAAAAAAATCATCTGGATATTTCAAAAGTCCCATAAAAATTACTTCTTAATACAAATGAAAATGGTGAAAATACAAATAAAAATGAAATGATAATACTTAGGGTAAATTACAAAAATTATCAACAATTGCAATACCGATCTCAAACTTTTAAGACTAAATAAATATAGTCACAAATAAATTATTTTTACAAAAATAGTACAACATAAATATTTTTAACAAATATAACACCACATAATTTTTTTTAATAAGAGTGATCACAAGTTTGAGACTATATTTGTGAAAAATAAAATCTATGGGAATATATTTGTTAAAAATATTAAAATGAGACTAATTTTATTAAAAAATAATTTATTTGTAACTATAATTTTTTAGTAATAAAAGTTTGGGATTATCATTGTAAATGTCTATGTTCTGTGGAATCATTTTCCTAGAATATTTATAGTTTAAGAAATGAATAAAAACTCTTTAGATTTGGCCATCTAATTATACAATCCAGTACAGTACTAAATGTTGTTATTTTTTATTGGTGTCATATTTTTTAGTGAATTTGTTTGTAATTTTGTCCTGCAGCTATTTAAATTTTATGAAAGCTTTTCGTGAAAGTTTTATCACCTTGGCCTGCTGACACAGTTTTCCAATCCATATATTTTAATTTTTCTGAGTTATTTCAGTACTTCCAAATGATCATTTTAAAAGTAATATTTCTTCGAATTGTTTATGTTTGATGATAGAAATAACAGAGACCTAATCATCACATTCAAATGCAAATTGATCATCATTCTTTTATCTTTGTTTGAATTGGTTAAGTTAAATTTGTCAAGTAAAAAGCAACTTGGACCAGATTTTTGCCTTTAGTTGCTATTTATTTATTTATTTATGAAGCAAGAATTTTAAAGAAACATCTTTTACGCACTCCAGTTCTAAATTTTAGTAACTAATATTTAGTTAGTATAATTAATTAATTTAATATGCAAGGGAATCAATCTTAATGTAGTAGATTTTATGTAATGTACTCAAAGGTCAACCATAGTACAGTGATTGATGGCTATATAATAATATTTTTCAATAATAATTAAATGTCCAATGTTCAATCCTATCCTACACCTTTGAAAAGTCACAGCGCATACCAAAATTTGTCCACACCTAAAACAATACAGTTGCGAAATATGAAATAAATGATTCTTTAGACGAAAAGGTCAAAATTACGCTTTTTTTAATTGAATCGAGACACACACATATCTATCACTCAAAACACTATCTCCAAATTTCAAATCCAAAGTCCAATCAATAGATTTAGTTCTTCAAGCTCCTCATCATTTCGACACAGGATACACAGAGTAATATATTCAAAGTTCAACCATTGTATATTTATTTATTATTATTATTTTAACATTGAGTGGGAGAATTTTTTTTATAAAAGCGAGACCACCCATATTTTGTGGGATTTTGATACCACTTGGGCAAATTTCCTCGACAACCATCGTACATTTATTATGCTATATAAAATGTCCAATCAATTTGACAAGTCAGAGTGCATACCCAAGATTTGTCGACGCCTAAAACAATACAGTTGCAATGTATGAAATAATTTGATTCTTTCTAAAGTCAAAAGACTTTTTTTTAATTACTATATACTTGAAGAACTCCATCAAATGAAATCAGTAATATATTCAAAAGTCAACCATTGTACATTTATTAATTATTATTTTTTTCGAAGGGGAATTTTTTTTATAACAATTTTGTGTTTTGAAAACTAGACCACCCATATTTTGTGGGATTTTGGTACCACTTGGGCAAATTCCCTGGGCAACCATTGTACATTTCTTTATGCTATATAATATTTTTCAATAATTAAAGGTTCAAGCAAATCATATGTTCAATCCTACACCTTTGACAAGTCAGAGTGCATACCCAAGATTTGTCCACCCCTAAAACTATACAGTTGCAAAGTATGAAATAATTTGATTCTTTCTAAAGTCAAAGACGAAAATGTCAAATTTTCGCTTTTTTTAATTACTATATACTTAGAATCGAGAGTCGAGACACACATATCATCACTCAAACACAATCTTCAATCCAAAGTCCAATCAATAGATGGAGTTCTTCAAGCTTCTCCTGCTCCTCATCATCCTACATCGCTCTTCGGCAGCCTCTCCACCGCCCCCACCCTCTGTCGCTGTTTCCTACCCCAAAGAAGCCCTCCCCACGAAATCTGGATATCTCACAGTCAACTCCACAACTGGTTCAGCTATTTTCTACACATTCTATGAAGCACAAAATTCATTCAAAAACACCTCACTTTCTCAAACACCAATCCTTATTTGGTTTCAAGGTGGGCCGGGATGCTCCTCCATGCTAGCAAACTTCTTCGAACTCGGCCCATGGCTTGTAAACCAAGAGCTTTCACTTGTGTCCAATCCAAGTTCTTGGAATAGGATTTCTGGCCTTCTCTTCCTTGATAATCCTATAGGCACGGGCTTTAGCATTGCTGCTTCACCTCAAGAAATTCCAAGAAACCAATATGATGTAGCTAAACACCTCTTTATTGCAATAAAAACGTTTATTGGCTTGGACATATCATTTAAAACTAGGCCAATCTACTTGACCGGTGAGAGTTATGCTGGGAAATACATCCCAGCACTTGGATCTTACATAATAAAAATGAATGCTCTTTTGCCGAGGGACAGTAGGGTGAATTTGGCTGGTGTTTCCATTGGAAATGGATTGACTGATCCAGAGATTCAAGTGCAAAATCATGCTTTGATCTCTTACAATTTGGGTCTGATCAATGAAAATCAAATGACCCTCTTGGAGAAACTTCAATTGGAAGCGGTTGGATTTGTTAAAAATAGTAAATGGAATGAGGCTGCAAATGCAAGAACTGATGTTTTGAATACATTGACAAACATGTCTGGTTTAGCCACTTTGTACGATTTTAGAAGGCTAACCCCTTACCCAAATCGTGTTGTGGTCAAGTTTTTGAACAACGTGGAGGCGAAAAAGGCATTGGGAGTGAAAGAATCGATGGTTTTCGAGCTGTGCAGTGCAGCTGTAGCGGGCGCATTGCACGATGATGTGATGAAGAGTGTGAAACCTATGGTTGAGTTCTTGATCAAGAACACCAAAGTGTTGTTGTATCAAGGGCAATGTGACTTAAGGGATGGTGTGGTGTCAACATCGGATTGGGTAAAGACCATAAAATGGGAAGAAATGGATAAGTTCTTAGAGGTTGAAAGGAAGATTTGGAGGGTGGACGGGAACTTAGCAGGGTATGTACAGAAATGGAAGAATTTAAGTAATGTTGTAGTACTGAATGCTGGGCATCTTGTGCCTACTGATCAGCCTTTGAATTCTCAAGTTATGATAGAAGATTGGCTGTTGGAAAGGGGGCTGTTTGCTCGTTAGAACATTGAAGAAACAGCTAATGATGTTTAGATGAAATATGATTCTGTTGTTGTTTTGATACGAATTGATAGTAGTTAATTCTTGCAAGTTATCTTAATTGAGAATGAAAAGACAGAATTTGAAACAAGTTTAAACACATAAGAAGCATGTAGGTGGTTAATGCAATTTAATCCATGTAATCTTGTAAAAGTACATTCCGATCCTCTCCTTCCTCAACCCCAAACAAGTCTTTACTGTGTAAGAGGCTCTGGTGAACGATAGCACATTCAACGCCGTATGAATCAACCCATTTCTGGCTTTGATGCTTACCTACCTTACTCTTATTATTCTCGTCGTCTTTTACTATTACGCCCTTGCGTATATCTTATATTATATTGTCTGATTATTTTGTGATTTGGCCACTATAACCCCATTGTAAGAATTTCATTAATTTTATTTTCTTGTATAACTTGTTTACGCAACGATTACCTGGTAAGAATGTGTTCCAATTATTACAATTTGTTTAATCAAATTCAACGAAGTTAACAGTGATGTTAGTTACATATATGGGAAAAAAAACTAAACGATTATGGTAGAATTTAAAATTCTAAGGAATTTTGGATTTTGTATATTTATAAATATGAGATTGAATTTACTCAAATTTGTGAATTTGTCTCTGCTTCCATAAAAAAAGCTTTCATTTCTGAGATGTAAAATTTTCCAGATTCAAAACCACACAAAATGACAGCCAATTCGAACACTAGAACACTAGAAACCGCTCCATTCTTTTCGTATGCTCCACCAAGAACTCCAAGAAAGTTTCTGTTGGTTCTTGATTCCAAGAAAGCTCATGTTCTTCCTTTTCTTGGAAGAAAAAATTGCACGACCATCATGTTCTTCCTTTTTTTAAGATTTGAGATAGAATTTGAATAGATGCTTGATGAAGTAAATTTTGAGCATATACCAGGTCTCTTAAGTAGTTCCTGCTCGTTTGGATCTTGTGCTTGTAATAAACACGTCCAATGCACGCAACACAAAACCAAGAAATAGTACAAAAAATATAGGCGTTTACTAAGGAGTAAGGAGTAACATATAGTAAATAGTGGACTGATTTACACGATTAGCTGGATTTACTTTTTTTTTTTTTTTTGTGTTGACATGGTGATAAGAAACCAATATCCAAAGTTCTGGCATTCATCCCTTCAATCTCTTTGGAACTTCCATGCAGAAAGTGAACTAAGTGGCGTCCCCTTCCAGCTTATTGTTAAGCATTTACTATTAAGGAAACATATCAACCCAATATGGAAACACCTCAATCACGTTGATATGATTCCTTACAATAACAGAACAATTCTTTATAATTATTCTGTGTATATTAGCATTAATTCTTGTACACCTATATATGAACTGAAAGCCAAAAGAAATAAAAAGAGAACTTTTCAATAATCTTTGTACGATTATATGGTATCAGAGCACAATCTCTAACGAGATTCTTGATCCTCTCTTCCTTGCCCACTGCTCTATCTCTTCACGCAATACCCTAAACACATCCGAAACCACACCACCCACCACTACTGTCGCTTCCATTATTCCTATCACCGCTCATCAACATATTCCCATCAAACTCACTGCCTCAAATTTCCCCTCCTGGCGTGCGCATCTCACGACTCTATTAAATGGCTATAACTTTTCCGGGCATCTCAACTCCTCTATCTCCCATCTGCTTTCTGGTTCTCCCGAGTTTGCCCCATGGTTTCAACAAGACCAGTTGCTCCTTGCTGCCATCTTTGGCTCTCTGTCCCCGGAGATTCTTCCACTAGTCTCCTCCTCCACTACAGTCGCTGCCGCTTGGGACACCAAGTCGCCTTTTCGCAAGACGATCTCGCGCCCGTGTTATGCAAATTAAAGACGATCTCTCCCGCGCAACCCTTGGCTCCCAATCAGTGAGCGAATTTCTTCAGTTTGTCAAAAGCAAAACTGATGAATTGGCGATTATTGAAAGCCCTCTTTTCGCATGATGATATCACTTTATTTGTTCTCAATGGTCTTGGACCATCATATAGGGAAATTGCAGCCCCAATTCATGCCCGCGAGACGTCTCTACGTTTTGAAGAGTTGCACGATTTACTTGTGGCCCATGAACTCTATCTAAAGAGGCTTGACTCCCACACTTCCAGCCTTGTCGCCACTTCCAATCACGCCTCTCAAGCCCCCAGCCAACAATCCTCTAGTCGCCACGCCTCACGGCAACAACACACAGGTTGTGGGCAGCAACAACGTGGCCGGGTAAATCATTCTAGGCGTGGCCAGCCTCGTTTTCGCGCTGGATCTCATACTGGTTCGGGCAACCACCAGCGCACACAGGTTGTTTGCCAACTCTGTGGTTATTCCGGCCACATTGCCCCTTATTGTCGGAAGTTCTCTCCAACCGCCAATGTCGCCCACATAGCGCCTGCCCCCAATGAATCATGGCTCATGGATTCCGGGGCTTCGCACAGTTTGACAGCTAATCTTCAAAACCTTACTATAAATTTTGAATATGATGGAACTGATGAGGTTCAACTAGCGGATGGCAATGGCCTACCCATAACTCATACTGGTACATCCGTTCTTAAATTTCCGAGCCGTACCTTTAAATTATCTAATATCCTATGTGCTCCATCAGCAAAGACTAACTTACTATCGGTGCACCAATTCACTAAAGCAAATCATGTCTCTGTTGAATTTTATCCGTCTTATTTTATTGTGAAGGATCCAACTACGGGGGCGCACCTGGCGCGCGGTTCATGTCATAATGGAGTTTATCATATTCGACCCCCATCCATTGATCTCAAGTGTACGGCCCACCTAGCCCTTCTTGGAGTTCGGGCCTCTCCTCTCACTTGGCACTCTCGTCTCGCGCACCCTGCATTTAAGACTAGCTCTTATGTTATTTCACAATTTAGATTACCTATTTCCAATAAATCTTTTGTTGCAGACAATTTTTGTGATTCATGTAATGTGAGCAAAACTCACCATTTACCATTTACTAAGACGTCTTTGATTGCTTTACATCCTCTTCATTATGTGTATGCTGATGTATGGGGGCCCACCTCTGTGATCTCTAATGATGGTTGTCGTTTCTACTTACTATTAATTGACCATTATAGCAAATATTGTTGGCTTTTTCCGATGGCCACGAAGTCTCAGGTTTCCTCCATTTTTCAGCAGTTCAAGCCGTTGGTTGAAAAACAATTTGGGCACTCCATCAAAAACTTTTACAGTGACAATGGTGGCGAATTTGTGGCTCTCAAACATTACTTTGTTACTAATGGCATCGGTTGGCTAACGACAACCCTTCACACTCCGCAGCAAAATGGTACTTCAGAACGACGCCATTGTCATATTCTGGAAACCGATCGTGCTCTGCTGCATCATGCTCATTTACCATAGTTTTATCTCATCAATCGGATGCCCACACCGATTCTACATCATCGCAGTCCTTTTGATGTTCTGTTCAACCAAAGACCGAATTATCTTAAGCTCCGCACCTTTGGTTGCCTATGCTATCAGTGGCTCAAACCCTATGCTCAAGGGAAATTGGATTCTCCATCTCGGGCATGCTTATTCGTGGGATACTCAACATCTCAAAGTGCCTACCGCTGCCTGGACTTGGCCTCTCATCGTGTGTTTATTTCACGTCACGTTCGGTTTATGGAGGTCGTATTCCCGTTCAAGACTCAAAATTCCCATGGGCCTCTCCAATGTGAATCCTGTTCAAAACCACCACTTATATCCATTCCAGTTCCACCTACCAATTGTCCCATGCCACTGATAAGTGTGATTTTTACACTTATATTGCTATAAATTTATATGCATTTTACTATGATTCTTGGACAATATTATGAGTTTTCGTGTTGTTTTATGTATATTTCAGGAATCCAGGTCCAAATGCGTAAAAGTGGAAGAATTAAGCTTAAAATGATAAAAAAAGACTATACCGAGCACAACCGGATATTATCGAGCTAGGAAGATTATATTTTATTGGACATTCATATCAATACTATATTATTTTTATAATATGATATAAAGAAGAAGAGAGAAATAAGGAGAAAAGAAACGTGCGGGAAAAGAAAGACAAAACAAGCAGAAACGTTAGGGGAGCAATAGTCACGATTTCAGGAGGAGATATCAGATAGTTACGTGAGATTTGCGAAGGAGAAACGTACGCAACAAAGATACAAAACAGAAGCAAGAGACGTAAAGATAAAGACAGAGATATTGACGTGAGCAGCAATAAGATAGCGAACGATAACAGACTTGAGAGGGGAGAGAAGTGACGTGGACTTCAGGTACGTGATTGGAGAAGAAAAAGAGAAAGATAATTAACGAGAAGAAGAGTTACGAAGAGGAGGAGATCAGGGCAAGAGACGTGAGGAGACGGAGAAGATTCACGGACGTGCTTCAGTGGATAAACCTTCACGGACGAGAACATTAAACGAGAGTTGAGGGGAAGGTACGCACAGCACAGAACACAGCAAGGAGTGGTGAAGAAGATACACGTACAGACAGCAACTTGGAACGAATTGTTGAAGAAGAGTCACGTACGTACAGTGACGAAAGCAACGAGTAGAAGAGCGGGAGACGAGAGAAGAGGCAGCAAGGAGTGAAGAAATTCACGTAATAATTGAGGAGCAAGTCACGTACAGCACTACAAAGGAGAGACGGAGATACGGAGTCAACGACGCGATTCAACATCGCTAGTTTATACGTATTTCTAAACTTTGTTTGATTCTATTTAATTTTCTTATGCTTTTGACGTTGAAATACACAATTTTGCATTTGATATTGAATATGTTGCTAGGCTAAGTTTGTTATCAAGACTTAGGGGATCCCATGTTATGAACCCATGATTTAATTTTAATGTTTTGATTGATTCTTATATATCTATGTGTTTAGATCATTGTTCTTCATGCTTTTAAGGGTTTGGCCATCCTTGAATGATATTAAATTGCAATTGAATTGACCATAGGATATTGTGATTCGATAAAGTGATCTTTGCCGTGGGTTTTAGGTTGAGACGGACCAAGTAAAATCTAGCACACGTGTGATAGCAATAGATTTACCAAAATCGAAGGCTAGAAGTTTTCATAGATCGATTTACAATATTAATTGTTCAATAAGGATACGGGAGTAGCTTATTGTTACGTTAGTATTAGATTTGTTATAGCCGGACCAAGGTATAACAAGTGAATTAGGAAAACTCGTCACCTTAGATTGTTTGAATTAATTCTTAACTAATAGACGAATTGTGGGGAATTACATAGGTGAACCGAAAGTCTTGATAATTGTCTCTATTGATTTCATTCTCATTCTCATTCTCTATCGTTTGTTTGGATTTATTATTGAGTTAATTAGTTAATTTAGTTAATTAGTCATAACCAATTTTCGTAGGCTAAATATAGTTAAACTAGTGGAGTTTGGTACTTATTTCCTAGTCCTCGTGGGATCGACAATCCGTACTTATATTATCATTATACTAAAACTTGACACCGTGCACTTGCGGTATAGAATCGCTACACTGAGAAATAATTGTTTAAAATAAAAGCGATCAAGTTTTTTGCGCCGTTGCCGGGGACTAGTTTTAATAATATCAAACGAGATTAGTTGACTGTAGTTTAGTCATTTGTTTTTTTTTTTTTCGATTTTTTTCTCTTCTACTGTTTCTTTTTGTTTTGGTTGATTGTTACAGGGTACTATCTCTTGGTGCATGCTAAGGAGTAGCAACCCTACACTTGAGCCCTTTGATCCCGAGATTGAACGCACTTGTCAAAGGAGGCTAAGGCAAGCAAGAGCACATATGGCTAATACCGAGGAGATTCCGGTACCACCAGTTGCAAGATCACTCATGGACTACGCCCACCCTGCATTCCATGGATCACTGTCGAGTATCACGAGACCAACCATACAGGCTAACAATTTTGAGATCAAGCCTGCTATCATACAGATGATCCAACATTCGGTCCAGTTTGGGGGAGCTGCTACAGATGATCCAAATGATCACATCTCCAACTTCTTGGATATTTGTGATACATTCAAGCATAATGGCGTTACTGACGACGCCATCAGGTTACGTTTGTTTCCCTTTTCTTTAAAAGATAAAGCTAAATCCTGGTTACAATCGTTGCCTGCAGGATCTATTACCACGTGGGATGGAATGGCGCGGTTGTTCTTGTCAAAATTCTTTCCACCATCCAAGACGGCCAAGATGCGCAATGACATCACTACTTTTGCCCAATGTGATCCAGAGACACTATATGAGGCTTGGGAGCGCTTCAAAGATCTACTGAGGAGATGCCCACATCACGGCCTCCCTATCTGGCTACAGGTACAAACATTTTATAATGGTGTATTTTCTGATAATCGTTCTATGATTGATGTAGCGTCAAGAGGAACTATGATGAGGAAGACGCCCGAGGAAGCTTATACACTGTTGGAGGAGATGGCTGCTAATAGCTGTCAATGGCAGTCCGAGATGAACGTGCCAAAGAAGCAAGTCGGATTGCATCAAGTGAGTGAAGTCACTGCCCTAGCTGCCCAGTTGGAAGCGCTGAACAAGAAGATCGATAGTTTGAGCATGCATGCAATGCAAGTCCAAACTGTTACATGCGAGCTTTGCCATGGAGGACATCCGAGCACTGAATGCCATGTTGGTAACCCATTCATTACTACTAATGAAGCTGTTAATTTCGTAGGGAACCGACCACCACAGACCTACCCCTACCCAAATACGTACAATACTGGGCCGAGAAACTATCCCCAACCACCACCGGGGTATGCACCAAAGCCAAGCATGGAGGAGCTGCTAACTAAGTTCATATCATCGGCTGAAACAAGGATGAACAATCATGAGGCATCGATAAAGAACTTGGAAGTCCAAGTGGGACAGTTAGCAAAGATCGTAGCCGAACGAGCACCAGGATCACTATCTAGTGACACTGAGACGAAACCTAGGGAGCAAGTCCATGCTATCACGTTGAGGAATGGAAAGGAGGTCGCTGAGAAGAAGGATGTGCACGTAGAGTTAAGAGGCGAGGCGGACATCAAGCAAGAAGAGGGACAAACACGCGACAAAGGTAAGTCTACTAAGACCTCTACACCCATCACACCTGCTAAGGTAGATATCCCACTCCCATTCCCCGCTGCGTATAAGAGAGCAAAGATCGATGCTAAATTTGCTAAATTTTTAGAATTGATTAAGAATCTTCATATTGAGATGCCTTTCATAGATGCTATTCGGCACATGCCGAATTATGCTAAGTTTTTAAAGGAGATTCTATCGAAAAAGTGGAAACTGGGAGAGCATGAGATGATAAACTTAACTGAGGAGTGTTCAGCTGTCATTCAAAATGATTCACCTCCAAAGTTAAAGGATCCAGGGAGTTTCACTATACCTTGGAAAATAAATTCTAAATTTTTAATAAATCTTTATGTGATTTGGGGTCAAGTGTTAATTTAATGCCTTTGTCTGTGTACAGGAAGCTGGGCTTAGGAGAGCTAAAAGCAATCAATGTCTCATTGCAGATGGCAGACAAGTCCATCAAGTACCCTCATGGGATAATGGAGGATGTACCGGTGAAGGTTGACAAATTCACCATTCCGGTGGATTTCATGGTACTAGACATAAAGGAGGAGGCGGACATGCCATTGATATTAGGAAGACCATTCCTAGCTACTGGAAGGGCATTGATAGATGTCCAAGAAGGGAAGTTGATTCTCCGAGTAGGGGAGATCAAGTTACTTATGATATGTTCAAAGTTGTGAACACTACACGCACTGAGCACCGATGTTTTAGTGTCAATATCATTGATACACTATCTGTTGATGTGATGCAGGTTAAGAGTAAGAAGAAGGTGGATGTCACATTGAATGGCCAACAAAGAAGAGGTAAATTTGGTGTAGGGGACTCGGTATTAATGAATAGGAAAAAGATGAGATTTTTTCCATGGGAGTCTGATGCACCATGGGCTGGACCGTTCAAAGTTGTCAATGTTCTACCATTCGACACTTTCAAATTGAGATATGACCATGGGGGACTATTCACTGTGAAAGAGAAGTGGTTACGACAATACCACATGAAGGATGGAAAATCATCCCCTACTGGCCCTTGCGGCACTTGAGCGTAAACGGTAAAAGTCCAGCTTGGGACTATAAATCAAGAACTCTTTCTTAACCCTTTGCTTTGCTTTAGTTTATTTTGGTTTGTTTTGTTTTTGTTTTTGATTTTGGCGAGACTCCATGCGTGCTGTGACGTGTTCCAACACTATGCCCCATGAGCTGATGAGGAATTGGACAACGATCACTGACGATCGTTGCCAATGGTAAATGTTTTGTCCTATTTTCCGTGCTTAGTACATTGAGGACAATGCATGAATTAAGTTTGGGGGAGTGCATTACTGTGTCATGCTTCTTATTTGGAAATTGATCGTTTCTGGAGCACCAACAAAATTTTTCTTGAAAATGAGTTCAACTAGTAAGATAAGAATAAATCATAGTAGTGGTCTCTATTCAATGATGATATTAGTCTCACTATGCATGTCAACTTGAGTTTTGATGATTGTAAGACTTGTTTGTGAATATCTTGTTTCGAGTAGCATGTCAAAGATGAGGAATATTTTGAGCACATTTGAGTCACAATCTTGTGAATTGCATTTGGAGTAGTGAAAATTTTTGTGAACTTAATGAATTGTTTTTGAGCATCTTAGAGTACCTTAGAAACTATTTGATGATGACACTTTGAGGCGAAAATTTATAGTTATAAACTCGACTTGGAAATGATTTAGGCGATCTTTGGACCATTTGAGCCTTTCAAGCTTACCATGTTTACATTAATCCCTAGTATCTAATTTTGAGCATAATTGAAAAGGAATGGAGTGTGGTTAACATACTATTAGCCCCCATTCAACATTTTTTTTGGCAACTCATTATACCCACCTTTATGAGCCTAAATTGAAAGAATTCATCCTTACCTAAAGGGAGTATAATGATTCTCATTATATGCACATGAATTGCTACATTTGGATGAGTTTATTATTGAAAAAAAAAATTGATGATGAGAAAAGAAAAAGATAGTTAAAGCCTTGAAAAAATATATATATATCTAATTAAGACCCAAAGTGGCCAAGGCTACAAGAAAAAGAAGATAAGCTCAAGTTGTGCTAAAAAAATGAAATTTACATGATTATACTCTCTTCTTTGTGCTATCCTATCCTTTCTTTGAAGCCAAACACCTAGGCCTAACACTACAAGCTTAAAAAGACCTAGTGATCCAAGTCTAGGGAGTGACTACATTAGTGGAGAAGTGTTTGAAAATAGGATTTTGGGGTGCTCAATGATAATCTTACTTTTCATTGACTAGCATGATTTGATCTATGAAAATTGCATGAAACTTGAAAGTGACAATAGCACACACCCACGTTCTGATTTGGCGACGTGTTGCTTGATCTAGGAGAAAACACTACTTGTTAAACTTTCTGATTTATTCTGGTTCGTCTGTAAGTGAGATATCTGAGCTACATGATTGACTACAAATTGGTTTAGTTGAATCTTCAACTATTGAACTCTACTTTTTGATTTTATTTCTTGCTCGAGACGATCAAGCTTAAGTTTGGGGGAGTTGATAAGTGTGATTTTTACACTTATATTGCTATAAATTTATATGCATTTTACTATGATTCTTGGACAATATTATGCGTTTTCGTGTTGTTTTATGTATATTTCAGGAATTCAGGTCCAAATGCGTAAAAGTGGAAGAATTAAGCTTAAAATGATAAAAAAAGACTATACCGAGCACAACCGGATATTATCGAGCTAGGAAGATTATATTTTATTGGACATTCATATCAATACTATATTATTTTTATAATATGATATAAAGAAGAAGAGAGAAATAAGGAGAAAAGAAACGTGCGGGAAAAGAAAGACAAAACAAGCAGAAACGTTAGGGGAGCAATAGTCACGATTTCAGGAGGAGATATCAGATAGTTACGTGAGATTTGCGAAGGAGAAACGTACGCAACAAAGATACAAAACAGAAGCAAGAGACGTAAAGATAAAGACAGAGATATTGACGTGAGTTGCGGGAGGAGAGCAGCAATAAGATAGCGAACGATAACAGACTTGAGAGGGGAGAGAAGTGACGTGGACTTCAGGTACGTGATTGGAGAAGAAAAAGAGAAAGATAATTAACGAGAAGAAGAGTTACGAAGAGGAGGAGATCAGGGCAAGAGACGTGAGGAGACGGAGAAGATTCACGGACGTGCTTCAGTGGATAAACCTTCACGGACGAGAACATTAAACGAGAGTTGAGGGGAAGGTACGCACAGCACAGAACACAGCAAGGAGTGGTGAAGAAGATACACGTACAGACAGCAACTTGGAACGAATTGTTGAAGAAGAGTCACGTACGTACAGTGACGAAAGCAACGAGTAGAAGAGCGGGAGACGAGAGAAGAGGCAGCAAGGAGTGAAGAAATTCACGTAATAATTGAGGAGCAAGTCACGTACAGCACTACAAAGGAGAGACGGAGATACGGAGTCAACGACGCGATTCAACATCGCTAGTTTATACGTATTTCTAAACTTTGTTTGATTCTATTTAATTTTCTTATGCTTTTGACGTTGAAATACACAATTTTGCATTTGATATTGAATATGTTGCTAGGCTAAGTTTGTTATCAAGACTTAGGGGATCCCATGTTATGAACCCATGATTTAATTTTAATGTTTTGATTGATTCTTATATATCTATGTGTTTAGATCATTGTTCTTCATGCTTTTAATGGTTTGGCCATCCTTGAATGATATTAAATTGCAATTGAATTGACCATAGGATATTGTGATTCGATAAAGTGATCTTTGCCGTGGGTTTTAGGTTGAGACGGACCAAGTAAAATCTAGCACACGTGTGATAGCAATAGATTTACCAAAATCGAAGGCTAGAAGTTTTCATAGATCGATTTACAATATTAATTGTTCAATAAGGATACGGGAGTAGCTTATTGTTACGTTAGTATTAGATTTGTTATAGCCGGACCAAGGTATAACAAGTGAATTAGGAAAACTCGTCACCTTAGATTGTTTGAATTAATTCTTAACTAATAGACGAATTGTGGGGAATTACATAGGTGAACCGAAAGTCTTGATAATTGTCTCTATTGATTTCATTCTCATTCTCTATCGTTTGTTTGGATTTATTATTGAGTTAATTAGTTAATTTAGTTAATTAGTCATAACCAATTTTCGTAGGCTAAATATAGTTAAACTAGTGGAGTTTGGTACTTATTTCCTAGTCCTCGTGGGATCGACAATCCGTACTTATATTATCATTATACTAAAACTTGACACCGTGCACTTGCGGTATAGAATCGCTACACTGAGAAATAATTGTTTAAAATAAAAGCGATCAGCCACCGTCTCCGAGGCCTGGTTCGCAACCTACCCCTCCACCATCCCCATCTACCGCACCTATACCTGACCCTCCTCCTCGCTCTCATCCTATGAGAACCCGCAGCCAAAACAATATTTTCAAACCCAAAGCCATCCATATAGCCACTAAACATCCACTACCCACTGACACTGAGCCTACCTCTACCTCTTAAGCACTCTCTGGCCCTCGTTGGCGTGCTGCAATGGCTGACGAATTCACTGCCTTAGCTCGTCATGGCACCTGGGATCTTGTGCCACCTCCACATGACTCTAATGTTATTGGCTGCAAATGGGTGTTTCGCACCAAACGCAAGCCTGACGGTACTATATATAGGTTCAAAGCTCGTCTTGTTGCTAAGGGCTTTCATCAGTGTCCCGGGGTTGACTATAATGAGACCTTCAGTCCCGTGGTGAAACCAGTTACCATTCGCACCGCTCTCTTCCTGGCCTTAATGCACAATTGGCCTCTACGACAGCTGGACATCAGTAATGCATTTCTACATGGCTCACTCTCTGAACTAGTCTATATGGTTCAACCATCGGGTTTTGTTGATATCTTCCATCTCATGTATGTCGCCTCAAGAAATCCTTGTATGGGCTGCGTCAAGCACCCCGTGCTTGGTACTAAGCCTTAAGTTCGGCTGCTCGTATCATATGGATTTACTCAGTCGCTGTCTGACACATCCTTATTTACTCTTCATCGGGCTGGTGTCCATCTACTTGTCCTCGTCTATGTGGATGACCTTATCCTCACTGGCTCCAGCTCGTCACACCTCACTGCGGTTATTGCTCATCTTCAGTCATGGTTTGCTGTCAATAATCTTTGTACTATTATATTTACCATTCACCTGTAATGTACAGTTGCTCCCACAATTGATATCAAGATCAATCGTGCAATGTATGCCACACCTGATCTCAAGATCAATGACATGGATCTTACTTGATTCCTCCACATGATCTACTCTGGCTTGTAGTCGTGGAAATTTGGTAATCTAAGATATAAGAAGCTTGATCTTGTGGAATTCAATCAAGACCGAGTTAGTATACTTCAATATCTCTAAAGCCTCGATATTGCTTCAATTGTAATGCCTCGATAATATTAATTGTAATGCCTCGATATGAATCACACATTTTTTATTTGGTTACTAGGTAATAATGAGATAAATTACGGTAAGTTGTGGACTCGGGTTCGGGTTGGACCGAGTATGAGTCGTTGACATATGCTAGAAAGATTAATATTCATGTTGAAATGAACTAAGCATAGTTGAGAAACAATAAATTGATATGATGCATAATTGTATGATAAAGGAAATGGTAATCATATGTGTTATGAGAAAAGATGTGATTAAATGAGATAAAAGAAGTTGGTGTAAGACATGTTGATTATGCCATGGATATTGAGTTATGAAATGAGTTCTACATAGTGTAGTAGTAACTCTATATGGAAGGAATTTATTTGATGCATGGAAGAACACATGTAATAAACTTGCCATTAATTAATATGCAATATAAATAGGTGAAAATCAGATTGAAACACATAACGCGCTCTAAATTCACCCACAATCTCTACACAATTTTTTTCTCAAAACCCTTGCATTCTTTGCTTGGTTCTAGCTTGTGAATCATGTTCAAGTGATTCAAAGTGAAGTATGTGGCAAGGATAAGATACATGAACTACTTTTATGTTGTTAGTTGGTGTACTAACTTGGTTATGATGGTTTATGATCATCCAATCATCTTGATATATGTTTGAAGCAAGTTTGAATCCATATGTTGTTGAATTCCATGAAATAAGTTGTAATATGCTGAAAACATGTGTATATCATGATTGAGTAGGATTTTAGGTTGTTTTGATGTTGAACTTATGAGATAAGAACTTGGAACCATGAAGATAAACTCAAAAATCGCAATGTTCTGAAAATTTCAGAGCATCGCGATCGATCGCTAGATCGATTGCATGAAACGTAGAGATAGAGATCGATCGTTGATGGCCAGAAAGTTTTGGCAATCGATCGCTAGGGTTAAAATGTTGGAAAATGTTATATTCATGTTGTTGAGGTATCTAGTTGATGCCATGATATGTATGTTACTGTTGAGCATATGCTTTGGCATGAGATGTATGCTCTTGTTGGGCATATGCTTTGGCTGTTATATTAATGTTGTTGAGGTATCTAGTTGATGCCATGAGAGGTATGCTACTGTTGAGCATATGATTTGGCATGAGATGTATTCTCTTGTTGGGCATATGCTTTGGCTGAAAAATATGATATGTGCTACTAATATGGGACTTGAAGGCTGAGCCACTAACATATTAAGCTGAGAGGCATATCATATTGCTCCCGTTATAACAGGATGTTGAATGAAATATGTGATTACATATTTGGCCAATTGTATAATGTTGTATATTGTTTTCTGATGTATGTACATGGGGTATGTACAGGAACAACCAGAGAGGAGTATTGCAAATGCATGAACTGCAAGAAGTTGTTTATATCGTATTGATGCATTATATTGATGTTAGATTGTGAACATCATTTCAATACTCATGTTTTGTGTGGTTGTTCTGTAGGGACTCATAGCTGGGGAAAAGCCGGGGAATGTGAGTCTACCTTCTACTGCTAGGAGTTAAACTGATCGAGATGTAATGAATTGTGGTGTGTAAATGATATACAATTTGTGTTGTATATGAACTATGTAAACGAAAGACATAGTGTAAACTCTTGATCTGTAGTAATAGTATCTTAATCTTGATAAGTAAAGATATGTGATTTACTTAATTGAATGTATAATTGAGGATTAAGAACGATGAGACCCCACATTAGTTGTATCAGAGCAGTGGTTAGATGACTGGAGTGACAAGGGTAGAAGAAGTGAATTAGGGAGATGCCTAGTCACTTGAAAGCATGTTATATCCTTAATGCCGTATAGGATGTTATGTTAACATGCTTTATCTGTTTCTATTGTTAACCCTTGTTTTGCAGTATGGTGGTACGACTTGTTATGAATCCCCAAGAATGTTAGAGGGGATGTTCTGAGTGTAACAGTGGTTGTGAATTCCTTTTGTGTACTACCATTTCCAGTGGGCCAAGGGCCAGGGGGAAAAGATATGCTTATATGGCGACTTGCTAGTAATTCAGCTCTTGAACTATATGTGTGTTGATAGGAAGGGACTGAATTTGAGGAGCAAGTTGAGGAGTGATTGGAGTGTGGTGACCAGATCTTGGTGTCAGCTCCATGTGTAAAGACAGTGTGATTGAGTCTGTGAATGGTGACTGATGGTGGAATGGGATGTCGTCAGATTATGATTCTGAATCACTAATTGTTCTGTTGTTATCAGACAGTTATACGAAGATGAGTTTCTGATTATGAAACAGGATATGAAAATGGATGCGAGGTTGCTTTGTTCAGTTTTCGTTCTTGTTGAACTATGTGTGTGAGGGGCTTGAGGCCCCAGTTGTATGTTAGGGTTAGTGTGATTAACCCTATGTCAATTTGTGGATGTGGTGATGAAAGCCGAGCTGGTACATGTTGTGGAGATGATGCACACCGTATGAGATTTCAGTGACGACTGACAATGGGCACTATGTCTGCCACTTTTGTGTGTACTGACTATTGTATGATAGGCGATGGGTATTGATACCATCGTGATGAGAAAGACATATATGGATGTCTCTATCGTATTCTGTGAATGGAATGGCATGGGTTGACATACTATTGTGTGTCTTAGATTGACACGAGAGTATGAAGTTGAGTACGTCTACTTGCAAGATGTATATTATGGATTCTGGTTCTGTGGATTGCATGGTAGGATGGGATAAATGTGTGCTGCGTAACACTTGTATGTGTCTATGCATTGAGTTGGTTGGTATGAACATTGCATGCGTATAGCAATGTCGGGACATAATCTCATGTTCTACGAATGACTATGCCATTAATTTCTCATGAGTGATGATTGAGATGTAATAGTTGACAAATGTGGCATATTTGCTTATCTGTCTCCATAAGTGTAATTGGGAAGAGGATGCTCTGATTTATTGATGGGAGTAAGGAAAAGTCTGTGTAGGGGTAGATGGGACTGTGTGTGTGGGATGTTATATTATCATTGACTGTATCACATGTTGGTGGTGATGTTAACACCTTATGCAGACAAGGTGTATTCGTCAGGTGATAACGTATTATGGTAAGAGAGTGAGCTTGTTGTATCCAGTCGATGGCATGTGGGTACCGAGTCTGATAAATTGTATGATGTAACAATAAGAGCTTATTGTACATTTGGTATGGTCACTATAACACGTTTGTGCTTGAGGTGAGAGCTTTCTCAAGCAAGTGTTTGTCTGTATTTATACAGTGTCCAATGGTATTCTCAACAAGTCAGTTTTGTTGGTGCGACCAACGCGTGTTGTACTTGACGAGTACCAGATGTTCGTGAGTATGATTGCGAATATCAATCATATGAGGAATTGTGATGGGGATTATTATCTCCATTGGATTGATTGTATTCTGGGGATGTGCTGGTAAATTATACCCAGAGTTATGTGTCATATGTGGTCTACTAACACAATATTGTTGAGTTTCAGGAATGATATCTGGTGTGGAGCCACTATGGGCTTAATTGCATGGTCATAGCGAAGTACTTGCCTTGACCAGTATAGTAATCATTTTGGCATTTGTGTCACACATTACACGAATTCATTGTGGCCATAGTTAAGTCTTTGTTACTTCACAAGCATTGTTGGACTGTATATCCATTCATAACCAGATGTAAGAATGATTTGATAGGAGCAGTCGTGCACTATTAGGTATGCAGTTGAATTGTACTATGTGGTACATGTTTGATTGATAATGCGAGTTTGACATGTGATGTTTCCTAGTATGACAAGATATCATAACATAGCTGGTTGACAGCATTAACAGCATTGTTGGGTTCTTGTGATATTGATGTTCTTCTGTAGAAGAAGAATTGAATGAGTTATCATTTGTCTGAGATGTGTGGGATTTGTTGGAGAAATCCATGTTGAAATTGGATTGCATATGCTTGTAATAACAATATGATCAAGGCGTGTTGTTTTCCACTGTTAAGTGGTATATGTTTGTTGAGCACTGAGCAGTGTATAGAGAGTGATGGACCTCGTGAAAGAGCTTGTGATATACTCGAAAATGGTGGTCTAGAGGGAGTAGTTGATGCAAAGGAATGTCATTATCGAATTGGTTCCTTTTGTTTGAGGAAAGAATGACTTCCCTGGTAAATGTGATATCTAACCATGGAAATGATATGTTTAAATGTTATGTGAGAATACTCATTGTATTTGACTCGACGAATCACAGGGGTTAGTGAAATAATGACCAGAACTCAAATTCATTTGATTATTGATATATATGTGGTAAGTAGGCAACTGAATATCGTGCATGGTGTCTGATGGAAACTACATCTTTGGTACAACATTTGATAGGGTGACGGTAGAATATTGGAACCACGATATAATGTCTTGGACTACACTAGTGATGACATTTGAGTAGAAATGTCTTTGTGTTGTCTGATACTTGAGGGTTGCTCGATTTAGTTAACAACTGATATACCTTATCTCTTGATGCTTCCATTAGTTGTTATGTAATTGGAGTTGTAGGACTGTGACATACTACGATAGATGGAAACGTTTTGTTTGTGATGAGATGGTAGTTTGAATATGATGAATTACGTGAATTTGGTGAGATCAAGATGGGTTCACAAACAAATGTTGGTGTGGGAGAAGCTCTGCATATACGAGATTGGTGTGAGGGTGAAATCCTCAGAGTTGATATTTCGTTGATGACGTATAGATGACTCACTACTATGTAGTGGTGTAGACTTGCATGGTTTGTATGGCATGTTGAGTACATGTGTGCAAGATTGAAAATGCGATAAATGACCGTTTGTGACATATCAATGGCACGATGTATGCTGGTGGTGTATGGTCACGGATGTTTGTCATTCTTGTCTTGAACTATTGATGATTAGTCTTGTACCTCATGTCTATTCATCATCGTGTTAAAGTATTTTGGAACATTATTTTGTGAAAGGGTCTGATCCAGTTTGGTAGATTGTTCACCTTGCTTGAAGAAACTCAGGGGTGAAATTCGCATGAGAGAACAGTTATCGTCGAGAAATACGGGTTGTATGTTGTATTACAAAGTGTTACGACATTGATATGCCGTTTGGCATTGTTCTTTTCAGTGATTGGTGTTTCTGTATGGCAACCACTGAACTTGATATGTGGTATGTAGAATAATTGCGTATGATCTTGACTAGAACATTCAGTTGTAATAGAAAGTAATACATATGCTCAAGGTCATGGAGATGAGCAGAGTGTTGAGGAGCTGGTATGCGAGAAAGAGTAAGCATATGATACAACAGTATCGTGAGTTCTTGTCTGGTATGTTTACTTTACATTTCTGCACTGCTGGTAACTATATGAATTTGGTGTAAATGTATGCTTATAAGTGCGATAGTAACGAGTATGTGTTTATTGTTGCAATTTGAAATGCATCTAGAATTGTTGTGACAATATGGGATGCGTATCATGATTCAATTTCGAGGACAAAATTCAGTTAGTATGGGAGAATTGTAATGCCTCGATATGCTCAATTGTAATGCCTCGATATGAATCACACATGTTTTATTTGGTTACTGTGAGATAAATTACGGTATGATGTGGACTCGGGTTCGGGTTGGACCGAGTATGAGTCGTTGACATATGCTAGAAAGATTAATGTTCATGTTGAAATGAACTAAGCATAGTTGAGAAACAATAAATTGATATGATGTATAATTGTATGACAAAGGAAATGGTAATCATATGTGTTATGAGAAAAGATGTGATTAAATGAGATAAAAGAAGTTGGTGTAAGACATGTTTATTATGCCATGGATATTGAGTTATGAAATGAGTTCTGCATAGTTTAGTAGTAACTCTAAATGGAAGGCATTTGATGCATGGTAGAACACATGGAATAAACTTGGCATGAATTAATGTGCAATATAAATAGGTGAAAATCAGATTGAAACACATAATGCACCCACAAATCTCTACACAATTCTTTCTCAAAACCCTTGTCTTCTCTGCTTGGTTCTAGCTTGTGAATCATGTTCAAGTGATTCAAAGTGAAGTATGTGGTAAGGATAAGATACATGAACTACTTTTATGTTGTTAGTTGGTGTACTAACTTGGTTATGATGGTTTATGATCATCCAAGCATCTTGATATATGTTCGAAGCAAGTTTGAATTCATATGTTGCTGAATTCAATGAAATAAGTTGTAATATACTGAAAACATGTGTATATCATGATTGAGTAGGGTTTTAGGAAGTTTTGATGTTGAATTATGAGATGAGAACTTGGAACCATGAAGATAAACTCAAAAATTGCCATGTTCTGAAAATTTCAGAGCATCGCGATCAATTGCTAGTCAGGGGGCGATCGATCGCTAGTCAGGGGGCGATCGATCACCGATGCTGAGACAAAAACATAAGGCGGTTTAACACATGGGCCATCGGTCGCGTGATCGCGACCGATCGATGGATAGCAGGCGATCGATCGTATGAAACATATCGATCGATCGCTGATTGCCAGAAAGTTTTGGCGATCGATCGCGTAAAAGTGGTGATCGATCGCTAGGGTTAAAATGTTGAAATCATGTTGTTGAGGTATCTAGTTGATGCCATGAGAGGTATGCTACTGTTGAGCATATGCTTTGGCATGAGAGGTATGCTCTTGTTGGGCATATGCTTTGGTTGTTATATTAATGTTGTTGAGGTATCTAGTTGATGCCATGAGAGGTATGCTACTGTTGAGCATATGCTTTGGCATGAGAAATATGCTCTTGTTGGGCATATGATTTGGCTGTTATAACGTGTGAGTACGGAAATATGATATGTGCTGCTAATATGGGACGTGGAGGCTGAGCCACTAACATATTAAGCTGAGAGGCATATCATATCAGTCTCGTTATAACAGGATGTTGAATGAAAAATGTGATGACATATTTGGCCAATTGTATTATGTTGTATATTGTGTTATGAAGTATGTACAGGGGGTATGTACAGGAACAACCAGAGAGGAGTATTGCAAATGCATGAATTACAGGAAGTTGTTTATATCGTATTGATGCATTATATTGATGTTAGATTGTGAACATCATTTCAATACTCATGTTTTGTGTGGTTGTTCTGTAGGGACTCATAGCTGGGGTAAAGCCAGGATTGTGAGTCTACCTTCTGCTGCTAGGAATTAAACTGATCGAGATGCAATGAATTGTGGTGTTTAAATTATATATAATTTGTGATGTATATGAACAATGTAAACGAAAGACATAGTGAAAAATCTTGATCAGTAGTAATAGTATCTTAATCCTGATAAGTAAAGATATGTGATTTACTTAATTGAATGTATAATTGAGGATTAAGAATGACGAGACCCCACATTTTTTCACAAACCTTTTGGTGTTATCCTTCCAGTTTCTCTGTCAATATTATCATATAGAGATTCAGTGAAGTAGAACACTAATCATTTAATTGAAGTTCATGTAGAGGAACTAATTCAAGTGCTACCATTGTCACATGGAAGGCCCCTTCAAGAAAGACCCCCCCAGAAAGAAAGAGAACCAAGAAACAGCGAGAGATGGGGACAATGTTGTTATATTCTCAGAAGGATACAAATCTGAAGATGCATTCGTTGTGGATCAAACCGAAACCAACTAGGAATGGATCCTGGATTCAGGGTGCAGCTTCCATGTAGCACCTAGCTTACCAAGTCATTCATTAGTAGTGGATTAGGAGTTGAACACTTAAATTACGAAAAACTACATGCCAATAGTTTTCAAATTAAGGAGGATTTGTGGTGTCATATACATAACATTAGAATCATTCGCAAAATATAACTTTCTGAGTATACAAAAGCAAAAGTTCTCCTAATCCTCCTTTTGACATGTTGTCTCCATCTGTGAAGTCTTCCTAAAATTTACGATCGCCATGTTTCCCTCCTACAAAAACAAAACCAACAAAATAAGCATATTAGCACTATCATGGTTTTCAACAATACTAATAAAATGCATAATAAAGGAATATAAAGGACTCCCTGTAGTATGCGCATTTATAGACGTTTCTTTGACTGTCCCTGTTAACATATTATTATAATCATCAAAGAAGCTATATTAATAGAATAAAGCATCATTCTTCAATTACACATACATTCCTTGCTTATTAAACCACTGTTCAACTATCGATAACAATTATGCATTCTCAACTATAACAATAATAGCGGAACTTTGACCCCGCATACTTAATACTATAGCGGCACTTTGTCCCCGCATACTAAATATTATAGCGGCATTTTGACCCCACATACTAAATATCATAGCGGCACTTTGTCCCTGCATACTAAATACTATAGCGGCACTTTGTCCCCGCATACTAAATATTATAGCGGCACTTTGACCCCGCATACTAAATACTATAGCAGCACTTTGACCCCGCATACTAAATATTATAGCAGCACTTTGACCCCGCATACTAAATATCATAGTGGCACTTTGTCCCCGCATACTAAATATTATAGCGGCACTTTGACCCCGCATACTAAATATTATAACGGCACTTTGACCCCGCATACTAAATATTATAGCTCAGGTACAATTTCTCAGTTTATCACATTTATATAATTGCTATTTATACTCGTACGTTACCACGTACCTGATTGTCCAAAATCCAAACGATGGAAATTCATGTAATAACATCAATACCCATTAGGGTACTCAAAGCTAGAAGAAATTGAAAATTTGAAATTTTACAACTACCGATCGATCAGTTGAAAATGACTGATCGATCCTTCGCTTCCACGATCGATCGGTTTTTCTCCCGGTCGAATCACCCAACCGATCGATCTCTCTCCTCCACCGATCGATCGGTTGGTGATTCTGATCTATCGGTAGGCACCAGCAAATTCACCCTAAGCTACGGCTCTTGACCGATCAATCTGTTCGCACCACTGATCGATCGGTCGATGTTGTAACACAAAAATCACCATTTTAGTACCCTTCAACCTATACCAAAAGCACAACATTCACCAAGCATAACAATATTTCAGTTCCTAATACAATTTTTACTCATAAATTTTCATTTCATCTATATCAAGCTAAATCCATAAATTTTACCAAAATCAATTCAAGCATCAAAACTTCACCCTCAAAAATACAATCACCAAGGTGAGAAATCAACTTACCAAGGTTTTCCTCAAGTTTTAACAAGGATGTTAATAAACTTTTCCAATTTTAGATGAAACTAAAAAAGAAGTGGAGAAGAAAATGCAAGAGCCGATATGTAATGTCTCGATATGACTCATACCTGTTTAATATGATTATGGCGTAATTACGTGAGAATTACGGTCGGATATGGATTCGAGGTCGGGTGGAATCGAGTATGATGAATACACATAAGTGTATGCTTAATTGTTGAGTGGAGACTAGTTAATACATTCATAAACTTATGTATTGCTTTAACATAGAAAGCTACATGGAGCAAATGTAGCAAGTCGACATGATGAGTAAAAAGAAGATGTAATTAAATAGTAACTAGACATGAGTTTAATATGCATGTGAATTTGATATGAGATTTCATGTGCATGTGAGTTTGGTTGGCTACTATAGATAGATAATATCAGATTTGGAAGACATACAACACCAAATCACACCTACTAATCTCTACAAAACAGTCTCTCAAACCCTTACTCTTTCTTGCTTTTCTTTCTTGGTTTTGGCTTGGATAATCAGCTTGGAAACTATACTTTTACTTGGAATTGAACCTCTTTGGTAAGGAATTTATGTTTCTAAGCTTGGCTATGTAGTTATCTATGAGTCGTGTGAAATTGAGTACCAAATGTTCATGATTGGAATTACTAGTGGTTATCATCAAAGAATTTAGTTCTTTAATGAAGGAAACATGTTTTTATGATGCTAGAGTTTGCGTGTAACAAGTTTTAATGTTAAGAAGTGAGGTGTATGAGAAGCACCAAGAAGATAGACATGAAAGCGTCATGGTAGTGGATTTCTGTTGTGGACCGATCGATCGGTAGACGTACCGATCGATCGCTGAAATAGGGGAATGTGTAAGGCGGTTCATGTAGCGACCGATCGCTGAATGTGACCGATCGATCACCAGAATGCCATAGTTTTTGTATGAAATTCATATTTAATACTGATCGATCGCTAGCTTTTTACCGATCGATCGCTATGGTGAAATTGTTGAAGCGATCGATCGCTGGGATTGACCGATCGGTCGCAAGACTAAAATTATGAAAATGTAATATTTTCTTGGTAGTTGTTTCATAACATGGTTTATGACGTTATACATTGTTGGTATTTATGTAGCATCATCACAGGGGACGTGACAACGAGGCAATTAAACATTGACGCCTGACTTATATATTTTGTGTCGCACAACAGGTACGTGTTGACGTACGAGTATTGATATTATTGTGCTGATGATATTGAGATTGAGATATATGATTGATGATATCATATGTGTCTACATTCATGATGATATACATGCATGTTTTTGAGATTGATGCCACGATAGGTATGCTATTGTTGAGCATATGCTTTGGCATGAGAGGTATGCCATTGTTGGGCATATGCTTTGGCTGTTATAACGTGTGAGGACGGTTATATGGTATGTGCTGCTAATATGGGACGTGAAGGCTGAGCCACTGACATATTGAGCTGAGAGGCATATCATATCGGTCCCGTTATAACAGGATGATAGTTGAGACATGTCATGACATATTTGCATATTGTGATGCATAGTTACAGAACAATCACAGTTGAGATTCTACGATGGTTATTTATCGTATGATGTTTTGCTTATTGATATAAAACTGAGATAGTTGTTATCAATACTCATATTTTGTGATTGTTTCTGTAGGGACTCATAGACGTGGGTGGACGGGTTTGTGAGTTGATTCTGCTGCGAGCTGAACCACTGATTAGAAGTTGAATTTCTTTAGGTTGTTAGTATGTACATGTGATGTATATTATGTCAGAGTTTTGTTTTGATAAATGCTGTAATAACTGACATCGTAAAACTTTTAATCAGTGTATGATATTACTTAATTCTTACTCACATATGTATAAATAATTGATACATAACGGATTAAGTAACGAGGACCCCACATTAGTGGTATCAGAGCAATGGTTCAGGAACTGGGTGAACAAGGGGTAGAGGAAGTGAATTAGGAAGTTGCCTAGTCACTTAAAAATCATGTTTTTGTAGTTGTGGAGTATATGATGTTATATTAACATGTTTTTTCTATTCGAATGTTACTGTTCACCCTTGTGATGCAGCATGTCAGCCAGAATAACGGGGCATCCTCAAGAAGAAGTTGGGGATGCGATGAGTGTGAATGCAAGCCCAGGTATAGGTTTTGTGCAACCACCACCAGTAGGGCAAGGGCCAGTGGAACAGGTACTGTTACATGGGGAGTTGACACTGACTCAGTTTTTGAATTATCAGCCACCTCGCTTTGAGGGTACAAAATCTGGTGAACAGGCTGAAGAGTGGTTAGAACGTGTTGAACAGATTTTTGTATCTGCTCCGTGTGCCAAGTCAGCCTGGTTACGTTTGGCTGAGTTTCAATTAGCAAAGAAAGCGATGATGTGGTGGAAAGCGACATTGATAGAGTTGAGAGCTCAGGGGCAGACAATAGATTGGGATGTGTTCAGAACCCGTTTTCTTGATCATTATTTTTATGTTGCTGCGAGGCAGTTGAAGAAGATGAGTTCACTAATCTGACACAGGGAACCATGAAAGTATCTGATTATGCTTTGCAGTACCCTTCTTTGTTGAGGTATGTACCTCATATTGCTGCAAACACGAAAGCCAAGATCAGACAGTTTGTGAAAGGCCTACGGCCTGAGTTGGTCGATAGGGTTATTTCTAATAATCCTACTTCATTTGAGGAGGCACTATGTGACACCCCTTACACATATAACACATACACATGAGGCATATAACATAATATTTAATGGAAGCGGATATTTCAATCTCATAACATCATGCAATCAAGACATTTAGCATCTTATAATAATTTACAAGGTATATCGAGATATGTATGCCACAAAAATAACCAAGGTTGTACCCCTCACAACCCAACCAAAAACCTATACAGTATATGCAAATGATGAGCTGAGGGAGAAGGACTAGAGTCAGCCAGCCGACCTTGGATCCATACTTCCAAAATATGCAGACACACCTTGTATGTTCAAACTTTATCTACAGCAACTGAAAAATAACATTTGCATTTGGGTGAGTTGCATTCTCAATGAGTATATTCAAATAACGTAATATTTAACATCACATAAGCATATAATTCATATCCACATAAGCACATGAATATACTCACATGATTCATCATAATCTTTAAATCAGTTCACATGATTCATATAAAATGAAATGATGCACATGTATGTCTGTATTGTTATTCTGTTATGCACCAACTAATACCAAGAACAATCCGTGATCAAGATATGGCCATGGCACTCTGTAGATCCCCTTTTGAGTTCTCAATTAACTCGGGATCGATATTCTTTGATTCTGTAATTCTGACCGTACTCAGAATGAAATAACACATGGTTCAAGGTCATTAGTGGCCATAACAGAGTTCTTTAATCTCTTATGAATGCACATGTCATAATCATATGCATAACATCAAATCATAGGGTAAATAACATCATATAGAACTTATAACATCACATCTCACCATGTACATTTCAGAACTCAAATACACATCATATTGCAATCATTGCAATTCATTCATAAATTCAGGATACTTATATAACACAAATCACATACTTATATAAAGTTAAATACCAAGTTATAAGGATATACTCACAAGTGATACTCCTATCTAGTAGGAAGTGCTTAATTCGCCTTACTGGTGCCGGTATCAAACGTAGAACCTATCAGTGCATATCAAATGCACAACCAAACTCAATATCATATATTCAATATGAATTAATTACGTTATGCATAACATGTTTATACCAGGTGCAATATTACTTTTCTACTCTTCATTATTTCTCAAAGTTACAATTATGTTTTCTCAATTTTATTTTAGTGTAACCAGTATATGCACATTACTTTTTATACCCATAAATTTTGTATAAATTCAAAACTACAACAGAATCTCAAGTTTCTTGTTAAATATTGTTTATCATTGTTCTATCACATATATGAATTTCATAATTTTTGGGCATTATTTCAAATTAAGCCATACCCTAAACATAAGAAAAAGTAAAGAAAAACTACCTCAAAAGAAAGGTAACGAGACGAGGATTCCAGATATGTACTTATTTTCGAGTTTTAACGTCGTTTCGAAGTTCGAAAATCAACAAAACCACACCACTTTCCTTTCTCTCTTCTCCCTCATTTCTCACAGTAATTTCACACACTAAAACGTGTGAATGGGTGCAAATCTGATGTTTTTCAGTCGGCTCCCAGATTTTATTTTTACTTTCATTTTTTTTAATAAATTTTGAAAATTACCAAACTACCCTTCAACATCTATTCTATTATTTTCAACTTTAATCACTAAATTTAATCACTATTTTTCAATTTATTCATTAAATTTACTATCTATTCAATTTTTAATACTATTTATTCAATATATTTGAATATATTCACTATATATATTCAATTTTTCTTAACATTTATTCACTATTTCTTAACATTTATTCATTACTCAATTTCTTAAATCTATTCAATATATATATTATTATTCTTAAATTCTATTCATTCTATGTATTTTTATCACTCATTTATCACTATTTTCGTAACTTTAATCAATTACATATTTTACAATCTCTATGCTTTCCAATGCACATATGAAATGTCAAAATATATGCACTTATGCTTATGAATGATTTCATATATGTCATGATGCGTATGCATGATCATGTAAAGTTTTGGGTCATGACACACTAACCCGGGCAGAGATGGCTGAGATCGGAGTTGGGGTGTATAAGGATGTAGGACAAAGTCAGAAACCTACATCAGACAGTATGAGACCTAAGGGGGAGCAGTTTAAAGCATCACGGGGAGGTGCCTCATCCTCGAGATTTGGTGGGAGGCGATTTGATACGCGAAAAGGGGGTGACCGAATTACCAAAGGACAATCCCAAGGCAACAGTAGTAGAGGTTTGAAATGTTTTAATTATGGAGGATCACATTATAGAAGAGATTGCCCACAACTTGATGGTCCAGTTTGTTTTCGATGCGGGAGGGCAGGACACATGATACGAGATTGTCCTCAAGTTGGAGGACAACATGTTAGAGGAAATGTGTCAGAAAGTACAGTGCAGCAAAGACCACAGTTTGTACCACGGACTGGTGGGGGACAGAGAGCAGGGCTGCCCCAAGCTCAAGTATATGCACTGAACAAGGAGCAAGCAGAGGTAGCTCCTAATGATGTGATAGCAGGTAAGTGTTGTTTATTTACTTATCCGGCTTTTATATTGATTGATACTGGTGCATCACATTTATTTATTGCACAAGCTTTTGTTGAGCAGTATGCTCGTCTCCACTGTTGATGCCTCTGTCTACCTCGACACCCTTGGGAACTACTATTATGACTTGTCAGATTGTATATGCTTCTCTATTCGGTTTAATGATGGTTATGACATACTTGCAGATTTAATTGTGTTGAATATGACTGATTTTGACTGTATTTTGGGGATTGATGTGTTGAGTAGATATCAAACTGTTGTGGATTGTTGTCAGAAGACAGTGAGGTTTCAGTCTGATACTGGAAACCAATGGATCTTCTATGGACATGGATCACGTGCAAAGATTCCGTTGATATCTGCTATTCGAATGTCACGTTTGTTAGAACGTGGACATACTGGATACTTGATTTATGCGTTTGATGTAACTGAAAAGAAAATAGAAAGAAGAGTAGAGGATATTCCAGTGGTTGCAGAGTATGTAGATGTGTTTCCAAAGGAAATTCCTGGATTTCCACCAAGTCGAGAGGTGGAATTTGGTATTGAATTGATACCTGGTACTTCTGTAATTTTACGAGCATCATATCGAATGGCACCAACTTTACTGAGAGAGTTGAAAACTCAATTACAAGATTTACCTGACAAGGGATACATATGTCCTAGTGTATCGTCTTGGGATGCTCCGGTGTTGTTTGTAAAGAAGAAGGATGGATCAATGCGATTATGAAATGATTATAGACAGTTGAACAAGGTAACAATTAAGAATAAATATCCTTTTCCCCGTATTGATGATTTGTTTGATCAGTTGCAGGGATTAATTATTTATTCTAAGATTGATTTGAGATCTGGATATCATCAAATACGTGTGAGGAAAGAAGATGTACAGAAAACAGCATTTAGAACTCGTTATGGACATTATGAGTTTCTAGTTATGCCATTTGGAGTGACTAATGCTCCAGCTGTTTTCATGAGTTTGATGAATCGAGTTTTTCAAGAATACTTTGATCAATTTGTCATTGTTTTTATTGATGATATACTGATCTAATCTCGTAGTGACGTAGAACATGTTCAACATTTGCATATGGTATTGCAATTATTGAGAACACATCAATTATACGCCAAACTCAGTAAGTGTGAGTTTTGGTTGAACAGTGTAGGATTTTTGGGGTATGCGATTTCCAAAGACGGTATATCAGTAGATCCGAGAAAGATAGAAGCGGTGTGAATTGGTCAGCACCTACTTCTGTGCAAGAGATTCGTAGTTTCTTGGGTTTGGCAGATTATTACAGACGGTTTGTTGAAGGATTTTCAAAAATTGCCAAACCATTAACACAACTGACACAGAAGGGAGTACCTTTCAGATGGTCAGGGGTGTGTGAACATAGCTTTCAAGAATTAAAAAATCGGTTGACAACTGCTCCGGTGTTTATTATTCCATCAGACCATGAAAGATTTGCTCTTTATACTGTTGCATCATTACTTGGTTTAGGTTATGTATTGATGCAGGATAAGCATGTTGTGGCATATGCATCAAGACAATTAAAGCCACATGAGAGTAAATATCTAGTGCATGATCTGGAGTTAGCCGCCATAATTTTCGCTTTAAAGATATGGCGACATTATTTATGTGGTACGCCATTTACCATATATACTGATCATAAAAGTTTGAAATTTTTGTTCACTCAGACAGAGTTGAACATGAGACAACGGAGATGGATGGATCTCTTGAAAGATTATGATTGTGAAATTGAGTATCATCCAGGAAAGGCTAATTTGACAGCTGATGCTTTAAGTCGCAAGGTACAGTCGACTGCCAATGATATAATTCAATTGTTAGCCTTGATGACTTCTTGTTGTACATTGGGTTATGAGTTTGATGCAGTGACAGTGCCAATACGGGTATCAACACTATTGATTGAACCCGAGATCTTTGAGAAGATCAGAACAACACAAACTACTGATGATGAAATATAATATTGGAAAGAACGGATAAGTCAATGACAAACATCTCAGTTTGTTCTAACAAGTGATGTAAGTTTGAAATATGGAAAGTGTTGGGTAGTACCTGCTACATTGGGTCTACGCCAAGAACTACTACAACGTGCTCATTGTAGTAGATACAGTATACATCATGGACGCCAGAAAATGTATAAAGAGTTGAGCACACAGTTTTGGTGGAAAAACGCATGAAACAGGATATACTTGAATTTGTGAAACGGTGTCTAATTTGTCAACAGGTGAAAGCAGAAAGACAGAGACCAGGAGGTGAATTCATAAGTCTAGAAATTCCTCAATGGAAATGGGAACATATCACGATGGATTTTGTGACTCATTTACCCAGGACTTCTTCTGGTTATGATGCTATTTGGGTGGTTGTTGACAGACTGGCAAAAGTAGCTCACTTCATACCATACAGTATGACAGTTAGCTACTTGAGAATGGCTCAATTGTATATTCAAAATGTTGTGAGACTACATGGAATACCAGTTTCGATTGTCGGACTGAGATTCGAGGTTTGCTTCTCATTTTTGGGAAGGCTTACATACAGCATTGGGAACAGAAGTACGGTTGAGTACAGCTTATCATCCTCAAACAGATGGACAAACAGAGCGTACAATACAAACGCTTGAGGATATGTTACGTGCATGTATATTGGAGTTTGATAACTCATGGCAAGAGTCATTGCCATTAGTTGAGTTTTCATACAATAATAGTTATCAGACTAGTATACAGATGGCACCGTTTGAGGCATTGTATGGGCGACGATGTAGATCACCATTGTATTGGGATGATGTTGATCAGTGTTCTATCAATGGACCGGATATGATTAGAGAAATGGAAGAAAAAGTGAAACTGATCAGATTGAAATTAAAAGCTGCTCAAGATAGACAAGCTGCATATGCGAATAAGCGACGTAGACCACTTGAATTCCAAGTTGGTGACTGAGTGTTCCTGAAAATCTCACTGTTTAGAGGTGTGGTATGATTTTGTATGTGTGGGAAGTTGTCACCACGATATGTTTGTCCCTATGAGGTGTTGCAACGTATTGGTACGTTGGCATATAGATTGGCACTACCGCCAGCATTGAGTAGTATCCATGATGTTTTCCATGTTTCGTTGTTGAGGAAATATGAACCAGACCGTCTGATGTACATTTGGATACAGATGTGCCATATGAGAAAAGATTGATTAAGATATTGGATAGAGCTGAGTGGAAATTACGAAATAAAGTAATCCCGATGGTAAAAGTACAGTGGGCTAGATGGGGTGTCGAGGAGGCAACGTGGGAGACGGAGCAGCATATGATGCAACAATATCCCGATCTATTCTCTGGTATGATTTTATGTTGTTGTTTATATTGGTGAGCTTTCATGTTACTGCAAGTGTTAGTATGTTAAACATATAGTTGAGTATATGTTTATGTTTTGCAGTCATGCCATGTATAGTCAATTTCGAGGACGCAATTCATTAAGTAAGGGAGAATTGTAATGCCTCGATATGACTCATACCTGTTTAATATGATTATGGCGTAATTACGTGAGATTTACGGTCGGATATGGATTTGAGGTCGGTGGAATCGAGTATGATGAATACAGATAAGTGTATGCTTAGTTGTTGAGTGGAGACTAGTTAATACATTCATAAACTTATGTATTGCTTTAACATAGAAAGCTACATGGAGCAAATGTAGCAAGTAGACATGATGAGTAAAAAGGAGATGTAATTAAATAGCAACTAGACATGAGTTTAATATGCATGTGAATTTGATATGAGATTTCATGTGCATGTGAGTTTGGTTGGCTACTATAGATAGATAATATCAGATTTGGAAGACATACAATACCAAATCACACCTACTAAACTCTACAAAACAGTCTCTCAAACCCTTACTCTTTCTTGCTTTTCTTTCTTGGTTTTGGCTTGGATAATCAGCTTGGAAACTAGAATTTTACTTGGAATTGAACCTCTTTGGTAAGGAATTTATGTTTCTAAGCTTGGCTATGTAGTTATCTATGAGTCATGTGAAATTGAGTACCAAATGTTCATGGTTGGAATTACTAGTTGTTATCATGCAAAGAACTTAGTTCTTTAATGGAGGAAACATGTTTTTATGATGCTAGAGTTTGCGTGTAACAAGTTTTAATGTTAAGAAGTGAGGTGTATGAGAAGCACCAAGAATATAGACATGAAATCGCCATGGTAGTGGATTTCTGTTGTGGACCGATTGATCGGTAGCGATCGATCGCTGAAACAGGGGAATGTGTAAGGTGGTTCATGTAGCGATCGATCGCTGAATGTGACTGATCGATCGCTCGAATGCCATAGCTTTTGTATGAAATTCAGATTTAATACCGATCGTTCGCTAGCTTTTTACCGATCGATCGCTATGGTGAAATTGTTGAAGCGATCGATCGCTGGAATTGACCGATCGATCGCAAGACTAAAATTATGAAAATGTAATATTTTCTTGGTAGTTGTTTCATAACATGGTTTATGACATTATACATTGTTGGTATTTATGTAGCATCATCACAGGGGACGTGACAACGAGACGGTTAAACATTGACGCCTGACTTATATATTTTGTGTCACACGACAGGTACGTGTTGACGTACGAGTATTGATGTTAATTGTTGAGCATATGCTTTGGCATGAGAGGTATGTCATTGTTGGGCATATGCTTTGGCTGTTATAAGGTGTGAGGACGGTTATATGATATGTGCTGCTAATATGGACGTGAAGGCTGAGCCACTAACATATTGAGCTGAGAGGCATATCATATCGGTCCCGTTATAACAGGATGATAGTTGAGACATGTCATGACATATTTGCATATTGTGATGCATAGTTACAGAACAATCACAGTTGAGATTCTACGATGGTTATTTACCGTATGATGTTTTGCTTATTGATATAGAACTGAGATAGTTGTTGCTGTAATAACTGACATAGTAAAACTTTTAATCAGTGTATGATATTACTTAATTCTTACTCACATATGTATAAATAATTGATACATAACGGATTAAGTAATGAGGACCTCCCCACGATCGATTCTTGTGTTGGGGAAGGGTGAGATTTTGTGCTATGGTGTGCAAGAGTGCACCTTAAATCATCTACCATATTGCAAGCTAGTCCATTATCTTTAGCCAACTTATGTATTTTACCTTGCATTAGTTAAAATTTAATTATTCAATCCCCAAATTCACTACCATGTTCATCAATTAAAATACCACAATTACTATCATAATTCTTAATACAATTCTCCAACACATAACCATAAATAAATTTGAGGTATTACATTCCATGTGCTTGAGATTCTTGAACGAGTTGTCGGGGATTAGTACTGGTTGGGGACAACAAAGGTTGTAAAGTCATTGGGATAGCCTCCATACGACATAGAATATATGATGGTATAGAGAAACTAATGCAACAAGTGAGGTACATCCCTTCACTTAAGAGAAAGCTAATTCCTTATGCATTTAGAAATGAATGGATCTTTTAAAGCTTAAATGTCCCATTGACTGTTTTAAATGATCTTTAGTAGTCATTAAAGGAGTTAGGAAAATGGATTATATTCATTGATAGGAAGCAAGGTAATTGGCAAATCTGCCATCGTGATCAAGACTGGTCTTGGTAAGGCCAAACTTTTGGCATATGAGATTATGATATGTTAGTGAGAAAGATCTGATAGAGTTGCCCAAACAGAACCTATTATGGTGTGAGAGGGTATAAAAGTAAAATTTGTACTTGTGTGAACAGTGTGTGGGTGGGGTGCATGATAATGAGACTTCCAAAACCATTTTGGGATAAAGCTTTGTCCATGGCTTGTTACTTATAGGTGTCCCTCAGCAGCTAACAACTTTAAGATACATATTGAGCTTTGGTATGGCCATCCAACAGACTATAACACCTTAAAGATATTTGGTTGCATGACATATGTTCATACAAAACAAGAAAAACTAGAACCCTGAGCAAAGAAATGCATTTTTATTGGCCATCCACCTAGTGTGAAGGGGTACAAGCTGTGGAGCCTGGAACAAAGCGAATAAATGTTCTTTATAAGTAGGGATAGATCTTTGATGACACAAATAAGGGATATCTAGCCACTAAAACACTTGATGATACAAACAACAAGAATGTTATGATGAACCTCAACTTGAGGTGAAGTTTCAAGGAATCAAAACTCCTCTTGAAGTTGATAGTGAAACTCAATTTGAACCACAAGTCGAGGATCAACAAGGTCATGAAGCGGTTGATCACACAAATGAATTGGATGTATGCTCTTGTTCGAGATAGGAAGAGAATAGCAGTAAGGCCACCATTGAAATATAGACATACTGACCTTATCTCATATGCATTCAATGTGGCCTATGATATTGAATATGTGGAGTCTAAACCATATAAGGAAGCTACAATAAGAACAAGTGGACTGCGATAATGGAAGAGGAAGAAATAAGAGATGACTTCTTTAGCCAAGAACCAAACTTGGGTCCTTGTAGATCGTCCCAAGTTGTGGGATGCAAATGGATTCACAAGAAGAGGGAATCTCAGGAATAGAGAATGAAAGATACAAGGTCAGGCTAGTGGCCAAATGCTTAAACATGTTGAAGGGATTGACTTCAATGAGATCTTCTCACTCATGGTTAAACATTGATCTATAAGGTTGTTACTTGCCCACTTTGACTTAGAATTAGAACAATACATGTTAAGACGGTTTTTCTACATGGAGAACTGGAGGAGACTATATATATATGAACCAGCCCATGGCTTTATAAGTACTGAAACTCATAACAAAGTCTACATTTTGAAAAAAGTCCCTCTATGGACTTAAACAAAGCCCAAGACAATGGTATATGTGCTTTGATGAGTATATGTTGAAGGTTATCTTCACTAGATGCAACAAAGATAGCTGTATTTACACAAAGAGATGGAAAGGACAAGTCATAGACTATCTACTCTTATATGCAGATGACATGTTAGTTGCAGGTAAAAGCAAGGAGGAAATCCAGAAAATCAAAGTCATACTAAGTGATGAATTTTAAATGAAGGATTTGGGAAAGACAAAGAATCTTAGGGATGGATATACTCAGAAACAGAAAAGAAAAAACGCTTATTTTTGTCCCACGGTTAGTATCTGGAGAAAGTTCTTCATAAGTTCAATATGCTAAAATCAAAGCCAGTGCTTACACCTTTCGGACAACACTTCAAGCTATCAGCAAGTCAGTCACCGAGAGCAATGATGAAAAGGTAGAAATGGAAAGTGTGACATATACTAGTATGTGGAAAGTGTATTGTATGTCATGGTTTGGCGTACGTTGTGTTATAAGAGGTTTATGTCAAATCCAAGGATAAGCCATTGGGAATCTCTGAAATGGACACTTAGATATATTATAGTAATATAGGTTCAGTTGGTCTTGGGTTAATGTTCAAAAGATAAGAATGTGGAAACTGATCACATAGTAGGATTATGGACTCGGATTTTGCAGGGAGTATAGATACTAGAAAGTCCTTTACATGTTATATCTTCACAATGTTTGGCACGACAGTAAGTTGGAAGTAGAACTTTCTGAAGTGGCTTTTTCCACCATAGAGGCATAGTACATTGTTGTCACAGAAGCAATTAAGGAAGCCGTGTGGTTACATGGACAATTGAAGAGTTAGATTGCACCAGGAAGCTGTTACAATCCATTGTGACAACTAAAGCACGATTCACTTGACTAAGCACGAAGTGTTTCATGAAAGGTCTAAACACATTGATGTGAAGCTTCGTTTTGTAAAGGATGTTTTCAGGAGACAACCGGCACATAGGACACTGGTGTGCACTTGTCGTGTATACCAAAATTAACCCCACTCATTCTCAAGACTGATAACGAATATGTAGTAATCTGAGTAGGAATCGATCCCACGATGAGGTCTGAATCTGGTGTTAAGGAAATCAAAAACAAAACAGTAAAATAAACATAGTGGGTTTTGGTGATACTAATTAAATCAAAAGCAAAGTTATTAAACTATTGAAAACGATTCTTGGTATTGGTCGACTATACCTTGGATATTATCATCTATTTTATCGATTCTCAAAGACTCAATTTTATTAAATATTCATCAGTTGGAAATTCAATTCCTCCTTCACCTTATTCCTAGCCAAATAAAAACAAGCGCTCAATTCAACTCTTATCAAATTATTAACCAAAACAACAGCAATTAAGAATAATTTAGTGATAGATTTCAAAACTAGTGTGTGATGAATCTAAATAACATAAATACCAGCGATTTCTATTAATTTAGTAAATTATTTTCCCTAAGAACTTAATAAATTCAACATCATAAAATATAGTCTTAGTCGCTTCTTCAAATAGATTATTCTAACAATCTCTTATTCCATATCTAATTGGCTAGATTACATCCAAGTTATTAGGTTGTCAAACCAATAATCACACACAAATCATATCAATAAAAGTCGGAAAAATATTGATATTCAATCAAAATTGATAATTAAAAACAAGATTCTCCCCAAGAATAATAAATCCAAGGTATTGTATTCCTCAACCAAGAATTAAAGTTTAGCTACTCATAATAAAATCAAAACAAATAAAAACTATCCCAAAAACCTTAAATAAAGCGACGGAAGAAAAACTAATTGGATCTCCGCTCGTTGAGGTTGTCAACACCGCCTTCGCTTTCATCTTCATAGCCGCCGTCAAACTACGAAAGAAATATGAAAACTATGTCTAAACTATGATAACTATGGTATGAAAAGGTGTCTTGAAAGTATGGAGGTTGTGGGGTACTTATAGGAAGTAGAGGAAGGGCTACAGTCCTTGTAGAATGCAAAGAAGTTAAGTCTTTTATTTTCACCTGAACTCGTCTATCGATCCATCGGGACACATCTGCCGATCGATCGGTAGAACTTTAACTTTTATTTTTCAACTTTCGGCATTTACCGATTGATCGTTAGTTATGTACCGATCGATCTCGAGTTCCTCAATTTTGTTGCCTGAGTTTTGTCTTTTGCCAATTGATCGGGACTCTTTCACCGAGCGATTGGTAGTTGTTTTTCAACTTTTCTTCGGCTTTTCTTGTCGGTCTTCGACTTATCTTGATTTGTAGTCCATTCCTTTATCTTAATTCACTTATTAGCTCATTAAGTAGCATATGTATCAAATTATCTATCAAAAATGTACCAAATCGTAGGCAATTAAACGCATTAGATGTGCCTATGTCTAGTCAGATCAATCTCCCCATACTTAGACTTCACTCGTCCTCGAGTAAATCAAACCAAAATTACTTTTTTGTGACTCATCGCTTTACAATAAACAAACTTGTTCTCATTTTAGTGTCTCAACAATTTTAACAATGCATAGTCAAAAAAGGCGTTGAAAAGCTAACAATGGAACAAGTTCAACCCCAGACACTTTATACTCAACAAAGTAGCGAACGTCCATGTGTGGTCATAAACGATTGTCAAGCACGCATAATAGATCCAATTAATGTAAAACTCACAATAGCTCAAGTTATACACTAAAACAAGTATAAACTTACTTGCATACACTTCTCCACTATCTTAGCCACTTGCAAACACAAATAAAGTAGGTCTTTATTAGCCTGTAGTTTGGCCTAGGTATTGGCTTATGAAAGAAAGGGTAATGTGTATCAAACAAGAAAGTATAATGATATGCACAATATAAGCTTCTCTTCTTGCATTATGTTTTTCAAACCTTTTATCTTTTTGCAAGGGTTAATTCAATCATTTCTCTCTTTTGTGCATTGGCTCCCCTTTGACTCATATATATATATATATTATTTATTTATTTTCTCAACGCATCTCATTTTCTTTCATATATTACATTCTTTTGACAATTAAGCTCACAAACATACGATTCATTGATAACATAAGTTCATGTGAATGAAACACATCATATTTACTTCAAGAGTATGGACAAAAAATCATATTTAGGCTCATTAGGGAATATGATAAGCTATTCAAAGAATATCGAATGAGGGTTGTTTAGTATGCTTAGCAATACAACCATTCTTTTTGTATTAAAGCTCAAAAGAGATATTATGGATAATTTTGTTTACATGGTAAGCTTGAAAGTCTCAAAAGCATCAAAAATCATTTATATCATTTCATGCTTGCAAGTATTCTATACGCATCAAAGAGTATGTAGTTAAGTTATATCATGAATCATAGGCTTCCTAAGACTACCACAAAAAGTTCACACAATCTCACTACGCTATGCACACTTCACAAGTCATGACAATTTCGTGCTCAAAAGATTCAACTACTATTTCAAAGCATAATTTGCATTAGAGTTCAAAGTGTTCTATGGTTAGCAATTCACCTATTTAAAGACATTCATGCCATTAATTAGGTACCATCATGAGCTAGTGATGCAAAAGTCCATGTTAATTTCAATTTTTTTTTAAATTTTTTGATTTTTTTTGTATTTTTGTATTATGAAAACAATAAACTAACTACTAATCCCCCCCCCCCCCCCCCCCCCACCATACTTAACTTACATTGTCCCCAATGTAAGACAAATTGTAAGAGATGAGAAAAATTAAAATAAGAAAGCAATAAAAAAAGTAAATGAAAAATTAACTCCCCTTGGGTTTCCTCCCAGACATCGTCTCTGTTTAACATCAGTGACCCGACACCAGTCCTCGTGCTCATGGTGGTTTGGGTATGGCCCCATGTCTATCTTTTTCTACCTTAGTATCTTTTTGACAACTCGAATGCGATTACTATTTACCTTGTACTTCTTGGAAGTCCTCAACCCTTTTCTCATTCCCCCGTTATTTATTGATGTAAAATGAGATTGTTCGGGAGAAAGTTTCAGCTCAATATCATGTGCCTGCAATTCAGAATTAAGATTTTTAGAAGGAGAATTTGGTAAAGTAGCAGTGAGTGAAGTATCGTTTAGAACTACTTTTGTACCCCCTTTATCAACAAGTCGATCAGCAGTTATCCCTAACTCATGCTTAGTGACAGAATGTGATCGTTCTAGTTATAAGTGATGCTTGATGCCAATAGTGTAATCAGTAGTAGGAGAATCAATAGGATCATGAATATTGAATTTAGCTACCTAACCATCAAACTCTATAGTGAAAGCACCACTACTTACATCTATTATGCAATTTAAAGTTTTCAAAAATGGTCTCCCTAACAGAATATGGCTGCTCTTATCATTATTTTCCATGTCAAATATCTAGAAGTCAGCAGGAAATACCAAATTATCAACTTTCACAAGAACATCTTCAAGTACTCACCTTGGGCACACAGTAGACATATTTGCTAACTAAATAGCAATTTCAGCTTTTTCAAAGGTCATAGTTCTAAAGATGTATAAATTGAGTAAGGCATAACATTTATTGTTGCTCCTAAGTCAAGCATGGCCTTATCAATTCTATTGTTTTCTATTATGCATGGGATAGTAGACACACCTGGATCCTTGCATTTAGTGGGGGTTTTCTCTAGGTTGTCGTCAAAAAATCGTCCCATAGATCCATTTTATCACAGTATTCGATCTATGGTCCTTCTTCCACAACAAATTATTCTTGTAGATATTTAACATAGCGATAGGTTGGAAACGTACATTTCAGAGTTGCAGGATGTGCAAGCTCCTTTTCTTCTAGTGGCACATTTATCTCTTCTTTTAGCTTGGGTGGAGTCAGTATCACCTTTTCCAGGGTTTCTACCTCTTCATCACTCTTTGAGGTAACCACATTCATGGTCCCCCTTGGATTCATCAGCATTTGGGAGAGTATTATATTTGATTCTTGTGTTGTTATCCTAGTGATCGATGTTGTTAGTTGTTCCACCCGAGTACCCAAATTCTGCATGATAGCATGTGTTTGTGCCACACATCTATGCACTTGGTCCATTCCCTACACCAAGTTGTTGCACAAGAAAAACCAATTCATTCAGGCTCCCATAGTCCGCCATGGTATCTCGTTGCTCCTCAGTGGTTTGAGTTAGATGTTTTCAGAAGTTTACATGTAAGCATGAACAAACCAAAGTAGTACTACAGAAGTAAAATATAAAAAAAAAGTTACACAAAAATATATAATCGCCTCCCCGTCAACGACGCCAAAATTTGGTGTGCGCTTGTCGTGTACGCCCAATTTCACCCCACTCAATCTCAAGATTAATAACAAATATGTAGTAGTGTGAGTAGGGATCGATCTCATGAGAAGGTGTGAATCATTGTGTTAACGAAATCAAAACAAAACAAAAAATAAATTTATGGTTTTGTGGATCAAATCAATTATACTAATTAAATCAAAAGCAAAGTTAATAAACTATTGTAAACAATTCTTGGTATCGGTAGACTCTACCTTGGATATTATCATCTATTTCATCGATTCTCAAAAGACTCAATTTTATTTGAATATTCATCAGTTGGAAGCTCGATTCCTCCCTTACCTTATTCCTAGTCAAATAAAAACAAGCACTCAATTCAACTCTTATCAAATTATTAACCAAAATAACAGTCGTGAAGATTAATTTAATGATAGCTTTCAAAACTAGCGAGTGATGAATCTAAATAACACAAACACCAGCGGTTTATATTAATTTAGTCAATTGTTTTCCCTAAAAACTTAATAAATTCAACAGCAGAAAATATAGTCTTACGCTTCTTCAATTAGATTATTCAAACAATCACGTATTCGCTATCTAATTTGGCAATAGATTACATGCAATTTATAGGTTGTCAATCCAGTAATCAGACAAATCGTATCAATAAAATCAGAACAACATTGGTATTCAATCAAAATTGATAATTTAAAACAAGAATATCCCCAAGGATAATAAATCCAAGGTATTGTCTTACTCAACCAAGAATTAAAGTTTAGCTACTCAGAATAACTAAAAACTATCCTAGAAAGCATTAAATAAAGCAAAGGAAGAAAAACTAATCGGATCTCCGCTCGTCGAGTTCGTCAATCCCGTTTTCGCTTTGATCTTCGTAGCCGCCTTCAAAACTATGAAAGAAATATGAAACTATGTCTAAACTATGATAAATAAGATATGAAAATGTGTCTTGAAAGTCTGGAGGTTGTGGGGTACTTATAGGAGGTGGAGGAAGGGCTACAGTCCTTGTAGAATGCAAAGAAGTTAAATCTTTTATTTTCACCCGAACTCTTCTACCGTTCGATCGAAATACATCTACCGATTGATCGGTAGAACTTCAACTTTTATTTTTCAACTTTCGACATTATCGATAGCGGGTTATGTACTGATCGATCGCGTGTTCCTCAATTTTGTTGCCCAAGTTTCGTCAATTGCCGATCGATTGGGACTCCTTCATCGATTGACAGGTAGTTGTTTTTCAACTCTTCTTTGGCTTTTCTTTTCCGTCTTCGATTTCTCTTGATCTCTAGTCCATTCCTTGATCTTAATTCACCTTTATTATCTCATTTTCTTCATCTCCACCTTGAAGTAAATATATGATTAGGTAGCATATATATCAAAGTATCTATCAAAACATACCAAATCGTAGGCAATTAAACGCATCAGATGTGTCTATTTCTAGTTACATCAGACGCATAATATTGACATTTATTCCGCGCTTGGCTAATTGAAAACAAGTTGGAATGGCATCGTAGAGTGTCCGCCAGGCATGTACCTTGATTTTATTAGGAAGTTTGAGCTGCCACAATTTGGAGCCGATTTGTATAGAGTCAGAGCGGTACTCAATACTAGAAGATTCATCTTGACGTCGGGCAACATAACCAGACTTTATTGAGAATTCCCCATTCTGACTAAAGTGCCAAATCAAAACATCTTGACCACTCGAAAACTAGATAGGAATTCTAAGAAGTTCATTGTGATCAATAGGCTAAACAATGGTGATTTAGTGGCCAGTTCCATGTACCGGAATCAATAGGCCATAAACAATGGTGAATTAGTGGCCAATTCCGTGTACCGAAATCTGTGAGTAACTGTCGGACAGTCATATAATTAAAAAGGAAGTAGGCCGTGTGATAGGTCGAAACGAGGGAGGTTTCAACAACCGGGACCGTGAAAGACTCTAATAGCAAACCCTTCTTTTTTAATTTTTAGCAACCCTTTTTTTTTTCCGAACAATACAGCAACCCATTTTTATAACCATGCTTCAATGTATATCTTACAATCGTAATACCTATGTCAGATGATAAGCTCCTCAGTCCTTATCCACACGCATCTTAAAAAAAACATACAGTGCATTATATGTTTGTACATTTCATACGAAAAAGTACAACCACGTATTAATGGAGAAACCCCAAACCCCGCCGGAGAAGCTCATCTGCGTGAACCGGGACCCCGACGGAGTCGCCTTCGTCATCATAAACCGGCCCAGATCTCTGAACTCGTTGACCCGACCCATGATCGTTGAATTGGCCCGCGCGATCAACACTCTGGCCTCTGATGATTCGGTGCGGGTCATCATATTATCCGGCTCCGGTAGGGCCTTCTGCTCTGGCGTAGACTTGACGTCAGCAGAGGACGTGTTCAAGGGGGATGTAAAGGATATGGAGACAGACCCGGTCTACCAAATGGAGCACTGCAACAAGCCCATCATCGGAGCAATAAACGGGTTCGCAGTCACAGCTGGTTTTGAGATTGCCTTAGCTTGTGATTTATTGGTGGCTTCTAAACAAGCTAAATTTATTGATACTCATGCCAGGTTAAAGATTGATTTTTTTCTTCTAAAGTTCGTTTTATTTTTTTGATGAACTTGGATTTCAACGAGCTTGGCTTGTACGAGTTGATTTCGAGTAGGTGATGGCGACCATTTTTTTTAGTTTGAGAGTGAAATATTGGTAGTTATAAAGCTGATAGCTTTCGATGGGCTCAAACTCATGGATACCATTGAATTTGATATGGATAGGTTTAGAAATCGCAATGCAATCCGTACATTAGGCCCAAAGTGGCCCGATTCCTTTCCGGACCCGCGCATAGCGGGACTTCATGCACAAGGTTTGCCTTTGCACTTTATGGTTTAGAAATCGCACGAGGAAACTGCTATGTTCATACTGAAATATTGCCTGCTGATGCCGCTACTCTGTCTGTATCATTCTTGGAATCAGTAGGACTTTTAACCAGGAGGAGGCTGAAACTAACACTCGAAAATATTAGGGGGCATGAAATCTGTATATTTAATAGATAAAAATAGATAAGTTTATAGAAAAGATTCAAATTGAGGTAGACGATGGCCCTGCTAGTCTACCTCTGGCCCCTCCACTGCTTTTAACCAGCTTAATTTTTATTTTGTATAGTACCAGTTGAGCTTAATTTTCTTGTTCTGTTCCAGTGAAGTAGAAGAGGTGAAAGACTGGAAAACATTAGTTTGTTTAAGTTTGAGTCGACCTTGAGCTGATGTTTTGATTGCAGGATCGCGTTATGGACAAGTGATAGAAAATAGAGTTATGTAACGTAGGTGTCCACTTGGTTACCAAAAGAAATTAACTTAAAACTCCATTCTTGATTTTATCAATCAAAACCACTCTATTTATAATAATAGAGTCCAACAAAAATCGAGATAACACAATCCCTAAGATAAACCAAAACCCTAGATAACTATGAAGTTGATAAAAAATCATATCTCTACTTTAAAAAAATCTATTTAAATAAAAAAACAATCCTAATCTTAAAGTAAAAACAAATCCTAAAAAATAAAATTGCAAGTGTATCGGAGATCCCATCGGTGGATTTGATTTTCATAACATCACTCCCCCCTTGGGAATCATGTTTGTCGCAAACACAAAATAGCGGTGCAGTTGGAGTATTGCAGAAATTATGCACCGGTGGCAGTGATTCTTAAACTCCTTGTCCATGTCGTGATTATGCTCGAGTCTTCACATGTTCGATTGGGCATGTTGGCCTCGAAGAAAAGGCAGCAAAGTTGTGCATCAGTATCGATGTGGAAGCGGGCCAGCTTTATAAATTTGACCGCTGGTTTGTGCTGTTGGGGAAAATACTGTTTGTATTGACTGATTCCTGCCGCCACTTCGGATTGTTGCGGGCCATATTGGTTCATGACTCTAGGACATTCAAGCCTCGAGATTCTGGGACTAAGCATGTTACCATCGCTGCTATCACTGCCGGAGTATGAGACTATCACTCGGGGTTCGGAAGCACCAGGACGTGTAGGAATGTTAGAGCCAGAGTCTGAGTAGCCCATGGAAATCTGCAAGGAAAGTGAATCGAGCCGTGATATTAACCATTCTGGGTCGGCTTGTACAAAGCGATAAATTTGGACAGTTGTATCGATTGGAAATTCGCCATAACGACTGACTGTGTTACTGTAGAAAATAAATAATTTGAGAGTTGAAAATACTCTTTAATAATTGAATAATTAAAAGAGTTACAATGATTATCTATTTATAGGTGAATATAAAGATTAATAGAAGGAAACTATCTAGTTTATCTCTATCTAAATAAAATCAAACTAAATCTCTGGATAATATTATCCTACCAAACTTATAATATTATCCTACCAAATTTAAGCACAAAGATTTAAATACTAAATCTTTATCTAATTATTCAACACTCCCCCTCAAGTTGATGCATATATATCTCAACTTGCTTTCAAAATCTGTTTGAGACTTCTTCCTCTTTCTCGAGGGTCTTGCCCCTTTTCTTGGAGTTTACGTTTGCTAGGCTGCATCTCCTCCTCTTTTGGGAGTCTGTGCCTGCTAGTCTGCGTCTGCTCCTCTTTTGCGAGTCTGCGTCTACTCCTCTTTTGCGAGTCTGCGCCTCCTCCTCTTTTGCGAGTCTGCGCCTCCTCCTCTTTTGAGAGTCTGCTTCTGCTAGTCTGCGTCTGTTCCTCTTTTGGGAGTCTGCGTCTGCTAGTTTGCGTCTACTCCTCTTTTGGGAGCCTGCGTCTGCTAGTCTACGTCTCCTCCTATTTTGGGAGTCTTCGTCTTCTAGTCTGTGTCTCCTCCTCTTTTGGGATTTGTAGAGTTGTAGAATCAAGCACGACAGTGGATAGCGGTGGGCGCTTGGGACGAAACATTAGAGGAGTCTGATGATATGGAACCACAGCTGTTCGTAAAAAAGGCTCAGAAAAAGCCATTTTTACCATCAAAAGGTTGTGGTTTGCGCTGAATTTTGCAAATTGAGTGTTGCTATGGAAGGGAAAAAAAGCAAACAATAGCGAGGTTACTGTAGCAAATAGCGAAGTTACTGTAGCAAACAATCACGAAGTTACTCGGAAAAAAAATTCTGAATACTGTAGCAAAAAATCGAGAATTTATTCTGGACAGAGAAGAAAAATTCGCAATGGGTATGACTTTGAACCCAAGATACGATCGGGCAATTGGAATCTGGATGGCTGGTTTAGGGGAAAAAACAATTAAAAGATAAAGGCTTGATTGCGGCTACTGTTGTATGCCTAGCCGGCGGCGGTTAAGTTGAGATAGCAACAACTCGCCGACGGCTAGGGTTTGATAAACTTTAACCCTAATTTTTCAACCTGGACTCTGATACCATATAGAAAAAAGATAATTTGAGAGTTGAAAATACTCTTTATTAATTGAATAATTAAAATAGTTACAATGACTATCTATTTATAGGTGAATATAGAGATTAATAAGAATGAAACTACCTAGTTTATCTCTATCTAAATAAAATCAAACTAAATCTCTAGATAATATTATCCTACCAAACTTATAATATTATCCTAACAAGTTTAAGCACAAATATTTAATTACTAAATCTTTATCTAATTATTCAACAGATACCATTTGTTATGATTGCAGGATCGCGCTATGTACAAGTGATAGAAAAGAGAGAGCTATGTAACGAAGGTAGCCATCTTGTTACCAAAAGAAATTAACTTAAAACTTCATTTTTGATTTTATTAATCAAAACCGCTCTATTTATAATAATAGAGTCCAACAAAATGCGAGATAACACAATCCCTAAGATAGACCAAAATCCTATATAACTATGAATTTGAAATAAAAATCCTATCTCTACTTAAATAAAATCTCTAACGATCTACTTAAATAAAAATCAGTCCTAAAGTTAAAACAAATCCGAGATCCCATCGGTTTGATTTTCATAACAGCTGATCTACAGGATAATGCTTGTGTCCACTGGAAAATAATATTTTCGTTTGTGATGTATGTCCATTTGTGCTGTTGGTCAAATTTATTAGCAATTTTTCTTGTTTGTGGTGTATGAAAATTAATTATTGAATCACTATATTTGATATAATTTACAGTAATAATTGACCTTGAAGTAGAGTAAATCCAATTTTCATTGGTGTTGTTTTATAAGTGAAAGGAGTTGGAGGTTTTTAGATTTTCATGATGCTCGTTGATTCAAATGAATTACTGATTGTGAGGTGGGCGAATATTTTAACAATCGCTATTGTTCTAAGATTCATGTATGAAATGAGAAGAGATAAGCTGGTGAACAAAATATGTTCATTTTTGGAAAAATTGTATTAACTAACTATCAATACAATACAACTACTTATATTTATTTACAAAGCTAACAAACTAAAAACACGATTCTTCTAATAACTAACATAAAATAACAACTTTAATACTCCCCCTCTCAAGGTTGGAATAAATTTAACATTCAAAGCTTGCCCAATAAATATTCATGTTGATTTCTACTCAAAGCCTTTGTAAATAAATCTGCTGGTTGTTCATCTGATGCAATGTTTGACGTCTTGATCAATTTATCTCGTATCTTTTCCCGGATTAGTTGACAATCTATTTCTACGTGCTTTGTTCTTTCGAGAAACAATGGATTTGCTGCAATGTGTACAGCAGCTATGTTGTCGCAGCATAAGCTCATTGTAATATCCAGATTTGCTCCCATTTCTTTCAAAATACCAACAATCCACATAACCTCACAAGTAGTATTAGCCATCGCTCTATATACCACTTCTGCCGAATATCTCGACACAACAGCCTGCTTTTTTATCTTCCATGAGATCAAAGAATGTCCTAATTGATGCAGTACCCGATGATAGATTTCCTACACATGGGACATGATCCCGAATCTGAATCACAGTAAGCTGATAAAGCAAATGAACTTTGTGATGAAAGTAAAATACCCTGACCAACCGTAGCCTTAAGATATTAAGGATCTTAATAGTAGCTTCCATATGTGATTCTTTAGGACAGTTCATGAATTGGCTCAGTGTCTGTACTGCATAACATATATCAGGTCTTGTCACCGTGAGATAAATCAGACGGCCAATCAATCTTCGACATTCACCTGGATCATTAGTATCTCCTTGAGTCTTGCTATCATCATATTTACTTGCCAATCTCAAGTTTTGCTACATAAGTGTGTTATAACTCTTGCTCCGTATAGACCTCATCAAATATGAGTTCCAATGCATATTTGCGTTGGTTTAAATGAATTCCCTTGTTTGATCAAGCCACTTCTATCCCAAGAAAGTATTTCAAGACACCTAAGTCCTCGATCTTGATCTTTGAATGTAAATGACTCTTTAGACTGTCAACTATCGCAAGAAAGTATTTCAAAACACCTAAGTCCTTGATCATGATCTTTGAATGTAAATGACTCTTTAGACTATCAATCAAAGCTTCATTGTTACCAGTGATGATAGTATTATCAACATACACCAACAAAATTGTAATGTAATTTCGTGCTTTCTTGACAAACATCGAATGATTCAACTTAGATTGAACAAAACCAGCTTGCTGCATAACATGAGCAAATTTGATGTTCCATTGCTTTGACGCTTGCTTAAGGCCGTATGGAGATTTTCTAAGTCTGCAAACCTTTCTCCCCCTTTCATTAATCTCCCCCTCACTTCGAAGACCATTCTCAGTCCCCCCTACTTCGAAAGCCTTGTGGAATAATCATATATGTTTCTTCATCTAGATCATCTTGAAGTAATGCGTTCGTAACATCCATCTGGAATAGTGGCCACTTAAGAATCAGAGCAACCCTTAAATCATATTGAATGTGTTTTGAGTCTATATTATACCTTTTTCTAGCAAACGGCTTACTACGAATTTGATTAAGCAGGTTTGGAATATTTCCTTCTTGGGGTCTATCTCAGAAGCTTTCTCGCATAATAGGGCCAAATCGAGCTCGTGAAGTGTCTATGACGGCGATGCCTGTAACTGCGGAGCAAGCTGAAAGATGGGGTTTGGTTAATCATGTTGTTGAAGAAAGTGAAGTATTGAAGAAAGCTCGAGAAATTGCGGAATCCATGATTAAGAATAATCAAGATTTGGTGCTGAAGTATAAATCGGTCATAAATGATGGATTTAAAATAGATCTTGGTCATGCACTTTCTCTAGAGAAGGTAACGAGTGTTTATATTGTTTTTAGGCATTTCCTTTTGCTGCTATATCATATATGCTAAACTTAAACTTCTATACTATTGAATAGTCATCTTAGGTTTTACGCTCGGACATGTTGTGGCTTCCTTCAATATTTTTTGCTATTTTTCCATATGTCGAATCTCCTTTAGCTTATTATTATTTTGAATTAGGGTTGATCATGGAAATATTTTCTGAAGTATAACTTTTTGTACAGCTAGTCTAAAGTTTGATGTTTATAAATCATGATTTTAACTGGGTTTGTTATACTTGTAACTCGCAGGAAAGGGCTCATCAATATTACAATGGGATGACCAATGACCAATTTAAGAAAATGCAAGAATTCATAGCTGGCCGGAGCTCAAGGAAACCATCTTCCAAATTATGAATTTTGTTTGTTTTGATTGTAAAATTTTAAAATATTTATCAAATAAATATGGCGGATCCTGATACATAAATGTTTCGTCATTATGCTCCTTTTCTACAATGCCCATGCGATGGTGGCAATGAACTATACTTTATGTTGTCTATTATATGTGAGGTTTCATTTTTATTTATACTAGAAAAGTCCGTGGTAGAAAATGAATATCCTCGATTGAAGTTACCTAATATATTGGCTAAAAATAAAATATGTTGGGACTGTAGACAATCTTGTTTGTGTTCTTGGATCATTATATTCCTGTAGAAGCGTTTTCTCCATCAGTTTCAACATCTTCCCCACGATCATCAGCCAACATATGAGGTATAACATCCTGACGTCGGAGATGCTAGGACTCAAAAAACTTCAGTCAAAGAAAAGAAATGGCTCGATAAATCTGGAACAAGCAAAGCCAATTTGGTCTTCCTGGGTTTTGTGCTGGGGATACTTGATGTTTACCAGGCAGGCATACACTAACTTTGATATGCTGTCGCTCAGTGCTTTTTCTTTTCTATGCAAGATAGTATATACAAGACCTTTGTGCCATTTCGCACATCTTTGTTGTTATAGTATTTTGATTTTGACATGGTCTCGTCACAGGTTGTCCACCAGTTTCAACATTTAAATCGGTTGGTTCCAAAGGGTCTTCTAGTGTTGCTGTAGAACAAATTCAAAAGTTAAATCATAACAGTTTTAAAAACTTATATCTCCTTTTTACTACAACTCTCCCCCTAAAGATGGAAATCATAATATTTAAAAAGAAAAAATTAGATCAAAACATTTGTACAAAGATGACACCACCGATGATTTTTCAGGGAATCTGTCCTATGAAACAAGATGTTGGAATACATTGTAAAAAATATTTAATGTAGTTTTAAAGTTCAACATCCGATTGATAGTTTGTTTGTCAAATAAGTAGCTGTTAGAATACCTTATCCCAAAAAAAAAAAAATTCCTCACCTGAAACATAGAGCTCTCTCTCCTGACATGGAGCTTTCTCTCCTCACATGGAGCTCTAAGTCTCTATAGATCTATCTATAAGAGTTCTTTTCTTACTTGTGAAGATATTGTATGCTCATTAGGCTTCTGGCTTACTTCCTTATAGTTTCGTCCTCAATGTGATGATATAATTTCAGATCTGCAACTATCTTGATCTCGCTAGATCTTCCAGGGGAGTTGGTTTCAGATATGCAACTATATTGATCTCGCTAGGTTCTTCCTGGGGAGTTGGACGCTGAAATTTCTATTGCATTCATTCGCGGTGCTTCGGTAATGATTTCTACTTTGAGATTTAATTATGCTTTTGGCTGCTACAAATTTCATAGGCTTGCATGATTTTCCCCCAAAAAGTGGTCGATTTGGTGTGAGTTGCAAGTTGACGATCAGCAGCTCCAGTACTTAATTTATATCGCAGTCTGACTTGTATCTCTTAAAATATTGGGGAGTATCAACCTTCTACTCAGAGATGCCTTTGACCATTTCATTTCATCTTTGAAGGAATGATTTAGATATTTGGCTTGTTAATAGGGTATTAGCATAGATGTAGCAATAGCTCAAAGTCAATTCATCTTCAGTGGAAGCGATTGCAAGTACACCGTCAAAATATATGATTACCCTCAGCTGGAACGCTCGAGGCTTGGGAGATTCTCGAGCGCTTTACCGATTACGAATGGCTATTCGTGAGTTCTCTCCCTCTTTGGTTTTTCTATCGGAAACCAAATTACATGGACATAAGGCGAATTTCTTGTGACGAAAATTGGGCTTTCCTCATGGGTTGACAGTAGATAGCAGAGGTAAAAGCGGGGGATTAGCATTATTGTGGAATGATGACTTGGTTATGGATATTCAGAGTTATAGTACTGACCATAGATGGGGTTTTGACTTGGGATGTAAACCCATCATGGCGATTCACATGCTTCTATGGTCATCCCATCGTGCTACTCGCAATCATTCATGGCAACTTATATGCAGATTGCATGCTATGTACCAATTTCCATGGCTGGTTACAGGTGATTTTAACGATATTCTTACCCTTTCTGAAAAAGTAGGAGGTGTGGCATGCTCAGTCTCGCAAATGTCTGATTTCCAAGGTGTATTAGATTCCTGTCATCTTAAAGATTCAGGCTTTAAAGGACCTATGTATACATGGTACAATGGTAGATCACCTCTAGAGGATATTCAGGAACGATTTGATCATGTTGTTGCTAATCCTGAGTGGCAAAGGCTTTTTCAGCATACGAAAATTACTCACCTCGATTATTATGGATCAGATCATCGCATGTTAAAAATCGAGATTCATGAATCAATTCGATCGACAGATGCATATCAAACTACTAAATGTTCCATCAGATTTGAACCTCATTCGAGATTGTCCCCTGAGTTTGCTACAGCTGTAATCAATTCTTGGCAAAAATAGTTGTTTGAATGTACCTCAATCGACAGAGAAACTGCAGAGGGTACTTGCACTATGCGGATCTAGTCGGTCAAAGTGGGGTGCAAACACATTTGGAAATTTAACTCAAGGAATTAATGTTACTCAAACCCGACTCTCATCCCGCAACAACGACCCTAATGGCCTGGATAGCACTATCATCAAGAACACTGAGAAAAAGCTTGATAATTTGTTATTAATTCAGGAACATTTCTGGCAACAACGAGCTCGGGTTAACTGGTTGGCAGCAGGAGATCGCAATACCAAATATTTCCATCATCGTGGATCTAACAGAAGGAAAAAAATCTCATTTCAAGTTTAGTTCATCCTGATGGCTCTTGGGTTACAGAATCAACAGAAGTCATACATATATTGAGGATTATTTCTCATAATTATTTACTATATCTTCTCCTTAACTAACTGATTGGAAGCCTGTGATTCATGGATGATCGGAAAATTACAGATGCTATGCGTATACAAATGGATATTCCGTTCAATGACACTGACATTAAAACAACACTCTTTTTGATGAAACCATGGAAAGCCCCAGGACCAGATGGATTTCATGCAGGTTTCTTCTAAGAACATTGGATTTGGTGGGACCATCTGTTACACATATTTGTGGTAGCGCTTATCGCGTAGCCCAAATTAACCCTCTCAAGTTAATAACAGTAATAAATGTAGTAGCGTGGTAGAGATCGATTCCACGAGGAATGGTGTATTTTTGTGTTAATTATGCAAGCAAATAGTAAAAAGGTGAGTTTTTCAATTGATTAAACTACTTCTAAAAAAATATCAATGAATTAAACTAATTAGCAAGATTAAACTAAGGTGATTAAATTATGAGAAAAACGATTCTTGGTTTTCAGTCGACTCTACAATAAGGGTTTACTATCTCGGTCATCGATCCTCACATACGATTCAATTTTCATATGAATATTCATCGTTGGACGTTTAATACAATAATCAAAGGCATATCTCACCTCACGTTTAGTTAAGTGCCCAAGTGTTCTAGTTTAACCCTTATCAAACAATCAATCAAAATACAAGCGATTAAGATTTAAATCAATGATAGCATACGAACTAATCGTAATATATGTGTCTATTTCTAGTCATATCAACTTTCACATACTTAGTCTTTACTCGACATCGAGTAAATCAGACAAAACTAAAATCTTTTTGTTGGCTCATAGGTTCATAACAAACTAAATTGTCCTCATTTTTATGTCTCAACAATTTTAAACATGCATAGTAATGAAAGGCGATGAAAAATTAACAGTGAAACAAGTTCAATCCCTAAACATCTCATACTCAACAAAGCAACGAGCGTGCATGTTTGGTCTTAAACAAGTGTTATGTACAAATTATAGATCCAATAAATGTAAACTCACAATAGCTCAAGTTGTACACCAACACAAGTATAAGCTCACTTGCACACTCTTCTCCACTATCTTAGCCACTTGCAAACACAAATCAAGTAGGTCTTAATTAGCTTGTAGCTTGGCCTATGTATTGGCTCATGAAAGAAAGGATAAAGATGTATCAAACAAGAGAGTATAATGATATGCACAATTAAAAACTTATCTTCTTGCATGATTCTTTCTCAAACCTTGTTCATTTTGCAAGGTTTATTTCAATCTTTTTTTCTCTTTTGTGCGTTGGCTTCCATTGGAGTCATATTGTTAGCAATTTTCTCAAGGCATCCATTTTCTTTCATGCGTTTCATTATTTTGACAATGTAGCTCACAAACATTTGATTCAATGAATACATAAATGCATGTGAATGAAACACGTCATACTCCCTTCAAAGGTGTGGGTTTAAATCATATTTAGGCTCATTAAGGAAGGATGATAAGCTAGTCAAAACAAATGTTGAATGGGGTTATTTGTATGCTTAACACACAACCATTCTTTTACATTAAAGCTCAAAAATGCACTAGGGATAATTTTGTTTACAAGGTAAGCTTGAAAGGCTCAAAAGCATCAAAAATCGCCTATATAACTTTCATGTTCGCAAGTAGTCTAGATATACGCCTCAAAGAGCACGTAGTTAAGTTCTAGCATGTATCAGAGACTTCTTAAGAATATCACAAAATTCACACAATCTTCACTACGCTATGTACACTTCACAAGGCATGCCAATATCGTGCTAAACATATTCAACTACTATGTCAAAGCATAATTTGCATTAGAGTTCAAAATGTTCCAAGGTTAACAATTCACATATGTCCAAAAAAATGCAAGCTATCAATTAGGTTTCATCATGTACTAGTGATTCTAAGCATGCGTTCATTACTAACAATGGGCTCAAAATTTTCAAAATTTTTAATTTTTTTGAATTTTTATAATAAGAAAGCAATACACATTACTAATCCATCCCCCATACTTAAATCTTATATTGTCCCCAATATAAGCCAAAATTGTAAGGAAAGAAAAATCAGACTAAGAAATCAATAAAATGTAAAAACGAAAAAGAAAACTAACTCCCCTTGGGTTGACTCCCAAGCAGGGCCTCTGTTTAACGTTGTTGGCCCGACGTCATTCCTTGATCAAGGTGGGTCATGCGATATCGCTCTGTCCTTCTTCTTCCACCTCAATATCTTCTTAATTCATTTAAACTTTGGTTTGCTCGCCTTAAACTTCTTTGAGAGTTCATCATCAGTCTTTATTCCTCCTCCATCGTTTGTTGATCATTGTGGTCGATCCGGAGGGTGTTTCCTTTCAACAATAGGATCCTGCAAATGAGAAAAGATAGGGTCAGAAGTATCATGAGTAGATAAAGCAGCAATGATATGAAAATGATGCACAAAATTTGAATCCGTACATCTTTTTGTCCACAAGGCCCTCAGTAGCCTTTTCCATCTCACACAAGTCATCAAATTCAAGTTCAGAATCAAGTTCATATTGATATCAATAGCGTAATGGTAGCGCTTATCGCATACGCCCAAATTAACACTCTCAAGTTAACAACAGTAAATATGTAGTAGCGTGAGTAGGGATCGATCCCAATGGGAATGATGTATTTTTCGTGCTAACTAATATCAAAATAGGCGGTTTTCGAATTTCTTTAACTATAACTAAATTAAACAAAAGCAAGCAAATCACTAATTTATCAAGATTAAAAAGCAATTCTTGGTTTTTGGTCAACTTTACCTTTGGAAATTATCCACTTGATCATCAAATTACTAAACATCTGAATTCATTCAATTATTCATCAATTGAAAACTTAATTCCTCCCTCACCTTAATCGTAGTAAAAAAGAAAACAGCATTCAATTCGACTCAAATCTTTAACCAAAACTACAGCCTTTAAGATTAAACATTGATAATTTCAAAACTAGTAAGTTTGATGAATCTAATCAATAAAAACTACAGCCGTTAGAATTAATCATCCAATCGTTTTTCCTAAGAATTTAATAACACCAACAGCAGGTAATTATCAATCTTAGTTGCTTCTTAATTAGCATTAGATAGTGTATGTGATTACTAGGTGATAAATCTTTCAATCAAACACAACAATCATAAGAATCATAATCTGAAAAACAAATTGAAATTGAATTAAAAATTCAACAATCAAACCAAAATTTTCACAAGTATTTTTATTCCAAAGGCAAGTATCCCTCAACCAAGAATTAAAGTGTTTAGCTACTCATAATTTGATCTAAAAACCAACGAAAATTGTATCTAAACATCAAACAATCAATAGAAAATAAAGTTACTAAAGCGAAGCACGATTCCAGCTTGTTGATTCCGTCTTCGTTCTTCAAGCATTCTTCACAAAAATTGAAAGAAAAATTATTCTAAAAATTAAAACTATGTTCTAAGGTCTGAATAATGTCTTCAAGAGGCTGATTTTCGAGTATATAGAGTTGTGGAGGCTGATGGAGTAGGTTAGAGCCCATGTAGGAAGGAAAGAAATCAAGTCCCCAAACTTTTCAAAACACTGCTGGCGATCGATCGCTACAAGCTAGCGATCGATCGCTAGATTATTTTTTTTCAGGGAATTCTTCAGGCGATCGATCTCCTCTTTATGGCGATCGATCGCTTGGCTCCAGTGGGTTTTGGCGATCGATCGCTCCATTATAGCGATCGACCGCTGACCCGTTGCTCAACTTTCTGTCCAAAGGCGATCGATCTCCTCCTTCATGCGGTGGATCGCCTCTCCCAAAATTACATTTTTAGCCTTTTTCTTGATCTATTTTGAGTCCTTATTAGCTCCAAAGCTTTTCTTGACCTTTATTCGCCTTAGTTAGCTCGATTTCTTCGATTCCACCTACAATTACACAAATATATGTTTAGGTAGCATATGTATCAAATTATCCATCAAAACATACCAAATCGTAAACAATTAAACTCAATAGATGTGTCTATTTCTAGTCACATCAAACTTCCCCATACTTAATCTTTACTCGACCTCGAGTAAATCAGACAAAACTACAATCTTTTTGTTTTGCTCATAGCATCATAACAAAATAACTTGTTCCCACTTTAATGCCTCAACAATTTTAAACATGCATAGTAATGAAATGCGGTGAAAAGTTAACAGTGGAACAAGTTCAATCCCTAAACATTTCATACTTAACAAAGCAGTGAACGTGTGTGTGTGGTCATAAACAAGTGTCATGTACAAGTTATAGATCCAATTAATGTAAATTCATAATAGTTCAAGTCAAACACCAACATAATTATAGGCTCACCTGCAAACTCTTCTCCACTATCTTAGCCACTTACAAACACAAATCAAGTAGGTCTTTATTAGCTTGTAGCTTGGCCTAGGTATTGGCTTATGAAAGAAAGGGTAAGATATATCAAACAAGAGCGTAATGTTATGCACAATAAAGCTTCTCTCTTGCATGATTTTTTTTTGCAATGCAAACTTTAATCATTTTTTTGTCTTTTGTGCCTTGGCTCCCCTTGGAGTCATATTTGTATTAATTATTTTCAAGGCATCCCTTTTAATTCATGCATTTCATTCTTTTGACAATGAAGTTCAAATATATAATTCAATGAATTCCTAAGTGCATGTGAATGAAACACATCATACTCCCTTCAAAGGTATGGATAGAATTCATATTTAGGCTTATTAGGGAAGGATGATAAGCTAGTCAAAGAATGTCGAATGTGGGTTGCTTGTATGCTTAGCATACAACCATTCTTTTGCATTAAGGCTAAAAAAGGTACTAGTGATTGATTTTGTTTATATGGTAGGCTTGAAAGGCTCAAACGCATCAAAGATCGCCTATATCACTTTCATGTTTGCAGGTAGTCTAGACAAACGCCTCAAAGAGCATGTAGTTAAGTTCTAGCATGTATTAGAGACTTCTTAAGACTATTACAAAGTTCACACAATCTTCACTAAGCTATGCACACTTCACAAGTCATGACAATAATGTGCTCAAAATATTCAACTACTATGTCAAAGCAAAATTTGCATTAGAGTTCAAAGTGTTTCAAGGTTAGCAATTCACCTATGTTCAAAAGCATGCATGATATCAATTAGGTTTCATCATGGGCTAGTGAGTCAAAGCATGTGTTCATTACTAACTATGAGCTGTAAATTTTTCAATTTTTTTTTCAATTTTTTTGTATTTTTATAATAGGAAAGCAATAACACACCACTAATCCCTCCCCTATACTTAAATCTCACATTGTCCCAAATGTAAGGCAAAAATACAAGAAAATAGAAAAGTCTAACTACTAAAGCAATAAAATAAAAGTAAAAGGGAGAAAGGAAACTAACTCCCCTTGGGTTGCCTCCCAAGCAGCGCCTCTGTTTAACGTCGGTGGCCTGACGCCAGTCCTCTATCAAGGTAGGTGATGCGATGTTGCTCTATCCTTCCCCTTCCACCTCAATATCTTCTTGATTCCCTTGATTTTCGGTTTGTTTGTCTTTGAGTGGTCGTCACCAGTCTTTGTTCCTCCTCCATCATTTGTTGATTGTTGTGGTCGATCCGGAGGGTGTTTCTTTTCAATGGTACGATCCTGCAAGTTAGAAAAGAGAGGGTGGGGTCAGCAGTATCATGAGTAGATAAAGCGGCAATAGTATGGACATTATGCACAAAATGAGAATCCATACCTCCGTTGTCATCAAGGCCATCAGTAGCCTTTCCCATCTCCCACAATTCATCATTATCAAAATCAGAATCATATTCATCAATTATATCAATAGCGTAACTAGAATGCTCATGAGTTTTAAAGGGTTCATAAATATTGAATTTTGCAACCTCGCCATTAAACTCCATTGTTAACATGCCGCTATGCACATCTATCATAAATTTTGATGTTTTCAAGAATGGTCTCCCTAAAAGAATGGGGCTAGATGGATCACCATTTTTCATGTCTAAGATATCGAAATCGGCGGGGAAAACCAAATTCTCTACATGCACAAGTATGTCCTCTACTATCCCCTTAAGTATAACCGTGGACTTATGAGCTAATTGAATCACAGTGTTATTTCTTTTCAAAGGTCCAGGTTTCAGTTGAGTGTAGATTGAGTAAGGCATGACATTAATGGAAGATCCTAAATCGAGCATTGCCTTCTCAATCCTAACGGTCCTAATCACACATGGGATAGAAAACATACCAGGGTCCTTGCATTTTGTGGGAATGCTTCTTTGGATGACCATCGAAACATTCTCACCTAGTTCGATCTTGGGGCACCCTTTGCGTTCCTTGTTCTTATCCGCATTCCAAACTTCCTTCAAAAATCTCGCACATCGAGGTATCTTCGTCATGGCATCATGTAGTGGAGCGTTTGTCTCACATCGTCGGAAAGTCTCGTAGAGTTCCTTGATATCCTCATCTTTCCTATTTTCCTTAAAAGCAATGGGGAATGGGGGTTCAATTTTATATTCAGAAAATTTAGGGAACTTACCCCGTGGTTCCTCCTCTTGTATGGGCTCTTCAACGTCCTTCTCCGTCTCCTTCATCTCTTCTTGCTTGGGTGGCGTCAGTACCACCTTCTCCTCAGCTGTATCTTCGCTCTTCTTCAAAGTGATAGCGCTCACATTCTCCCTGGGGTTCACCTCAGGTTGTGAAGGTAGTCCATTTGAGATTCTTGATTCTATCTTGTTGAGCGAAGTTGCCAGTTGTCCCATTTGCGTAGTCAAGCTTTGGATGCTCGCCCTCGTCTCCTGTTGAAATTGTAAGCTATTTTTAGCAATAACTTTAACAATATTTTCTAACCTATCAGAAGGAGGGTGCACTGGCGGTGGTGGAGGTCGCTGATATGTCGGTATGTAGGGTGGAGGTTGGTGCATCTGTGGATTCCCATAACCTTGGTTCAGATGGTCCCTCCAACCTTGATTGTAGTTGTTTGGTGGATGGTCATAACTCCTTTGTGGTGGCCCTGTGAATCCTCCTGCTGCATCCACGTGTTCAGTGGATGTCTCTTGTAGTGATGGACATGTATCAGTGGGATGGTTCGTAGCCAGACAGATTCCGCACGGCTTCATCTTCTCCACATTGCCACCTACAAGATTACGCACAAGAAAAGTTAAGTCTATCAGTTGTTATTCCAGATTGGATACATTTACCTCTTTTCTTGGCGGTTGTCCATGGCGAATATGTCCAAATTGTTGGGAGTTGGCCGTCATGTTAGCTATTAAGTTCCTTGCCTCCTCCATTGTCTTGTCAATGAAAGCTCCTCCGCTCGCTGCATCCACTAAGTTCCTGTCACCAGAAAGCAAACCTTCATAAAAATATTGAATTAACAAGTGTTCACTTATCTGATATTGTGGGCAGCTTGCACACAACTTCTTAAAACGTTCCCAGTACTCATGCAGTGACTCCTCGTGGTACTGCTTCACACCATAGATCTACTTTCTTATGTTAGTCGCCCTTGAAGCAGGAAAGTACTTCTCTAGGAAGACTCTTTGCAAATCCGTCCACGTGGTGATAGATCCGGAGGGTAGGTAGAATAGTCAATCCTTTGCAGCATCCTTTAGCGAGAATGGAAAGGCTCGCAGTTTGATTTGCTCCTCCGTCACGCCAGCAGGCTTCATAGTAGTGCACACCACGTGGAATTCCATCAAGTGCTTGTGCGTTTCTCCTGCAAGACCATGAAAAGATGGCAATAAGTGAATTAAACGAGATTTGAGTTCGATATTTACATTATTTGCGAGAGCAGGAAAAGTGATGCAGAGAGGTTGTTGATCCAAGTTAGGATTCGCCAACTGCCTCAAGCTTTGATTCGCAGCCATCATGTTCCTCTCTTCTTCTTCTTCTTCTTCTTCTTCTTCAAGTAGCCTTGCTTCTCTTCTTCTCTGATGTAGTGTCCTCTCGATCTCAGGATTGTAGTGAAAGTTATCTTCGTGATTAAATGATCCACCTGTACTCATCAACAAACCAAAATAGTAGTGCGGGATACAATTAATAAAAAAAATCGACACAAAATAATACCAATGCCTTCCCTGGCAACGTCGCCAAAATTTGGTAGCGCTTATCGCGTACGCCCAAATTAACCCTCTCAAGTTAACAAGCAGTAAATATGTAGTAGCGTGAGTAGGGATCGATCCCACAGGAAAGGATGTATTTTTTCGTGCTAACTAATATCAAAATAGGGGGTTTTCGAATTTCTTTAACTATAACTAAATTAAACAAAAGCAAGCAAATCACTAGTCTATCAAGATTAAAAAGCAATTCTTGGTTTTTGGTCAACTTTCCTTTGGAAATTATTCACTTGATCATCAAATTATTAAACATCTGAATTCATTCAATTATTCATCAATTGAAAACTTAATTCCTCCCTCACCTTAATCGTAGTCAAAAAGAAAACAACATTCAATTCGACTCTTATCAAATCTTTAACCAAAACTACAGCCGTTAAGATTAAACATTGATAGTTTCAAAACTCTTAAGTTTGATGAATCTGATCAATAAAAACTACAGCCGTTAGAATTAATCATCCAATCGTTTTTCCTAAGAATTTAATAACACCAACAGCAGGTAATTATCAATCTTAGTTGCTTCTTAATTAGCATTAGATAGTGTATGTGATTACTAGGTGATCAATCTATCAATCAAACACAACAATCATAAGAATCATAATCTGAAAAACAAATTGAAATTGAATTAAAAATTCAACAATCAAACCAAAATTTTCACAAGTACTTTTATTCCAAAGGCAAGTATCCCTCAACCAAGAATTAAAGTGTTTAGCTACTCATAATTTGATCTAAAAACCAACGAAAATTGTATCTAAACATCAAACAATCAATATAAAAGAAAGTTACTAAAGCGAAGCACGATTCCGGCTTGTTGATTCCGTCTTCGGTCTTCGAGCGTTCTTCACAAAAATTGAAAGAAAAAATATTCTAAATATTAAAACTATGTTCGAAGGTCTGAATAATGTCTTCAAGAGGCTGATTTTTGAGTATATAGAGATGTGGAGGCTGATGGAGTAGGTTAAAGCCCATCTAGGAACGAAAGAAATCAAGTCCCCAAACTTTCTAAAACACTGCTGGCGATCGATCGCTAAAAGCTAGCGATCGATCGCTAGCTTATTTTTTTCAGAGAAATTCTTCAGGTGATCGATCCCCTCTTTATCGCGATCGATCGCTTGGCTCGAGTGGATTTTGGCGTTCGATCGCTCCATTATAGCGATCGATCGCTGACCCGCAGATTTTGTTGCTCAACTTTCTGTCCAACAGCGATCAATCTCCTCCTTCATGCGGTCGATCGCCTCTCCCAAAATTACACTTTTAGCCTTTTTCTTGATCTACTTTGAGTCCTTATTAGCTCCAAAGCTTTTCTTGACCTTTATTCGCCTTACTTAGCTCGATTTCTTCGATTCCACCTACAATTACACAAATATACGATTACGTAGCATATGTATCAAATTATCCATCAAAACATACCAAATCGTAAACAATTAAACTCAATAGATGTGTCTATTCTAGACACATCACGTAACTAGAATTCTCATGAGTTTTAATGGGTTCATAAATATTGAATTTCGCAATCTCACCATCAAACTTCATTGTTAACATGCTGTTATTCACATCTATCACAGACTTAGAGGTTTTCTAGAATGGTCTCCCTAATAAGATGGGGCTAGATGGATCACCATTTTCCATGTCTAATACATAGAACTCAGCGAAGAAAACCAAATTTTCTACTTGAAAGTACATCCTTTACTATCCACCTAGGAAAAACTGTGGACATATCAGCTAATTGTATCACAGAAGAATTATGTCTCAAAGATCAAGGTTTCAATTGTGTGTAGATTGAGTAAGGCATGACATTAATAGAAGCTCCTAAATATAGCATTGCCTTATCAATCCTAGTGTTCCCAATCACACAGAAGATATAAAACATACCAGGTCCTTACATTTTGTGGGTATGGTTCTTTGGATGACCGCAGAAACATTCTCACCTAGCTCAATCTTGGGGCACCCTTTGAGTTCTTTGCTCCTATCCGCTTTCCGCTTTCTGCTTTCCATACTTCCTTCAAGAATATAGCATATCGAGGTACTTTCTTTAAGGCATCGTGTAGTGGAACGTTTTCCTCGCACCTCCGAAATGTTTCATATAGTCCCTTGATACCATTGTCTTTCCAGTTCACCTTCAATGTAAAGGGGAATGGGGGTTCAATTTTATATTCACGAAGTGGAGGGACTTACCTCGGGGTTCCGCTTCTTGCATGAGCTCCTCGATGCCCTTCTTGGTGTCCTTTTCTTCCTTCATATCTTCGTGCTTGGGTGGCGTCAGTACCACTTTATCCTCAGCTTCATCTTCACTCCTCTTCAAAGTGATGGCGCTCACATTTCTCTTGTGTTCACCACTGCCTGTGAAGGTAGTCCATTTGATATTCTCCCCTCTATCTTGTTGATCGAGGTTGTCAATTGCCCCATTTGAGTGTTCAAGCTTTGAATGCTCGCCCTCGTCTCCTTTTGAAATTGCAAGTATTTTCAGCAATAACTTTAACAATATTTTCTAACCTGTCAGAAGGAGCATGCACTGACGGTGGTGGATGTCTCTAAAATGGCGGTCTGTAGGGCGATGGAGGGTGGTGCATTGGTTGACTTCCATAGCTTTGGTTCAGCTAGTCCCCCCCAACCTTGATTGTAGTTGCTTGGTGGTTGGTCATAGCTCCTTTGTGGCGGCCACGGAAATCCACCCGTTGCATTTGCATGCTCAGTGGATGTCTCTTGAAGAGAGGGACATGCATCAGTGGCTCATGGCTAGACAAATTCCACATGGCTTCATTTTAACCACATTATCACCTGCAAGATGATGCACAAGAGAGGTTAAGTCAATCAGTTGTTGTTCAAGGTTGGATACATTTACCTCTTGTCTTGGCGTTTGTCCATGTCGAGCTTGTCCAAATTGTTGGGAGTTGGCAGCCATGTTTGCTATTAAGTTCATTGCCTCCTCCGACGTCTTATCAATAAAAGCTACTTTGGTCACATCATCCACTAGATTCCTGTTAGCATAAAGCAAATCTTCGTAGAAATATTGAATAAGAAGGTGTTCACTTATCTAGTGTTGTGGGCAGCTTGCACACAACTTCTTGAAATGCTCTCAGTACTCGTGCAGTGACTCCTCATGGTATTGCTTAACACCATAAATTTCCTTCCTTATGTCTGTCGCCCTCGAAGCAGGAAAGTACTTCTCAAGGAAGACTCTCTGCAAATCAGTCCACGTGGTGATAGATCCATAGGGTAGGTAGAGGATCCAATCTTTAGCAGCATCTTTCAAAGAGAATGAAAAGGGCTCGCAGTTTAATTTGCTCCTCCGTTACGCAAGTCGGCTTCATAGTAGTGCACATCACGTGAAATTCCATCAATTTCTTGTGAGGGTTCTCACTTTCAAGACCATGAAAGGTAGGTAATAAGATAATTAAACCAGATTTAAGCTCAAAGTTTACATTATTAGCAAGAACAGGGAAAGTGATGCAGAGAGGTTGTTGATCCAAGGTAGGATTCACCAATTGTCTCAAACTTTGATTCGCAGGCATCGTGTTCCTCTCTTATTCCTCTTCAAATCTCTTAGCTTCTCTTCTCCTCCTATGTGGTGTCCTATCAATCTCAGTATTGTAATGGAAATTATTTTCGTGATCGGAGGGTTCACCTGTACTCATTAACAAACCAACGCAGTAGTGTAGAATAAAAAAATTTAACACAAATATAAATGCCTTCCCCGGCAACGGCGCCAAAATTTTGTAGCGCTTATTGCATATGCCCAAATTAACCCTCTCAAGTTAATAATAGTAATAAATGTAGTAGCGACGAGGAAGGATGTATTTTTGTGTTAATTATGCAAGCAAATAGTAAAAAAGGGGGTTTTCAATTGATTAAACTACTACTAAAAAAATATTTATGAATTAAACTAATTAGCAAGATTAAACTAAGCTGATTAAAATTATGAGAAAAACGATTCTTGGTTTCGTCGACACTACAATTAGGGTTTACTATCTTGATCATCGATCTTCACATACGATTCAATTTTCATATGAATATTCATTGTTAGACGTTTAATCCAATAATCAAAGTCCTATCTCACATTATGTTTAGGTAAGTAGCCAATGCGTTCTAGTTTACCCTTATCAAACAATCAATTAAAACACAACCGATTAAGATTTAAATCGATGATAGCATAAGAACTAGTGAGATCGATGAAGCTAAACAACATAATCCAAACGTCTATGTTTAATCTAGTCAATTGTCTTTCCTAAGAATTAAACAACTCACAAGCAGAAATTTATTAATCTTAGTTGCTTCATAAATTAGAGGGATCAAACGATACCGTATTTGATATTTAATTTAGCATTAGATTGCATGAACAATTATTAGATGGCCAATCCATAATTCAAACACAACAATCATGGCATGAAATTCAGAAAAAACAATTGATACTCAACGAAAATCAACAAACAAAACGTAATCTCACGAGAATCGTAAACTCCTAATGTATCATCTTCCTTAACCAAGAATCAAAAGTAGTTTCCACTCGTGACTAATTGAAAACGAGCACATTTAATATCAAAAAAGAAAAAAACAAACTAGGCAAACTATGGAGATCTTCACTTGTCGAGGTTGTCACGCCCGCCTTTGAACTATGATGAACTAGATGCGAATTATATATGAAAGTATGTAAAAATATGTGTAAAAGTTGTCCTTAGAGGTCTGATGGCCTTGGGGTATATATATGAGGTGAAAGAAATCAAGTGTTTTATTTTTACTCGAACTCTTCTAGCGATCGATCGGCACAAACCACCGATCGATCGCAGGTTATTTTTTTTTCAGAATTTTTAGCTCGGCGATGGATCGCCCAATCTCGATGATCAATTGGTGGGATCAGCTTTTTGGTACGTAAATTTCCTACCATGCTCGATTGATCGAGCTCTTCCGGAGATCACTCACGGGCCTCAATCAACTTTTATGCATTTTTCTTGGTCTACTTTGATCCCTTGTCAACCCTATTGCATTTCTTGATCCTTATTCGCCCTTGTTAGCACGATTTCTTTGATTTCCACGTACATTTACACAATTATACGATTAGATAGCATATATATCAATTTATCCATCAAAACATACCAAATCGTAGGCAATTATACGCAATAGATGTGTCTATTTCTAGTCACATCAATTTGTCTGGGTATTCTTAACAATGGACTATCATTTGGTCATCTGAAACAGACTCATCTCATTCTTATATGTATCAAAGCCCCAACATATTCATCACTTTTGACCGCTAAGTATGTGTACGGTTTTGCCAAAATCATTACTAAATCTCTAGCACTTCGACTTAAAGGATTTCTAGAGGACATTATTTCACTAGAGCAAAGTGCATTTGTACCAGCACGATTGATCACCGATAATATACTGATGGCTTTTGAATGTTTGCACATAATTCGGCGGCACTCTCACGATCATAATGGTCTAATGGTGCTGAAACTTGACATCAGTAAAGCAAATGATCGTGTTGAATGGGGATATTTATGGGTTGTTATGCTGAAATTGGCTTTTTCAATGTGTTGGATTGAATGGATCATGAATTACTTAACTTCTACTGATATTTCAGTCATCAATAATGGGACAAAAACATCATGGTTTCAGCCAAGTTGTGGCCTTCGCCAAGGATGTCTTTTATCACCGTACTTATTTCTGTTTTTTGTGGAGAAGGGTTATCGGCACTCTTTAAGCAGCATGTCATGAGGGATTGATGAAGGGTATTAAGTGTTCTCGAACAGCTCCACCAATCACCCATTTGTTCTTTGTAGACGATAGCTCGACAGTGGGCAGGACAGACAACCTCACTTGTGTCTCTATTCGCAATATTCTTGCCAGATATGCAAGTGCCTCAGGTCAACCTATTAGTTTACAGAAATCAACTATTACGTTTTAGTCCCAATTTGATGCCGTCATAGAAAACTCAAGTTTGTAACATTCTGGGAATTCCTCACAATGAATCTCATGAGTCCTATATGGGACTTCCATCCTTTGTGGTTAGAAACAAAAAAATTGTGATCGACGGACCCAGACACCGCATATCGTGCAAACTTCAAGATTGGAAAAGGAATCTATTTTCTGGGTGGGGGGGGGGGGGGGGGGGGGGCGGTGAGTGTGAAGGTACTTATTAATGCTGTTGCTCAAGCTCTTCCAGCATATACAATGTCGTCTTTAAACTACCTTTGAGCATCACTCATTCAATCCAAAGCATGGTAACTTAATTTTGTTGGGGCAAAGCAAGATGACAGCAGAGGTATTCATTGGACCACCAGGACTAAATTATGCACTTCAAAGACATTGGGTGGAATGGGATTCAGAGAGTTGACATCTTTCAATCAGGCTCTTCTGGGTAAACAAAGTTGGTGCTTACTTTCTCAGCCACACACTCTCCTTTCAAAAGTTTTCAACGCCAATTTTTTTCCACTTCCTCCTTTTTGCAGGCAAATGTGAGTGGTAACTCTTCTTATGTGTGGCGTAATATCATTTGGGGTCGTGACCTTCTGAAGAGGGTATTACGTTGGAGGGTTGGAGATGGATCCAATGTTTGAGTATTTCATGATGCGTCCGCATTCCTTCAGGCCTATAGCAGTGCCTAGTTTGATGTTTCACAATATGACAAATAAGGATTCTCTATGATGATGGATCTTGGAATTGGCCTTTGATAACACAATGTTTAGGGCTTATTGACCATACTAAATACACCGAATCCGATTCAATTTGCGAGTGGTCACGACACTTTAATATGGCATTTCAAACAGAATGGTGTATACTCCATCAAATCTGGATATTATTTAACCAAAACTCAGGCCGAGGAAAGCAGTTGGGGATATTCCAACGATTTTTTTAAAATCTTTTCTAAATTACGGCAAACTCATATTGCAAACAAAATCAAAATTCACCAATTGGAGGGCACTTCAAGATGCACTGCCAACCAGATATTAGCTAGCCAAGCGAGGTGTTTTGCTTGATATATTGTGTCCAAGTGGCGATTAGTTCCAGAAAATGCTTTTCATATTCTTTGGCAGTGCAAATGGGCTAGTAAAGATTGGAGACTCTCCACTCTTTGACCATTGTTATCTCGATTTTTTGGGTCTATTTTCATGGACTTATACCATTGGGTGATGTATCATGGAATGGCACAACAATTGGATATCCTTGCTATGATTTGTTGGCCATTATGGCTTGCTCGAAATAAAGTTGTGTTCCAGGGATGTATGGAATCTAATTTAACCATCCAATCTAGAGCAAATACCTTGTTGGAATCCTTTCTATGCAGTCATCCAGTAGATTCTACCCTTACTATAGCAGACTTGGCTAGGCACACTACTTGGCTAGCTCCACCTCCTGGACTTGTAAGGATCAATGTGGATGCATCACTTCCACCAAATGAAAATTACTATGGCATAGGAGTGGTGATTCGTGATGATGCTGAGTTGTGCTGTTAACATTTACCAAGAAAATATGTGGTATTTTCACAGCTCATATAGCTTAATTACTAGAAGTTAGAGAAGGCATTCTCATTGCAAGATTGTTTCAATGGGCTCATGACATTCTTGAAACTGATGCAATCAATGTGGTTCATTCTATCTCTCACCCTAGTCCATGGCATGCAGAAGAACACATTATCTCACGTATTCGGCACTTTTGCAACCACGATGCAGATTTTAAAATTCAGCATTGTCGACGCCCAGCCAACTCCGTTGCTCATCGACTTGCCTCTCATGCGGTTCAATTTGATTCATTGTCTAATATTCATGACTCCTGTCCTCTATTTGTGCGTCATTATGTGATTGAAGACATTTATGCAATGGTTTGGAAATATTATGTTTTGAATAAAAAAAAAAAGAATACCTTATCCCAAAAGGTACCTTGGAACTTTAGTTATATAACTTAGAGCCCTAGCAACTTTGAGAATAATATTTTTTCCATCTATCAAAATTTTGTTGATTGTTTTTACAAGAACTTTGATGATATTTGTTGAGGAGTTTTGTTACAAGGACTTCAATAGACTTATCACGGAAAAAATATCCCTAGAAATTGTTTAAGGTGTTATTTCTATTATCACTTCGGAAAATTTTAATCTAAGTCTAAAATTGTGTTTGAATCATATTATAAAAATTTTGAACATGTCTTCAGCATGAGATTTATCTTTTAAATGAAAACTCAAGCCATCCTAATATGATCATCAATAAAACTGATAAAGCACTATTTCCAAGGAAAGTTTGTCACTCTATAAGGATCTCAAACATCACTATAGTAAATGGTTCAGATTGTTTACATGATCGAGATAGAATAATAGAACATTGATATTTGGCTAATACATTGGATTCACGTCGGAGAATAGAAGGATTTTTATTCAAAAAACTTCAGAAATAACTTGGGCACAATTGTTTTGATATTGGAAATTTAGATGTCCCGAATGACAATGTCATTACATGATCTCACTGTCACTAGAAAGAAGTCGTGTTGCAACACGTCTGTCAATACTGATTTCCAAAGGTAGATCCATTATTGAAAAGATAGTTATTGTCATGTCTAGCACTGCATATCATATTCCCCAATGTTAAATTCTAAAATTCACAATAAGAAGACCAAAACCAACTCGATGGTTATGATGGAGAGTAAATATACTGGCATATAAGAGATAATACAAAGGAATGATGAATATGCAAATCATCTTAAGGGGTAGAAATTAGGGAAATGTATACAAGCTACAACTGCTTCAGCTCGAATGCATTCATTCCCTATTTTATCACTTTTGCTCTTACCACACATCCAACAGAGTATACACATCTCTGTCACACTCATCTTTTAGACATGATTTCTATTGTGTGCCCAGCATTCTGTCTCATATAACATTGCAGATCTGATGGCAATTTTATAAAACTCCACTTTCAATCTTAGAAGAATATTATGTAAGGCCCCGTTGCTAATTAATTATAATTAATCACGAGTTAGCAAACCTGAGTGATTAAAAGTTGAGATTTCGAATTAAGGTGTTCCGGATCACAACACCTTATTTTTAATCAAGATAAAATATATAATAATATACATGTATGCATGCAAAATAATTATCCAGCTCCATACTAAATACACAATTGATTATCTACATGGACACTTGGATGAATTTAGCAACTAAATCATAAAAATATCCTCCACCTTAGCATAGTGCCCATCGCCCACTTGCACCCTTCCCAACACCATCATTTTGCTTAAATCCTCCCATGCAAGACACTCTCTAACATTTCATTTCTCCACCCCAAGAAACCTCTCCCCTCTTTCTCGAAATTTTCTCCAACATTTTGAGAGATTTTTAGCCATGAAAGTTCACATGCAAGGATGAATTAGTGAACTCTTGGCATAGAAGAGTAGACAGACACCTTCAAGAAAGTTCAAAGATGGAGTCTTGATTTAGCTTAACACAAAAGTTGTAGATCTTCAAATTTTATATGGTTTTAAAAAAACCAATGCATGCGATTTGGAGCTCAGATGAACAAGTTATGTCGGTTTTACTAAGTTGTGTCAAATTGGGCTCTGCATGTACTGTAAATGCACATGCAGTGAAGAATTCTGAACTTTTGACCAATTTGCCTTTTATTTTGATGTCGCTCTTCAAATGAAAATTGTAGATCTTTTAATTCTCTTCAAATTTTTTTTTTTTTTAAAAAAAGAGGACTTATTTCGGACATATTTTGAATTAGTTATGAATTTTATACCTGCTTAATCTGTGTTCTGCATGTGGGCGAAAATACTCATGCAGTGTGTTCTTCAGATTCCTGAACATTGTTTTGCTAGGAACTCCGGAAAAATTCTAGAAATATGAATTTGATTATTTTGAGTTGGCTGTAAATTGCCGCTGGAATCACTCAATTTAGATTTGAAACGAAAAAGTTATAGTATTTTTACTAACACTACTCAAGCTGGAAAACATATTTTAAAATGCTACGTTTTTAGTATTCAAACTCCTTTTAGATGGATGAACCAGCTTGACATTATCAAAGATGAAATGTACTTTTTGAGTTTTTGAACTTTGAGCACTAGAATCGAGTTGTTTTGACGTTGTATGTATTTATCGTGATTTTTATACGAAAATGGGTCAGGGTGAAAATTTAAGAAAATCGCTAATGTACTACTTGAACACATAGTTTCATTTTGGAATTTTCATGACCAGGTTAATAGATTCCGGGTTGATTCGAGGAGTACTCTGTAGATTAGCTTTGGTCTGAGGTGCGTTGAAATGAGTTTTATCATGACGTCTGACAAAGACGTGTAATGATGCTAATGTATGATCTTATATGACATTACTTGATTTATATGAGATATCTGATTTCTTATGTGGGTTATATGAATTATATTGACTTTCACATGAGATTGCATGACATATTGAGTTGCATATGTCACATGATGCATAGATGATTCATTGGGCATATCATATTGGCTCTTCTATTTTCTTGATACCCTTTGATTATGATTGAGATCTATAGTGTCATGGGGACGTTGGGCACGGCGATGACAGACAATTTAGGTAGCAACTGTAGTCATGCACGTTGTCGTCCGACACGAGGGATGTTGGGCATAGCGATGGAGGAGATATGTCACGCGATGCCGCCACTCTCTGCTCGAGCTTGATGTTGATTGATGATATCTTTCTTTGGACTCTGATTTTGGTATATTGATATTCGATTCCTTGTACCCGTTCATGCATCGCATTTATACATGGTATGCATTGCATGATATGTTGTCATTCTTGACGTGATTTTGTTTATTTCTCGTACTAGGGTACTGACCCCTTTGTGGAGGCTGTCATGTCTTTTGTTGTTCCGGCATGACAGGGTTTGCAGGAGGACAGGGTTTTGATGCTTACGGTGATGCATCTATAGATAATCGAGCTCCGTGATGAGCGAGCTCAGGTTTATGCATGGTTTTCATTTCCCAGTAGTATTACCCTTACTTTTAAGAAAATAAACTTACTGGGGTATGCCCCGTGTATGTTGTATTTGACTTATAACATTTTCAAAGACTTAAAGTGTTATGTTGATTTATCAATGATGTATTGTCTGTGAATGGAATACGGAACTATATATATTTTTTGGTATCATTAAATATGTATCATAAAAAACGAAATTTTTTTAAGGCCATTTGACAAGAATTTGAAACTAATCTTTCACTGTTTACAACTTTATCATTGTGTGATAATTAAACACATGATTATGATAGATCCCTCATATTATGGTTTCAAAGCGTAGTCTGGGATACGCTCGAATAGAGAAGGACACTGAGTTTAGTCACAAATAAAAATGTTTGTGCATGTGATTGACTACATGTTCTTATATGATTTTACCTGCTATGAACATGATATACATGTTTGAGTTTCATTATGTCATGAATATGTAGGTGTCGAATTGTAGGTGAAATTCCTGTAAACATTGTATGCTATTATTATTAGGAATTAAGTCTTACATCTTGAAAATGGCACCTGGAACAAGAGGTCGTAAAGGCAGGGGTATTATGCATGAATCTGCATCTAGTACTCGTCAACATGATGATGTTGAGAATTTAGCTCAACAGGTCCAGGAGTTGGATATGGAGTCTGTAGTAGCATGTTTCCAAAATATGATTCCATCCAGATTTAATGGGATTGACTCTGGAGAAAAAGCGGAATCATGGATTCGAGAGATGGAGTACTTATTTGATCTCATGAATTACGCACCATCAATACGATTGAAGCTAGCAGTATATCAGTTGAAAAATAGAGCTCAACTCTGATGGGAAGCAGCTAGAAAAGGGTTGATTGAGGGTGGAGTCACATAACTTGGGAAGTTTTCCAAATGAAATTTTTGGAACAGTATTCCCCTCCCTCTTATTTTACTGCTAAGGGAGCCGAATTCAACAACTTGGTTCAAGGAAATTTGTCTATGGCCGAGTATGCATCACAATTTTCTGCACTTCTAAGCTATGTGCCTTATGTTGCTACTAATTCCAGGGCGATGTATACCCGATTCGTAGATGGACTGCATCCTTCCATCTATTATTTTGTGACTTCTGGAGATATCACTACATATCCTGAGGCGATCGAGAGAGCCAAAAGTGCTGAGGTTGGATTGATGAGGGGAGGTGTTCAAATTATTCCACAATTACCTCGGGGAACTTTATCTTCTCCCCTGGGTCCATTCCAGCAACATCCTCCACTGTGACAATAACAGTCGAGGCCACAACAGTTTCATAAGCAGCAAAGGTTCAAACATAAGGGTAAGATATTTAAGAAATTTCAATCCAGCTCATCTAGCTCCAGTGGTTCATGGGGTTCTGGAGGAGTGCCAACTTCTAGTGTTCCTTGTGGATTGTGTGGAGGCAGACATCCCACTGATCAGTGTTTAGGGGTGAAAGGTACTTGTCACAGTTGTGGGTAGACATCACATTATGCACGAGCATGTCCGTTACATAATCAGGGACCAGTGTAGCCACAGCAGCCGATGCCTCATGCTAGGGGTAATTTCCAGGGTGGTTCTCAGTTTCTACCTGCTCAGTCTTATTAGCATTCTAGTTACCGCAGGTTAGGGGTAATGATCCACCTACTTTTCCGGGTCGCCAACAAGCTCGATTATATGTTTTGACCGAGGATCAAGCCAGAGAGGCGCCTAGTGGTGTGATTTCATGTAATTGTATTATTTTTGGTATGACTGCATGAGTTCTGTTTGATACAGAAGTATCACATTCATTTATTTCATCTCGATTTGTTGATGAGCATAATCTAGAAACGGCATCACTACATGAAACTTCTACTATATCTACACTGGCTGGTAGGATTATTCTATCCAGTTATATTGTGTTGAACTGTATACTACAGTTTGAGGAGAGTATTATGATCACAAAATTGATGGTTTTACCTATGTACGACTTCGACTGTATTATTGGTATGGATACTCTCACGAACTATCGAGCCACTGTTGATTGTTATAAGTGTGTGGTAAGATTTCGACCCTATCATGGCCCCAAGTGGAATTTCCATGGCCGAGGATCGCAAGCTAAGATACCGTTAGTATCGGCAATGGAAATGTTCAGGTTGTTATCCTTAGGAAATGTGGGATACATCATTTATGCGATCGATGGTACAAAGAAAGAGCCGCAATTGTCAGACATCCCATTGGTAAGTTAGTTCGCAGATGTGTTTCCAGATGAGATTTTGGGTTTTCCATCGGAGAGGGAGATCGATTTCAGTATAGAATTGATAGATGGTACCGTGCCAATTTCCAAAGCACTTTATAGAATGGCACCAGCAGAACTCAAGGAATTGAAAGAGCAGTTGCAGGACTTCTTGATAAAGGTTATATATGCCAAAGTATGTCACCTTGGGAGCACCTGTACTTTTCGTAAATAAGAAAGATGATACAATGAGAATGTGTATCGATTATAGACAGCTCAATCGGGTTTTTGTCAAAAATAAATACCCACTACCCAAAGATGATTTGTTTGATCAGCTTCAAGGAACTTCAATCTATTCCAAAATCGATCTGCGATTAGGGTATCATCAACTTCGAGTTCGGGAAGAGGATATTCCGAAGACGGCTTTTAGAACCAAATATGGATATTTTGAATTTCTGGTAATGCCTTTTGGTCTGACGAATGCACCAGCTATATTTATGGATGATGAATAGAGTGTTCAGAAGTTTCTAGGACCGATTTGTCATCGTATTTATTGATGATATATTGATATACTCAAAAACCAAGAAAGACCACAAAGACCACTTACGATTAGTTCTCCAGACTCTTCGTAAAGCTCATTTATAAGCAAAACTCTTTGATCCACTCCTAGTTGGTGGTATTCGTGGGTCACATTGAAAAAGTACCCACAGGAGATCGCTCTCGTTCACTTCGTTCTCTTTGCTCACTCGCCCGCCCACCGCTAACCCCCCCCTCTTCAGATTACGTATCGAAGTGTGAATTTTGGCTGGATCGAGTCATGTTTTTGGGACATGTAATAACTGTCCAAGGAGTTTATGTAGATCCAAGTAAAGTGGAAGCGGTGGTAAATTGGCCAAGACCAACAACTATACCGAAGATTCAAAGTTTTATGGGTCTGGCAGGCTATTACAGGCGTTTCATTGAGGGATTCTCTCAGATAACCAAACTATCACCCAAATGACCAAGAAACATCAGGGTTTTATTTGGTCAGATGCTTGTGAAAGCAGTTTTCAAGAGTTGAAGCAGAAATTGACTACAACCCCAGTATTGGCTTTGCTATCTGGATCAGGAGGTTTTGTAGTTTGTACAGATGCATCAGCTAAAGGTTTTGGTTGTGTACTCATGCAACAAGGTAAGGTGATTGCTTATGCATCAAGAAAATTAAAACCTCACGAGACACGATATCCTGTTCATGACCTTGGGTTGGCCGCCATCATTTTTGCTTTGAAGATATGGCATCATTACCTTTATGGGGAACAGTTGATTATCTACTCTGACCACAAGAGTTTGAAGTATATATTCACTCAGTCGGAGTTAAACATGAGACAGAGACGATGGTTGGATCTGCTGAAAGATTTTGCTATGAAATATTGTACCAACCAGGAAAGGTGAATCAAGTAGCAGATGCGTTGAGCCGGAAAGTTCAAAATGCTATGATAGCATCCAGTCATATAGGGCAAAATTATGATGAGTTGTGCACTTTAGGATGGGCATATCAACCGCAAAAGGATTATTTTATTGTGTCTGCTTTACAAATTGAGCCACAAATTATCTCGAGGATCATAAAAGCTCAAGAGACAGATCCTTTTATACATCACTTGAAAGAGCTAGTAATGTCTAATCAACCTACGAGATTTAGCATATCACCAGGTGGTTGGTTGCAAATGGATAAAAGGTTTGGTGGTACCGAACCTAGTGGAATTAAAGGAGGCTCTATTCCAAGAAGCTCACTGCAGTCATTTTAGTGTCCATCCAGGAAGCAGAAAAATGTACCATACTTTGAGACCACATTTCTGGAGGAAAGTTATGAAGAAAGATATTGTTGATTTTGTGTCCAAGTGTTTGACTTGGGTTATAGTATACCGATTGTCAAAGTCGGCACATTTATTCCAATTTGATCGTAACTACTCCTACAAGAAAATGGCACGAAAATATGTGGTTAATGTAGTTCGGATGCATGGAGTTTGAGTTTATATTGTTTCGGACAGAGATCCAAGATTTGTATCCAAGTTTTGGAGCAGTTCTCAAAATGCTATGGGCAAATTGGCATTGAGTACCACCTACCACCCGCAGACAGATGGACAAACTGAAAGAACTATTCAGACATTAGAAGATATGTTGTGTTCTGTAGTGATGGATTTTGGGCGAAATTGGCAAGAATCACTACCACTGGTGGAGTTTCCAAACAACTATCGGTATGGCTCCATTTGAGGCTTTATATGGCAAGAAGTGCCGGACACCGGTATGTTGGGAGGAAATTGGAGAAAAGCAGTTGACTCAGCCTGAGTTTATTGATGAGATGCAAGGAAAAGTAGAATTGATCCGAAAATGTATGAAGGCATCTCAAGACAGGAAAGCCAGTTATGCCAACAAAAGAAGAAGACAACTAGAGTTCCAAGTTGGGGATATAGTTTTCCTCAAAGTATCGCCTTTCCGTCGAACAATGTGTTTTGGGCGTCGAGGGAAATTGTCAAGATTTTGAACAGGAAGGGGAAAGTGCTACAAAATAAAACCATTCCATTGGTTTTGGTGCAATGGAGTCGTCATGGTATAGAAGAGTCGACATGGGAAATATAGGCCAAAATGAGAAAAGAATGGACACATCTATTTGAGATACTCTTTTGTATTACATGTCTAGTACTTACGATTATCCGATGTATCTGTAATCGAATGAAAATCATCTATGTTTGAATTCGTCTCGTTTCTGATTTCGATGACGAAATCTTTTAAGAGGGAAAGAAGTGTAATGCCCCGTTGCTAATTTATTATAATTAATCAAGAGTTAGCAGACCAGGGTGATTAAAAGTTGAGATTTCGAATTAAGGTGTTCCGGATCACAAAACCTTATTTTTAATCAAGATAAAATACATTAAAATATACATGTATGCATGCAAAATAATTAGCCAACTCCATACTAAATACACAATTGATTATCTACATGGACACTTGGATGAACTTAGCAACCAAATCATAAAAAAATCCTCCACCTTAGCATAGTGCCCATCGCCCACTTGCAGCCTTCCCAACACCATCATTTTGTTTAAACCCTCCCATGCAAGACACTCTCTAGCATTTCATTTCTCCACCCCAAGAAACCTCTCCCCTCTTTTTCAAAAATTTCTCCAACATTTTGAGAGATTTTTAGCCATGAAAGTTCACATGCAAGGATGAATTAGTGAACTCTTGGCATATGAGAGTAGACAGGCACCTTCAAGGAATTTCAAAGATGGGGTCTTCATTTAGCTTGGTGGATGATTTCTTGAAACTACAATGGCATGATTCTTTTTCAAACTAAATTTAGTTGGAATCAGTTGATTTAAAGTCGAAATCGAGGTAGAATCTTGAAGAATTCGAGTTCATTTTGCCTAAACAGAATCTGTAGAACAAAATGTTTCTGACAGTTTGTATTTCATACTTTCGACATTTTTAACCTTCGAAGTTGACTTTGCGCAAAATACGAAAGTTATAGATCTTCAAATTTTATGTGCTTTTAGAAAACAATGAATGCAATTTGGAGCTCAGATGAACAAGTTATGTCGGTTTTACTAAGGTGTGCCAAATTGGGCTCTGCATGTACTGTAATGCACATGCAGTGAAGAATTCTGAACTTTTGACCAATTTGCCTTGTTATTTTGATGTCGGTCTTCAAATGAAAATTGTGTATCATTTAATTCTCATCAAATATTTTTTTAAAAAAAGAGGACTTATTTCAGACACATTTGAATTAGTTATGAATTTTAAACCTTAAGTGCTTAATCTGTGTTCTGCATGTGGGCAAAAATACTCATGCAGTGTGTTCTTCGGATTCCTGAGCATTTTTGGCTAGGAACTCCGGAAATGTCTAGAAATATGAATTTGAGTATTTCGAGTTGGCTGTAATTTGCCACTGGAATAACTCAATTTGGATTTGAAAAGAAAAAGTTATAGTATTTTTACTAACACTGCTCAAGCTGGAAAACAGATTTTAAAATGCTACGTTTTTAGTATTCAAACTCCTTTTAGATGGATGAGCCAGCTTGACATTATCAAAGATGAAATGTAGTTTTTGAGTTTTTGAACTTTGAGCACTAGAATCGAGTCGTTTTGACGTTGTATGTATTTATCGTGATTTTAATACGAAAATGAGTCAGACTGAAAATTTAAGAAAATCGCTAAGGTTCAATGCTTAGAACTTGAATTTGATTCAATGTACTACTTGAACACTTAGTGTCATTTTGGAATTTTCATGGCCAGGTTAATAGATTTCGGGGTTGATTCGAGGAGTACTCGGTAGATTAGCTTTGGTCTGAGGTGCGTTGAAATGAGTTTTATCATGACGTCTGGCAGAGACGTGTAATGATGCTAATGTATGATCGTATATGACATTACTTGATTTATATGAGATATTTGATTTCTTATGTGGATTATATGAATTATATTGACTTTCACATGAGATTGCATGGAATATTGAGTTGCATATGTCACATGATGCATAGATGATTCATTGGGCATATCATATTGGCTCTTCTATTTTCCTGATACCCTTTGATTATGATTGAGATCTATAGTGTCATGGGGACGCTGGGCACCGCGATGACAGGCAGTTTAGGTAGCAACTGTAGTCACACACATTGTCGCCGGACCTAGACACGAGGGATGCTGGGCACGGCGATGGAGGAGATATGTCGCGCGATGCCGCCACCCTCTGCTCGAGCTTGATATTGATTGATGATACCTTAATTTGGACTCCGGTTTTGGTATCTTGATATTCAATTCCTTGTACCCATTCATGCATCACATTTATACATGGTATGCATTGCATGATACTTTGTCATTCTTGATGTGATTTTATTTATTTCTCGTGTTGGGGTACTGACCCCCTTTGTGGGGCCTATCATGTCTTTTGTTATTAAGGCATGACAGGGTTTGTAGGAGGATGGGGTTCTGATGCTTACAGTGATGCATCTAGAGATAACCGAGCTCCGTGATGAGCGAGCTCAGGTTTATGCATGGTTTTCATTTCCCGGTAGTATTACCCTACTTTTAAGAAAATAAATTTACTAGTGTATGTCTCGTGTATGTTGTATTTGACTTATAACATTTTCAAAGAGGTGTTATGTTGATTTATGAATGATGTATTGTCTGTGAATGGAATATGGAACTATATATATATTTTGGTGTCATTATATATGTATCTCCTAAAAGCGGAAACATTTTACGGCCATTTGACAAGAAATTTGAAACTATTCTTCCGCTGTTTACGCAACTTAATCATTGTGTGATAATTAAACACCTCATTAGGATTTGGGGCCCTCACATATTATGACTGCATAGAACTCCGGTGGCTTTTCTTCATTTAAATCTGTCTGTCTGTATTCTATGGTTTACATTGTTATCATCTCTCCATCCTTTTGGATAACAGAACCAATGTATCAAACTTGCTACTCATTGATTCCTCTTGGTCATCGAGTGTTACAACATCTGGATCTTGAGATGTACGATCACTAAATTTGCAACATTAACCTTTGTCATGGTGTCATCGATTAACACAACACTGGGAGTGAAAATATGGTCCAATGCAACTCAGTATGTATTTCTTTTGTGATCCCATCAGTCACTAAGACGAATAAGAAATGACTCAACACAGACCCTTGGTGCAATCCAGTAGTGATCGAGAACTCATTTGTTACCCCATTGCACTTTCTCACATTATATGCTACTTCATCATGCATATCTTTGATTATATTGACATACTTGATAGGAACTTTTTTCTTCATCAAAGTCCACCATAATATCTCACTTAGCACTTTCTCCAGCCTTCTCCAAGTCAATAAAAACCAAATATAGAGCTCTATAAGTTGGTGAAAGAAATGGATAGCTTTAGTTGTTTACCATCCTGTCATGAACCCTAAGTGGTTCTCCAATATCTTAATCTCCCCCCTTTACCGATAGTCAATTACCCTCTCTTAGAGCATCAATGTGTGACACATGAGTTTTATACCATGACAGTTGAAGCAACTCTAATTGTCACCTTATTCTTACAAATAGGGACAAGAGTACTGTTTCTACATTCATTTGGAATTTTGTTACTTCTCCAAATCTTGTTAAATAGATATGTTAGCCACTTAATTCACATCGGTCCTAAGAATCTCCATACTTTAGTAGGGATTCCATCGGAACAAACATCTCTTCGTGCTTTCATTTTGTTCGAAGCTTCTTAAGCTCAGATTTATAATTCTGCGAGTAAACTCACGGTTGACATCATGTTGTTGGATGTCAAGATCACCCAAATCTTGATTAAAGCCACCGTTGAACAAGATATTAAAAAATTTCTTCCATCCTTTTTTGATATCTTCATCTCTAGCCAAGACCTTATGGTCATTATCTTTTATACATTTTATTGTACATAAGTATCTTATTTTCCTCTCCCTTGCTCAAGTAATCATGTAGATATCATGTTCCACCACCTTGATGTCCAATTTATCACACACTTCTTTATAGACTTTAGCTCTAGCATCCCAAACCACTGTCTTGATTTTTTTATTTTTTTTTGCAAGCTTATACCTTTTGAATGTTGCTTTATTTGTTCTTCTTCAGCTCTCTATAAGCATCTCTCTTGATTATAATAACCTTCTTCATGTCTTCATTCCACCGTGATGGGTCCTTACCCAGTGGAGCATATCCTCTTGACTCACCAAGTTGCTACTTAGCGGCCATCTTAATACGGTAATCCATTTTGTTCCAGATGATATCATGATCATCTTTTAGCATCTAATTTGGTTCTTCGACTATCCTATCTACAAAAGATCCAGTGTTACCTTCTTCTAACCGACACCACTTATTCTTGGTTCTAACTTATTTCTAGTTCTAGTAGCACTTTTGTTAACCCTAACATATAAAATTAAAAGTCGATGATGGGTAACATTATCTCATGGATTTATCTTATAGTCCAAGTATTTAGTTTTATCTATCCTTCTAGTAAAACAAATTTATTTGGGTTGCACTGGACCCACTTTGAAAGGTAACTAGATGAGAAGTTATCTTCCTAAACAAATTATTCTCTAGGATTAAGTCATATGACATCGCAGAATCCAAAAGCAAGTTACCTATGGCGTTCCTACACACACCCCCCCCCCCCCCTCACCCCCCACCCCCGATGAAGATTTTCTCACTAAGGGTGTTCCTTGCATCACTTCGTCTAGATCTTCCCAAAAGTCATGCTTAGTAGTATCATGCAGAGCAATTTATGGTACATAGGCGCTACATTACCTAATAGTAGCTTAATTAATAATATCATATCTCCCTTCATCCCATTGGTTGAAGATGAATTTTAAAATGGTTTATAATGAACTGCAATGGAATAATATAGGAACTTGAGTTAACCATTTTCGTGAAATGATCAACTTGGGTTAACAATTTACATAAATACTGTTGTTGTTTCTGTAACTGCATCCCCAAATATCAAATAGAAATCCATCAGTCATCAACTCAGCCGTATCCATAGGATATAAAATCGGTATAGTGACAATACCAAGCCAAGTATACCAAATCATCGCATCATTTCTACCCATCATATATAATCGATAGTAGCAATATTGAGCCTATTGCATCCCATCGTCGCATCAACATTGTGATACATCATATATAATCAATATAGTGCCAACACCGAGCCCACAATACCTCTTCATCGCATCATCATTACAACCCATTATATAACTTTGAGGGCTCGGTCCTAATCGTGCGTTTAGTTATAACATATTGATTATTTTTACGTAAATAGTGGAAGATTAGTTTCAAAATTTACAAAAACGTGGCCCAAAAAATTTCAGTTTGATTACATATATCCACAATTCATTTGTTAATACTGAAAATATATAATTATAGTTTCACAAATAAACACATCGTCTATTAAGAAATCAAGTATAAAATATATTATAATAAAAATATAACTACTCGGGGCATACCCCTGCGAGTGAATCATTATTAAAAAAAATTGTTTAACAGAAGACTGGGATGCAATAAACGATAAATAGACCTGAGCTCGCTCTCACTAAGCTCTGGTACTCCTAGATGCTTTATCTTGAGCATCTGTAGGATGTCCACCTATAATACCTAGCATGCCCACACAACAAAGACACGACAACCCCCACAACGGAGGTTAGTAACCCCAAAATGAGAAACCAGGTAAAATAACGATAATATGACAAAATACAGTGTGATGCATGTCGTGCATGAATGCAATGTATGGACATGGGTAACAATATCAAAGTGTCGATAAATATGGGATCAAAGGAATGATCATCAACAATATCAACCTCGAGCTAGGACGTCAACACACTCGTCGCTACGACGACTCCCTCCATTGAGCTAGCGGTGGTTCATCATCCTTGTGTCTGGGCGACCTCGGCACACCTGTCGTTATAGATACTACCTAAACTGAGCCATCGATGTGTCCATCATCCCAATGACCATGTACCATAGATATAAAGAGAAATGACACATGTATCAAATAATCGCTATGATCAATACATCGTGTAATCACATATGATGTAGCTCAATGTATCATGCAATAGCGTGTCATGCAGTTCAATGTATCAAATAATCATACATAATGCAGTTCAATATGTCATATAATCAATTATGAATCAAATGATGACACATATATCATCACATGTCTTTATCAGACATCGTGATAGAACAAGTTTTCTACGTACCTCAACCGAGTTAATAAACACCAATAACTTGTGTTTTAACAAATCGACCTCGGGATGATTAACCTGGTCAAATATCATCCAAATATTCCAACACTATCAATATCATTATTCCAAAATCATGTTTTAAGTCTACTCTAAATTCCAGCAAACATGCATCCAATAATAAACCCATAACTCATTCTATACTAAATCAAATGGCATGGGTCTAATTTACTTTGAAAGCTACTAAAAATATGACATTTTATATGTTTGACACTTTCCCAAATTCGTTCATCTACCTAAGGCAAAGTGGGTCTAAACAGCACTTATGCAAAACAGGGAAAACAACTCTAATTTCTAGCTTGACCCATTTTAGTAGAAAAAAACATAATTAATTCATATGATATTCAAATCACCTGATCCAAGTGGGGAATTCAAGCTAACTCAACATACTATAGTTCATATTTATGAGCTTAAGCTAGTTCATTCATATAAAGGAAACTCGCATGCTCCCCTATTTCCAGATTTGACATCTTTTAGTAAAACTAGCATAACTTTTCATATGAACTCAAAATTGAGTGATTTTGGTGGACAATTAAAGATAACCCAATATACTACAACTTTCCTTCAGGCCAAAACCCTAATTCATAACATGCGTTGCCCAGCATTTCGATGAACACGATGCATAAATACTCGCATGCAATGAATTTCCAGATTGCATACATATTGGTAAAAGTAACATATCTTTTTCATATCAAATCCAAATCGAGTGAGGCCAGTTCCAAATCAAATCTATCTCATAGCACTACAACCTTTATTCAGACCTCAAGTTCAAATTCATATCCAATATATTCCAGAAAAATCGAAAACCTACAGCATGTTCAAACTCGCGCAATTAATTTCTAGGTTGTACACTTCATGGTACAATTAGCATAATTCATGCATGTCAACTCCAAATTGAGTGCATGTACTATCAAATCGAATATAACTTAAAGACCTACAACTTGCATGAAGGGACAAACATTAACATCGAAGCCAATCTTTCCTAGATTTTCCATGAACATGACACATGCACACTGGTTAGTCTCATATTCGAGGTAATTGCACAATCTAACCAACTTATAAAATCGAAGAATACATGTTTACCTTTGACTATATTCAATATTTGAAGCTTAATCATCCACCAAATCGTCCAGTGCTTCCGAATTATGATGAATCGCGGGTGTTTCGATTCTCTTCAGATTTCCTTGCTTCTTTCTTGCTAAATTTCGGTTCTCATCATCTTGCTCTTTCAAAATCCTTGTTTGCATGTAATATTTGATGATCTTTGATGAGTTTTTGAATGAAGAAACATCAGCAAGTGTACAAGGAGGAAACAAGTAATGAGAAGGAAGAGAGATGGTTGTCGATGCTTTCAATGTATTGAGTAAATGTTCTTTGGAGTTTTGTGTGTGTTTTAGTAAGTGTGTGTAATATTTATTTATATATATATATATATATATAGAGAGAGATATAGATATTGGTCCACACATGACCCATGCCCGAAGTACTCTATGTTTTCAACATCCGGGTTTTTTTCTAATATCTTGATCCGGATTAATTAGTAATGGGATCTTACAATAAATTGATATAGTTGCAACAATGAGCCCACTATGTCTCCGCATAGTCATTGTGACCATCAAATATAATCGATATAGACAGCAACACCGAACACACTATACCCATCGTTATTCCCCTTCGTATGCTACACAATCAACAACAAAAATAATAATAATAAATAAATAAACACACACACACACACACACATATATATATATATATATGTGTGTGTGTGATATTTATTGGTCTACACATGACTCGTGCCCGAAGTACTTTATGTTTTCATCATCTGGGTTTTTGTCTAATTATCTTGATATGGATTAAGTAGTAACGATATCTTACAATGATTGATATAGTTGCAACAATGAGCCCACTATGTCTTCGTATAGTCATTGTGACACATCAAATATTATTGATATAGAGGGAACACCGAGCCCATTTGTAAGGCCTCACTACCTTAATCGTGATTTAGGGGCATTAAGAGAGCTAATCATACATTCATCACAGTATAAGGGTTAATGTTGATGCATGGAGCTTAAGGCCACAATACCAAAAATAAATTTCCAAAAGGAATTAGTTACATTCCCAACAAAATGAATGTAAATACTATAGATTTACTCTATTCATGTGTAGAAACTATAAAAAAAATTGTTGCTCTTCTAGATCAGTTAGTACTAGCCACACACAGCTCACCGCATCAACCCTGGCCTTAGCCCTCCATGCCAAAAGCTCCTACATGAACAACCCCAAACCATGAGCATATAATAAATCATATTCACAACAACATGATCAAAATGTAAAAATGCATAAACCGTTAATATAAAGTATTCCCTGTATTCAAATGCATTTAACATGCTCCCCTTGGTTGTCCCTGTTCCATAACTCATATTCATAATCAACAGATTATAATACAGTTCAATAAATGTCATGACATATATCCAATCCATCAATACCAATAATCAAATCACAGTCTTGTTATAACAGTGGCATTCTAATGCCCGTCGCTTCGACATAACATCGACATTTATAATACCCTTCGCTTCGACGTATCAACAGCATTATAATATCCCTCGCTTCAATATGACATCGGCATTATCCTCGCTTTGACATATTAGCGGTAAATATTCTATTACAATACGATGGCGGCAAGTATTCTATTCCTCGCTTCGAAATGACAGCGGCAAGCATTATAATCATCACTCGAATATAACAACGACTCACAATAATATTCACCAAGCATCCAATTCATGCAACCACAATGCATAATCCAATATGTAAAAATACATGTTACCGTCGATTCCCGTACGTCTCTCTACGTACCTTTCTTCCAAAAAGTGGGGTGTTTCAGAATTTATCCTCTGTGTTGTGCCGCCACCTGGGAAGGCTCTACACAATTGTACAACTCAATATTAGAAGCCATATAATAGTCCATCACCAACATTTCATCAAAATTCCAACATATGGTGTCTCGCGATCGATCGCCCATACGCGTCGATCGATCGCTAGAACCTACTGCCTCGATGCCCAATTTATGCCATTCCGCGATCGATCATTGAGTCTCTGCCGATCGATCGCAGACCTCGCCGATCGATTGGGCAAAACTCGGGATAGATCGTGGAAGTCCACTGCCCACACCCTGGTGCTCGCGATCGATCGGTGAAACGCACCAATCGATTGCCGATGCATGTACACGAGAAAATCACCATTTTTGTGCACTTCATCCCCTTCAACCCATGAAACTTCAAATAACCCAACACAACAAATACCTCAAAACACAACATTATACACACTAATTACCACAACCCAACAGATAAACATCACAATTCAAAACAAACCCATCTTTCCCCAAAAATTATCAACTCAAATCTCAACAATACATAATCAAAACTTAACAAAGAAGGTTCCTTACCACTTGAACCTCAAATCTTAGCACAAATCAAGCTATACAAGCTTTAAAATTCTTCCTCCTCCCTTGATAGCTTAGGCGATAAAGAGGGATTCAGGGAAAGAGTTTTGAGTGATATAAAAGTGAGTTGTGGGGAATGAGAGATATTAGGGGGGTAAGTGAGGCATGAGTTAATAAAAGATGTCCAAGCTAGCATGATGTAGTAAAATATCCTCACCTGATATTTTAAAGCATTTAACCAACTAAATGCACCATAATTATAAATTAAACATGATTTTTCTATATCACTAGAATAAATCCCAATGTACCATGCCAAAATTAAACAATTCCCCATAATGTATCACATGCACCCTGAAATGTATTACCAGTTCATGCCCACCGCATAACTGTACATTTCTCAATCAAAACATATATTCACATACCAGAAAACAGTTCCAGATATTGTTGCACCTTATGTCGCTCCGTCTCCCACGTGGCCTCCTCGACACCCCTACGATCCCACTGAACTTTTACCATCGGTATCAACTTGTTCCAAAGTCTGTGATCAGCTCTATCCAGAATTCTAACCGGCCGTTCAACATAAGACACATCAGAGTCTAACTGTACTTTTGAAGGCTGCAACACATGAGATGGATCCGGCTCATACTTCCTCAACATTGACTCATGAAACACGTCATGAATGTCAGATAACGACGGTGGCAAAGCCAGACGGTAAGCCAGGGTACCAATGCGCTGCAAGATCTCATACGGACTGACATACCTCGGTGACAACTTCCCGCGCATTCCAAATCGTACAACACCCCTGAAAGGTGATATTTTCAAAAAGACCTTGTCACCCAAATGAAACTCCAACGGTCATCGCCGTTTATTAGCATAGGATGCCTGCCTATCCTGGGCTGCTTTCATTCTCTGCCGAATCACCTTCACCTTCTCTTCCATCTCTCGGATCAATTCCGGTCATCCGACCAATTTACTATCCAAATCATCCCAGTACAACGATGATCGACAATGTCGATCATATAAGCCCTCAAATGGTGCCATCTGAATGCTCGCCTGGTGGCTATTATTGTACGAGAACTCCACTAAAGCCACCGAATCTTGCCATGTGGCGTCAAACTCTAGTACACAAACCCGTAACATATCTTTGAGCGTATGTATAGTACGCTCGATCTGGCCATCTGTTTGGGGATGGTTGATGTGACTAGAAATAGACACATCTATTGCGCTTAATTGTCTATGTTAGGATCGGTCCGGAGTGTTTAGAGGGGGGGGGGGGTGAATGAACACTCCTTACAAATTTTATCCCTTGTGATTTCTTTCTGATTAGTGAAAGAAATCTGTTACTTAATCAACTCTTTGAACAGAACAGACCACTAATAAGTAAGTGCGGAAACGGTCTGCTCTTGTATAAGTAAGAACAGCTCGATGGCTAAGTGCAGAATGATAAGACACAGGATATGTTTCTGGAAGTTCGAAGGTGGTGTAATCCTTCTACGTCTCCCCTTCTTCCAATTAAGGAAGGTTTATACTAGAAGACTTTGATTTATACAATCCTGTTGTACAAACCCGATTCAGGCTGGATTTACCTCACTACCAGTCTGAAACTCCTAGTCACTCAACCTGCTCAGACACACTCTGTCTGACAGTTACAAAATGTTGCTCACTTCTATTTTTCAATACACAATGCGCACAGTGATCCTACAATGATCAAATGTTACAAAGTAATTGCGCTTAAATGAATAACTTCAGCTCGAAAGCTTCTGTACTTTGTGAGCGTGTGCTGTTTAGCTTTCTTGTATATTTTTCAATTGATCAGCGTGAATTGTAGAGTCCAGAGTCTTTTGCATCTGTTTGTTGCATCCTTTTATAGTTGAAGGTGGCAACGGCATTGTTTCCCTTAATGTGCAGCTATGACTCTTTTTAGACTCTGAGAAAGCTACAGTCTTCTTCTTCAGGATACTTGCCGTTCTGGTATATGCTTTCGGCGACTGTCAGGTAAGCTCTTCTTTGTCTTCTTACCTATTATGGCAATCTTCAGTCTTTGGTCCTTTGTAGCATTAATTGCAGCATTAAATGCTGCAATAAATATCCGTTGATGATTCGGACTGAGAAGCCATCCTTTATGTATCCTTGACTGCTCTGATCTGATAAAGATTGAGATCGATCTGAAGCATCGATCTTGTCATTCTGGAATCCATCGATCCGGTCTGATATGTACTATTCTTTATCAGTTTGCCCTGATATGTCCGATCGATCTGGTATGCCTAATTTCCATCGATCCGGTCTGAAATGCTTTGCCATCTTGCTCTGTTGAGTCCGATTGATCTGGTCAATCTGATTTCTATCGATCCGGTCTGAACTGTTTTGTCATCTTTAAAATCTCATCGATAAGGTCCGGAACTAACAAATTCCCCCTTTTTGATGATGACAAAACCTAGCTTCTAAGTCTTTATAACCAGTCTTGATAAGAGCTCTGAAGCGAATGCTTTTGGATCGATTACTTCTTTGTTCAAAATAAATGAACATCATTAAGTTTGATCGATTCAATCTTTTATTATTAAGCCTTTATTAAAGTTCAAAATAAATGAACAAGGACTTAATCAAAAGAAGGATTTTATTGATCATCAAGAAATCCTAAATACAGACAGTCTGACAAGTTAAATGACTAAGACTGCTATTTTCTTGAGCTTGGTGGCGGCTTGAAGTCTGTCTTCTTTTCCCCCTTTTTGTCAGCAGCAATCTCTTGAAGGAATTCAACAACTTGGGCTAGCTGCGCGCTGATAGCGTCAAGACGAACGTCTTGAGCGCGGAGGGAGTTAGAAACAGATGCTCTGACTTCAGTGGCTAACTCGACCTGCTCTTTCCTCAGACTGTTCTTGTAGGAGGCTTGTTGAGAAAACAGATCGTTGATGCCGCGCTGGAGGCTTCCGATACTGGCAGTCATTTTCTCTTTGAAAGAATTAAAGTCCAAAGTTGTGACTCTTTGACTTTGATGAACTTCGAGAATTCGTTGAGTTAATGACAGACAGTTATCAGAAAAGTGCTGGATAGTCCGTGCCAGGGATGGAGGTGCATCAGATAGCTGGCTGGGAGAGTGATCTGATGATGACATAGCAGGAGCATCTGCTTCAGCAATCGGCACGATGGAAGAAATGGCAGCTTGATGAATTTTGGATCGGATCAGAGTGACCAGATCCGAAGAAAAACTATGAATGAATGCCAAATCTTCATCTGATGGTCCCGGAGGAGAGTGGGGACTGGAAGGTTCCTCATCTTGGAGAGCCGCAACCACTGTAGATACCACCAAATCCGGATCGAGGAGGTCTGGTACTTCAGTTGTTGCACATGCTTCAGCTGGACTGTTTTGAGCAAGGGAGGCTGATGACTTCAATGGAATAGATGTTGTCGGAGAATCCAACAGAACATTCATTGATTCATCAGCTGTTGCAGACGGAGCATTAGGCAATGGCTGCTCCGCTGTCTGTTCTGGTACGAGTTCTGCAGGCTGATCTTCTGTCTGTTTTGCTTCAGCAGAAGGAATAACCTCGATAAAAGGTTCTGCCAGAGTCTTGCTGACAAAAGGATGATCCGGGCTTGTGGCTGGAGTGGAGATACCTAGCATCTGTCGTTGAAAGCGGACAGCTAGGGATAGAGCATGAATATCCATCTCAAGTTGAGCAATCACAGCCCCATCATCTCTGGCAGTAGGAGCAAGCGGATCGAAGTTCTTCTTTTTGGCAGTGAAAAGCAGATTGGCCAGTCTGAATCTGTGTTTTGCCGTAAATAACGCTCTGCGCTGCACCGCAAGTCGAACATCATCAGTTTCTGTGCCTCTCAGAACCTCGTCTTCCATCTTTTTCAGTCTGTGCAACTTTCCGTAGAACATATCAATGTGGTTGACAGTCCGGTACTGGACATATTCATCAAAGACCACAAGGAGTTCAGCGAGCTTCTCATCAACATCCTCCATAGCGATGTCGATGGTAGTCTGTGCAGCAGATTTGGGTTTAGAAGAGATGGGTTCTGTGAGAATGGCTTTTCCCTTGCCGGTGGAGGAAGGGGACTTAATCCCTGATTGGGTATAGTCACCCAACTCAGTGATAACTATCCCTTTGACCACGGGATTGGCAGAGGGAATTCTAAGGGTGACTTTGGGTGCAGGGGTTGAGGCTTGTGAAGGCTGAGTGGGGGGTTGAAGTGCAGGGGTTGCTTTAGTGGGTGGCAGTATGGGTGGAGGTAGATGTCTGGTTGGTTTGGTAATCTGGGTTCGGGGTTTTTTTGGGAAGTGGCTTGGTTGGGGATGAGTGAGTAGACTGGGTTTCTTCTGAGTCAGTCTGAATGGTCAGCTTCCGCTTGACCCGAGGTTTGCGCACATCAGCTTGTTCCTCGTCCTTCTCAATCTTGACTGAGACCAGAGTTGTAGGAGTAGGCGGAGCACTCTTGGACTTCAGCAGTGCAAGCCCTTTGGAGTTAAGGACCTTAAAGGGGCGGAGAGCAGACGGCTTGCTCAGCTCGAGGCCTAAGGACTCCAAGAGCTTGCTGAGAGGAACAGCAAAGCATACGGCGTGCTTGGATGCAATCACCGTTTCCAGCAGTACTCCAAACAAAATCATGGACCAGTTTATCTTCTGTCCAGATACAATAGCTGCCATAGCCCTGAACTTCTCGGCGGTTACAGCATCGAAGCTTCCTGCTTTACCCAAAAGTGGCTTGGCTACCACTTCGCACAGCACCTGGAAATGGAAGAGCATTTCCTTCTTCTTAAATGAGGGTTGCAATCGGTGGCCAGAAATAGAAATCTTCCCCTGAAGATCTAAGAGAGATGCTGGAGGAGTCTGTCCGAACTCTGTCAGGCCGAAACTGGGGAGGCCAAAGGTCTTGGCCATTGTTGTTGGCGAGATCTCGAAAGATTTGCCCTGGACAGTTGTAGAGATGGATGACTTCCGGGAGACGGCGTTGGCGAACAGCTCGCGGATTTCTGGTTCATAAACAACGGATCCGCACTCCAAAAAATTCCGTAAACCGAGGATTCCAGGGCTCTAAAAATGGACACCATCGCAGCATCTTCTCCCCTGTAGATGTCATCAAACTCAACGGAGAGTGAGTTATGAGTGATGGTAGCCATATGAAAGAAGTTTAAAGAAGGTGCGAAGAGTAAGAGAGTAGGAGAGTAAGAGGGTAGAAAGCGGTAAACTGTAAAAAGTGAAAAAGTATGAAATGTTCAGCCCGCTAAATAGGAGAGAGAAGACACGTGTCTTTATCTCCAAGACTGAGAAATAAATTATTCAAAATAAACGGTCAGGATGAAGAAAGATAAGGCGGTTAAAGTACAACTAGTTAAAAAGGTTAATCAGTCCGGGCTGTTTTGTTTTTTTTTTAAAAAAAAAACAAATAATTGTCCAAACAGATCATAGGATAAAATCAGACTGACAAGTATCGGTCTGAAAGTTCGGACCGGTCTGTGTCTTTCTGAACATTGTATTATCGATCTGTAGTGACAAAAATCTTTTAAGAGGGAAAAGAATAAAAACATCTAAACTAATTAAGATAAGTCAATTAAACCAAGAATTTGACGGAAATGATTAAACTTAGCCTCAGGAAGTGGTTTGGTGAAGATGTCTGCTGCTTGCTGCTCTGTTGAAATGTGTTCGATCCGAATTTCCTTTTTGCCAACATGATCTCGAATAAAATGGTGTCGAATATCAATGTGCTTTGTTCGAGAGTGCAAAACTGGATTATACGTTATAGCGATTGCACTTGTGTTGTCGCAAAATATCGGAGAGTCAACAGCTTGAATGCCGTAGTCTTTGAGCTGGTGTTGAATCCAGAGCATTTGAGCGCAACAGCTTCCAGCGGCTAGGTATTCTGCCTCAGCTGTGGATGTGGCAATAGATGTCTGCTTCTTACTAAACCAAGAGATCAATCTTTCACCTAGAAATTGACATGTTCCACTGGTGCTTTTACGATCGATCTTACACCCAGCGTAGTCTGCGTCTGAATATCCGATCAAGCTGAAGTTTGAATCTTTGGAGTACCAAAGACCAACGTTCTGAGATCCTTTTAAGTATTTCAGAATACGCTTGGCAGCAATGAAATGTGATTGCTTTGGTTCTGTCTGAAATCTGGCGCACATACAGACTGAAAACATAATATCGGGCCGGCTCGCTGTAAGATACAATAGCGATCCGATGAGTCCTCTATACATGGTTACTTCAACTGCCGTTCCCCCTTCGTCCTTGTCTAACTTGATTGTTGGACTCATTGGAGTTGATGCAGTTGAGCATGTTTCCATTCCAAATCTCTTGAGGAGCTCTTTGGTATACTTGGTCTGATTGATGAAAATGCCATTGTTGAGCTGTTTTACTTGAAGACCCAGAAAGAATGACAATTCTCCCATCATGCTCATCTCGAACTGTCCCTGCATTAACTTAGAAAATTTCTCGCACAATTTGGGGTTAGTTGACCCAAAGATTATGTCATCAACATAAATCTGAACTAATAGGGTATGTTCCCCCTTAATGAATTTAAAGAGAGTTTTATCTACTGAACCGATCTGAAAATCATGGTTCAGCAGAAATTGAGATAGAGTGTCATACCAGGCTCTTGGAGCTTGTTTCAGACCATACACTGCTTTATTCAGTAGGTATACATGATTAGGATACGAATGGTTCTGAAATCCAGGTGGTTGCTCAATGTAGACTTCTTCCTGAAGCTTTCCATTAAGAAAGGCGCTCTTGACGTCCATCTGATATACTTTGAAGTCTTTAAAGGCAGCATATGCAAGAAAGATTCGGATTGCTTCAAGTCTGGCGACTGGTGCAAATGATTCATCGAAGTCGATTCCTTCTTCTTGTCTGAATCCCTGTGCCACCAGTCTGGCTTTGTTTCTAACCACAGTTCCATCGGCGTCTAGCTTATTTCTGAAAACCCATCTGGTTCCAATAACAGGCAGATCGCTTGGTCTGGGAGTTAGACTCCAAACTTGATTTTGTTCGAATTGATTAAGCTCTTCTTGCATTGCTTTAATCCAGTTGAAATCAGTCAGAGCTTCATCGATCTTCTTGGGTTCCAGAGTTGAGATGAAAGCAGCATGAGTGAACTCATCCATCATCTGTCCTCTGGTTCTAATCGGTGCAGAAGGACGACCAATCACTAGATTAGGTGGATGCTTCTTAGTCCATCGATAGCTTGACTCTGGATTGTCTGGTTCGGTCGGAATAATAGTATCAGCATGATCTGCATCTACTTTAATATTGGAGTCAGGAGCATCTGGATCAGCTCGATCTGAAGAAGCTTCAATGGCCTGATCCGGTCTGTCTGGCACTTCTGGTTCTGGTGGATTGTCTCTTGACCTGTTAGCTACAATCTCATCATCACTGTTAGCTTCGAGATGGATACTTTCCATCTGATTTTGAATTGAATCTTTGTTGCCCTCAACACATAATGATTCATCAAAAACTATATGAACAGATTCTTCTACAGTTAAAGTTCGATTATTAAACACTCGATAAGCTTTGCTAATTGATGAATATCCTAAGAATATACCATTATCTGACTTAGCTTCAAATGCTGTAAGATGACTCTTACAATTGTTGTGAACGAAGCATTTACAGCCAAATACATGAAAGTGAGAAACAGATGGTCTGTTACCAGTCCATATTTCATATGGAGTGAGATTCAGCTTCTTGTTAATCATAGATCGGTTTTGAGTGTAGCAAGCAGTATTTACAGCTTCTGCCCAGAACTTTTGAGAGATTCCAGAATCAGCAAGCATTGTTCTTGCTGCTTCCTTGAGCGTTCTGTTTCTTCGTTCTGCAACTCCATTCTGTTGAGGAGTTCTGGCGGCTGAAAACTCATGCTTGATTCCATGATCTTCTAGAAAGGATTCAAGATTCTGATTTGAAAATGCCTTTGTCGCTTCGAATCCTGTCTATGCTGGATGATTTCTCGTTCTGAGTGCGTTTCAGCAGCTTGATCAACTTCGGACCGGTCTGATCTTTACTGCTCAGAAATATAGTCCATGTAAAGCGGGAATAATCATCAATAACAACAAGAGTATACCGCATTCCCCCTAAACTTGTTATTGGTATAGGACCAAACAAGTCCATATGCAGTAATTCTAAACAGCGGGAGGAGGATTTGGCATTCTTGTTTTTGAAGGATGATCTGATCTGTTTGCCCATTTGGCAAGCTTCGCAGATCTTATCCTTAGCAAAGTCGATCTTGGGCAGACCGATAACTAAATCATGTTTACACAGGCTAGCAATGGTCTTAAAGTTGATATGATTCAAGCGCTTATGCCATAGCCAGTGTTTATTATCATTGTTAGCGATGAAGCAAGTAGGATTATCAGGTTGAGCATGATTCCAGTTAATCTTATATGTGTTTCCATTCCTGATTCCTACGAGCATGGTTATACCGTCTGATGATTTAACAGTGCAAGTGTGTTTATGAAATTCTACAGCATAACCATTATCACAGAGTTGACTGATACTAATCAGATTATAGCACAGATTTTCAACTAACAGCACATCATGATAATAATGTTACCATGGACAATCTTACCCTTGCCCACGGTCTTACCCTTTGAGTTATCTCCGAAGATGATTTTGGGTCCAGTGCATTCTGTGACTTCAGACAGCAGCTTGATGTTTCCAGTCATGTGACGAGAGCACCCGCTGTCCAAGTACCAATCTGATGCGAGATTCTTCTGTACCTGTCATCACACATATTTATTGTTGGTACCCAATCCTATTTGGGTCCAGAACGGATTAGCCCTTTGGGAACCCACACCTGTATCAGCTTTAGTGGCTTGTGTGTGTAGGGTGTGCTATGTGCTGGTCTGTTTCGATGTTGTGTGTGATAATGTGTGCGCTGTGAAAACCTTTGATTTTCATAAGGTAGTCTATATCTTCGTTGAATCGGTTTTGAGTTATAGTAATTGTATTGTCTTCCTTGCCTTCGATCTTGCATTTTTGAATTTGGTCTCACAGACACAAATCTTGCTGGTGCCTTAACGTTGGCTTGGTTGACATAACCAATCCCTTTTCTCAAATTTTGATTTACGTAAGAGACTCCTGTTTGAATCTTAGGTGCTTCAGTTTCATATACTGTGCTGGATTTAACAAATGTCATTTGTTTGACTTGATTCTTTACCAGCAACAGCTCAGACTCATCTTTGGTGCATTCTTTGGTGTCAAAGCCTATGCCGGTGAAATCACCGACATTTCTTTGAGCTTCTTGTAATTCTTCCAATGATGTTCTGGATTTTGTCCATGTTTTGAATATATGTGAGAGCTTAGCATTTTGTGTGCTAATTCTCTTATTTTCTTCATGGAGCTGATCATAAGAGATTTTTAACTTATTCAGCTCGATCTGGAGATTTTTGCACTCACCCTGCTCAGAGCAGCTTGGTTTGTTGTGCTCATCCATTTGAGTACTGATTTTGGCTTTATTCTTCTCAAATGATTCAGCTAAGATCCTATAATCATTTGCCATGTCTTGCAGTGCGGACATGAGCTCTTCTCGTGTAAAATCATTTGATTCAAATTCAAATACCTCATCTGTCTGACTCATTTCTTCATCTGCCATCAGACATTGAACCTCTTCTTCGCTTTCGCTGGAAGAATATTCAGAGCTGTCTGAATCGGAATCAGTCTGAGCCCATTTGCTGTTTCCTTCCTCAGCAACTAAGACTTTTTGGGATTTTCCATGATTCTTGCGGTCTTTGTGGTGCTTCTTCTTTCTATCATCACGATGCTTCTCTTTCCTTTCTTCTTTCTTCGGTCTGGTGCAATCTGCAATAAAGTGTCCGGTCTTACCACAATTGTAGCAAGCCTGATCGTTAACAGTATCATCTTTTCTTGATTTATACTGATGAGAGGGTTTGAAGTTCCTCTTATTTTTAGACATAAATTTACCGAATTTCTTTATAAATAATGACATAGCATCGTTACTCATCTGTTCAGCAGATCGGTCTGATGTTGAAGCGATCTGGTCTGGGATGGCTGCCAGGGCCTTGTTGGGTTGAGAGATGAATGGCTCTGCTTCACCTCTGCTTATTAGTTCAAACTCATAGGCCTTGAGGTCTGCAAACAGATCATGAAGTTCAACCTTGTTAAGGTCTTTTGATTCCCTCATGGCAATGGTCTTTACATCCCATTCCTTTGGCAGAGCTCTCATTACTTTCAGAGCGATCTCTCTGTTAGAATATTCCTTCCCCAGACCATTCAGTTCATTTATGATGCTGGTGACTCTTTCATCAAACTCATTTAGAGTTTCACCACTTTTCATCTTTATGCTCTCAAATCTTTGAAGAGCCACAGTTAACTTGTTTTCTTTGGTCTGGTCGTTGCCTTCACATAGCTGTGCTATCTTCTCCCAAATTTCTTTGGCAGTAGAGCACATTTTGATTTTGCTGAACATGTTCTTGTCCAAAGTTTTGAACAAGATGTCTTTGGCCACATTGTCGAGGTTTGCTTTCTTTCTATCCTCATTCGTCCAGAGGGATCTGTCTTTTTCTACCATTTGTGGTTCTCCACTGGTAGTGGCGACTGCTGTATTTATTTTTAGGATCTTCATTGGTCCATCGGTGATGACGAACCACATGTCGTCATCCTGAGCTGCCAGGTGAGCTTGCATTCTGATTCTCCAGTCATCATAATCTTCTTTTGAGAACATGGGGATTTTGTTGAATGATGCCATCAGCTTAATATTCTTTGTGCTGATTAAGATAACCTGCTCTGATACCACTTGTTAGGATCGGTCCGGAGTGTTTAGAGGGGGGGGGGGGGGGGTGAATGAACACTCCTTACAAATTTTATCCCTTGTGATTTCTTTCTGATTAGTGAAAGAAATCTGTTACTTAATCAACTCTTTGAACAGAACAGACCACTAATAAGTAAGTGCGGAAACGGTCTGCTCTTGTATAAGTAAGAACAGCTCGATGGCTAAGTGCAGAATGATAAGACACAGGATATGTTTCTGGAAGTTCGAAGGTGGTGTAATCCTTCTACGTCTCCCCTTCTTCCAATTAAGGAAGGTTTATACTAGAAGACTTTGATTTATACAATCCTGTTGTACAAACCCGATTCAGGCTGGATTTACCTCACTACCAGTCTGAAACTCCTAGTCACTCAACCTGCTCAGACACACTCTGTCTGACAGTTACAAAATGTTGCTCACTTCTATTTTTCAATACACAATGCGCACAGTGATCCTACAATGATCAAATGTTACAAAGTAATTGCGCTTAAATGAATAACTTCAGCTCGAAAGCTTCTGTACTTTGTGAGCGTGTGCTGTTTAGCTTTCTTGTATATTTTTCAATTGATCAGCGTGAATTGTAGAGTCCAGAGTCTTTTGCATCTGTTTGTTGCATCCTTTTATAGTTGAAGGTGGCAACGGCATTGTTTCCCTTAATGTGCAGCTATGACTCTTTTTAGACTCTGAGAAAGCTACAGTCTTCTTCTTCAGGATACTTGCCGTTCTGGTATATGCTTTCGGCGACTGTCAGGTAAGCTCTTCTTTGTCTTCTTACCTATTATGGCAATCTTCAGTCTTTGGTCCTTTGTAGCATTAATTGCAGCATTAAATGCTGCAATAAATATCCGTTGATGATTCGGACTGAGAAGCCATCCTTTATGTATCCTTGACTGCTCTGATCTGATAAAGATTGAGATCGATCTGAAGCATCGATCTTGTCATTCTGGAATCCATCGATCCGGTCTGATATGTACTATTCTTCATCAGTTTGCCCTGATATGTCCGATCGATCTGGTATGCCTAATTTCCATCGATCCGGTCTGAAATGCTTTGCCATCTTGCTCTGTTGAGTCCGATTGATCTGGTCAATCTGATTTCTATCGATCCGGTCTGAACTGTTTTGTCATCTTTAAAATCTCATCGATAAGGTCCGGAACTAACAGTCTACGATTCGGTATATTTTGATGGATAATTTGTTACATATGTTACCTAATCGTATAATTGTGTAAATGTAGGTGAAATCGAAGAAATCGAGCTAAAAAGGTGAATAAAGACCAAGGAAATCTTTGGAGATGATAAGGACTCAAGGTAGATCAAGAAAAAGGCTAAAAATGTAATTTTGGGAGAAGCGATCGACCGCATGAAGGAGGAGATCGATCGCCTATGGACAGAAAGTTGAGCAACAAAATCTGCGGGTCAGCGATCGATCGGTACAATGGAGCGAAAGTCTTCTGGAGCCACGCAATCGATCGGTAAAAAGGAGCATCGGTTGCCTAATGAATCTGTCGAAAAAAAAAGAAAGCTAGTGATCTATCGCTAGCTTGTAGCGATCGATCGCCAGCAGTGTTTTGGAAATTTTGGAGTCTTGATTTCTTTCCTTCCTACATGGATTTTAACCTACCCCATCAGCCCCCCCACCTCTATAAACTCGAAAATCATCCTCTTTAGACCCGAATTCAGACTTAAGAACATAGTTTAGAGATTAGAATAAATTTTTCTCTCAACTTTTGTGAAGAACGCTTTGAAGAACGAAGAACGTAGACAGAAGCGACGCTCCAGAATCTTGATTATTCTTAGTAATTCTTCTTTTTACTATTAGTTTAATGTGTTTTAGAATAGATTTGATTATTTTTAATCCAATTATGAGTAGCTAAACACTTTGATTCTTGGTTGATGGTACTTGCCTTTGGAATAAAAACACGTGAAGATTTTGGTTTGATTGTTGGATTTTTAATTCAATTTCATTGTTTTCAGATTTTTATTATTATGATTGTTGTGTTTGATTTATAGATTGATCACCTAGTAATCACATACACAATCTAATGCTAATTAAGAAGCAACTAAGATTGATAATTGTCTGCTGTTGGTGTTATTAAATTCTTAGGAAAAATGGTAGGAAAATATTTCTAAGTTTTGGTGGTGACAAACATCAACTGGATGGACATCAACCGGGTGACAGACACCTACCGGGTAATGAACACCTACCGGGTGATGAACACCTTCCGGACAAAGACCTACAGGGTGACAAAGACTTACCGGGTGACAAACATCAACTGGATGGACATCAACCGGGTTACAGACACCTACCGGGTAATGAACACCTACCGGGTGATGAACACCTACCGGACAAAGACCTACCGGGTGACAAAGACTTACCGGGTGACAACTGGATGGACATCAACCGGGTGACAGACACCTACCAGGTAATGAACACCTACCGGGTGATGAACACCTACCGGACAAAGACCTACCGGGTGACACAGACTTACCGGGTGACAAACATTAACTGGATAGACACCTACCGGATGGACATCAACTGGATAGACACCTACCAGATGGACACCAACTGGACAAGCATCTACTGGATAGTCATAAATTGAGCAAAGACATCTACTGGTTACAGAAGAATGAACGACCAGTTGAACAAAGAAAGCCAGCAGAAGTCTAACCATCCAGCAAGAGCACAAAGCAACAAGACAAAACAAGTACAACCTATTCTGACAAAGGTACAACAGAGCGGCGCACCCTGCTATATCTCCGCCACCATTAGCGTCAGAATAAAAGAGCCGTTGCTTTACAAAATAGGAAAGAAGACAATCAGAATTAGGAAAGCTGATCTCTTCCTAAAACAGAAAAGCTACCGTTGGACCACTGAGCCTATAAATACGTTCAAGCAAAGAATGAAGAGGTTAGCTGAACCATCTGATCAAACAGAAAGAAACACCTCAACGCAAAAAGCAAATCATTCCATCGATATTCTCTGAAGGTTCAGCAAGAGCAGAAGAAAACTACTACTGATAAATTGACAGATCAACTGTAACAGATTCTGCTGCTCAAGAACACTCGAAGCTAAATAGTTTATATTGATAAGAGTGTCATAGAAATCATTGTAATCAAATTGAGTATTTGTGATTGCTAGGAGTTTAGGCCAAGCTGTGTGAGTGCCTAAGAAGGTTGTATACTGTAAAGTGTAAACCAAGTTCTTCTAGTATAACCTTCCTGCAAAGGAAGAAGGGGAGACGTAGAAGCGTTGTGCTTCGAACTTCCAGAAACATATTTGTGTCATTTACCTTCTGCTTAATTTCCATTCAGTTTTTATCACTCACAAGTCCAGCAGACGTCTTCCGCACTATAATCAGTGTCTGCTGACTTGCTATATATTGAGAAGCTACTGCAGTACTTAACAGTCTGCAACAAACCCGAGCAAAATCGAAATTGAATCTAGTGTTTATTCAACCCCCCTTCTAAACACTACCCCGATCCTAACAAGTGGTATCAGAGCTTAGGTTTTCTCAATCTTGAGAAATTATCAAAAACTGATGGCCTCATTCAGCAAGATTCCCATGTTCAAGAAGGATGAATACGATGACTGGATAATTTGTATGCAAGCACATCTAAGTGCCCAAGGCGATGACATGTGGTTCGTCATCACTGATGGACCAATGAAGATCTTGAAAGTCAATACAGCAGCTGCCATTACTGGTGGTGAACCTCAAATGGTCGAGAAGGACAGATCCTTCTGGACAAATGAAGAAAAGAAAAAAGCAAATCTGGACAATGTGGCCAAAGACATATTGTTCAAAACACTGGACAAAAATATGTTCAACAGGATCAAAATGTCTCCCACTGCCAAGGACATCTGGGAAAAGATTGTTCAACTATGAGAAGGAAATGATCAAACCAAGGAAAACAAACTTACTGTCGCCCTACAGAAGTTTGAAAACATCAAAATGATGTCCGGAGAAACTCTTAGTGAATACGATGAAAGAGTAACCGGAATCATAAATGAACTCAACAGCCTTGGTAAAGATCTATCGAACAGGGAAGTCACCCTGAAAGTCATGAGAGGTCTCCCAAGGGAATGGGATGTAAAAACGATTGCCATGAGGGAATCCAAAGACTTAAACAAGATAGATCTACATGATCTATTTGCTGACTTAAAAGCATATGAGTTTGAACTAGGTATTCGGACACCAGCCAACCAACCAAAGCTCTTACTGCATCAGAAGCTCTGCCGACCACAACAGAGATGACTCCTGAACAAATGTGCAATGATGCAATGGTGCTGTTTGTCAAAAAATTTGGAAAATTTATGAAGAAGAATCAGAAAGCCTATCAATCTTATCCAAGGAAGCAGAACTTCAAAAACAAATCAGATGAGGATGATCGTGTATGCTTCAACTGTCTTAAGCCGGGACATTTTATCGCAGACTGTCCCAAACCAAAGAAAGATGATCAAAAGAGAGGATCCAAGGACTATAGAAAGTCAAAAGAAAGCAAAAGATCATCAAGAAGGGACAGAGATCAAAAAGTATTGGTAGCTGAAGAGAAAAAGAGCAAATGGGCTGATTCAGAGTCAGAATCAGAAAAATCTACCAGCTCATCCAGTGACAGTGACAGTGAGGATGAAGAAGTTCACTGTTTAATGGCCAACGATGACTGTGAGGTAAATGATCCCAATCTTTCTGAATTTACACATAATGAACTCACAAATGCATTACAGGACATGATTAATGAGTATCAGATGCTGTATGAATCTTTTGAGAATTACAAGACCGAAAAATCAATCCCAACAGAACAACAATACAACAAACTTGATTGTGAACAATCAAGGGAGTTGAGAAGCTTAAGGGAAAAAGTAAGTCAACTCGAGAAGGAAAGGGATGAAGCAACGTGTGCACACCAGAAACTCATTAAACTGGTTCGCACATCGAACGCATCTACTGCCAGAAAAGATGAGATGCTTGAGTCAATAAGGCTTGCTGGTGATCTTACCGGCATAGGCTATTCTAACCATGATAGTAACTCATCTGGCATTAAATCTCAACTGTGTCTAGAAAAGAACAAGATTCAAACAATGAATTTTGTAAGATCAAGCACAGTATATGAACAGAGTGAGTTGGTTAAGGAATCTGTTGAGCCAATACTCATCAAGGAACGGGCATCACACAAAGGTATCGGTTATGTTGAGCCAAAAGAGAAAGCCAGACCAGGGCAAAAGTTTAGACATAAACATAAACCCACTGGTCAGGCCACTCGAGAGGTAAAACCCAACTGGTATTATAATTGTATACCTGTCCAGAAGAGGTATATGCTTCCAACAGAAACCAAAAACCTAAACAACATGCATACACTCAGTATCACACACATCACCCAAGAACACCCTCATCATCTTATGCACACACGTTTCAGGACACACACAGACCCAAACAATTCAGGGTTATACAAGTGTGGGTCCCGAAAGGACTAATCCTGTCTGTACCCAAGTAGGATTGGGTACCAATCATCTTATCGCTTTAATTGCAGAAATCTAGAATTCATCAAGTTCGGAGCTCAGAGTGGTTTCTGGACAGTGGATGCTCTAGACACATGACAGGAAAAGCGTGCCTATTATCTGAACTGGTTGACATTACTGGACCAAGAATAACCTTTGGAGATAACGTGAAAGGTATAATCGTGGGTAAGGGTAAGATTATCTACGGTAATATTATTATTAAAGATATTCTGTTAGTCGAAAACTTATGTTATAACTTGATTAGCATTAGTCAACTCTGTGACAATGGTCACTCTGTGGAATTCATCCAGCACTCATGTACAATAAGATCTACTGATGGTAGTACATTACTTGTAGGAAGAAGGCATGAGAACACATATAAAATTGATTGGAACCTTAATCAGCCTACCTCATCTACATGTTTTGCTGCCTTGAATACTTCCAAAAACTGGCTTTGGCACAAACGATTGAGTCACTTAAATTTTAAAACTATTGCCAGTCTGCGTAAACTTGATCTAGTCATTGGACTGCCCCAGATAGAGTTCTCAAAAGACAAGATCTGTGCAGCATGCCAACTTGGTAAGCAAATCAGATCCTCCTTTAAGAACAAAGGGAGTAAATCTTCGTCTCGGTGCCTAGAGTTGCTGCATATGGATCTTTTCGGTCCTATACCAGTAACAAGTCTAGGGGGAATGAAGTATACTCTAGTATTAATAGACGATTACTCTCGTTTTACGTGGGTCCTGTTTCTAAGTGGCAAAGATCAGACTACTCCAAAGCTGATCAAACTACTGAAAAGACTCCAAAATGAGAAATCGTGTGGGATAGATAGAATTTGTAGTGATAAAGGTACCGAATTTACCAATCAATCACTCGAATCATATCTAGATGACCTTGGTACTAAACACGAATACTCTGCTGCAAGAACCCCACAGCAAATGGAGTTGCTGAGCGTAGGAACCGCACTTTGAAAGAAGCTGCGCGAACTATGCTAGCGGAATCAGATATTTTGCAGAGGTTTTGGGCAGAAGCTGTTAACACATCATGTTATACGCAGAACAAATCAATGATTAATAAGCGATCAAATAAAACCCCTTATGAGATCTGGAATGGCAGTAAGCCAAATATTTCTTATTTCCATGTGTTCGGTTGCAAATGTTTTATTCACAACAATGGAAAGACTCATCTCACCGCTTTTGATGCCAAATCTGATGCTGGAATATTTCTTGGATATTCTACAGTTAGTAAAGCTTTCAGAGTATTAAATAATAGAACTCTTACTGTAGAAGAATCTGTACATGTAAAATTTGATGAATCTACTGATTGTACTGTATCTGATCTAAAAATCAACAACTTGAGCAATCAACTGGAAAGCACTCATATTGATGAAAATGTTGATGATGAGATAGATTACAGAAGCAGAATCGATTGCTCCTTGGAACCAGAAGTTCCTGAAGCTCAAGCAGAGGAGTCTGCTGGTCAACAAGCACTGCATCCAGCTGACAATGACACTGTTGTGCATACTCCTGCTGTAGTAGAAGGAACAAACGAAAAAGATGCGTCAATCGGATCTTCTGAGCTACCCACTCATATTCAGTCAAATGAAGAGCTCAACCCTCTTGGACCTCCGCTCCGGTGGATGAAGGATCATCCTCCCGAGCAGGTCATAGGTAACCCTGTAGCTCCTCTACGCACCAGAGGACAAATGATTAATGAATTTCTTCATGCTGCATTCATATATCACATAGAACCTAATAAGATTGATGATGCTATAGACCCAAGCTGGGTAGAAGCAATGCAGGAAGAACTGAATCAGTTTGAGCGAAACAAAGTATGGTATTTAGTACCACGACCACAGCATCACACTATAATAGGAACCAAATGGGTATTTCGAAATAAATTAGATGAAAATGGTGTAGTTATCAGGAATAAAGCAAGATTAGTTGCACAGGGCTACAGACAGGAGGAAGGCATTGATTTCGATGAAACTTTTACTCATGTAGCTCGGCTAGAAGCAATTCGCATATTTCTTGCATTTGCTGCGTTTAAAGACTTTAAATTCTATCAGATGGATGTTAAGAGTGCGTTTCTTAACGGCAAACTCCAGGAAGAAGTTTATGTTGAGCAACCTCCTGGATTTGAAAGCCATCAGCGGCCTTCTTATGTCTTTCGTCTAAACAAAGCTTTTGTATGGTCTGAAGCAAGCTCCCCGTGCATGGTATGAAACTCTGTCAAAATATTTGATTGAGCATAACTTTACCATTGGCACGGTGGACAAGACCCTATTCAAATTCACAAAGGGTGACCATACTCTGCTAGTTCAAATTTATGTTGACGATATTATTTTCGGCAGTACTAATTCAAAACTTTGCGAAAGATTTTTGAAAATTATGCAGGATCAATTTGAGATGAGCATGATGGGAGAACTATCATTTTTCTTAGGATTGCAATTCAAGCAATCCAATGAAGGAATTTTGATAACTCAGTCTAAATATACCAAGGAACTGCTGAAGAAGTATGGGATGAGTACAAGTTCAGCAGCAGCCACACCAATGAGCTCATCTGCCAAACTCGAATTGGATAATTCAGGAATACCAGTCGAAGTTACAATGTATCGAGGCATCATAGGATCCTTACTTTATTTGACGGCCAGTCGACCAGACATCATGTTTGCAGTTTGTATGTGCGCTCGGTTTCAAGCAAATCCCAAGCAGTCACACTTCACAGCTGTCAAATGGATCCTCAAATATCTGAAAGGCACTGAGAATGTCGGTCTATGGTACCCAAGAGATTCAACGTTTAACCTTATTGGATATTCAGATGCTGACTACGCTGGATGCAAAATTGACAGAAAAAACATCAGTGGATATTGTCAATTTCTTGGTGATCGATTAATATCATGGGGTTGCAAGAAGCAGAAATCCATAGCAACGTCTACTGCAGAGGTAGAATACCTTGCTGCTGGAAGCTGCTGTGCTCAACTGCTCTGGATTCAACAACAACTGAGAGATTATGGAATTGAATCCACCGAGGCACCCATATTCTGTGATAATACGTCAGCCATAGCCATTACATACAACCCAGTTCTTCATACTCACACTAAACATATTGACATCCGCCATCATTTCATCAGAGATCACGTTATGAAGAAAGAGATTCAGCTAGAGTACATATCTACCGAACAACAATCGGCAGACATTTTCACAAAACCTCTACCGGACGATAAGTTTTCCTACTTTTGCAATATTCTTGGTTTAATTGAAATCAATCCATGATTATTTTTAATTTAAGGATGATGAATTCAGGGGGAATTACTCAGTAGGAATCACATGAATTAAGGGGGAATATCAGTTAGAATTTTATCTTGGTTATTTAAGCTCAACTGGTAAAACAACAGCCTGCTGCAGTAGGTGCTTCCGTACCAGTAGGACTCTACATACCAGTAGATGTTACCTTACCAGTCGGACCCTATATACCAGCAGACTTTGCCAAGTATGCTTTGACAAAAATAACCTTCTATAACTATTAACCTCTTGGAACGTCGGAATTCAAATTCACTTTTATATAAAAATAAATTATTTCAATCCCGCCCAAATCCTGTCCTTTTATTTATTTGTTAAAAAATTTCAATCGTTAGATGATCGCCACGTACCCATGTGTCCGCTCATCTACAGTACGATGTTACATATACTTTTTCATTTAATCGCCATTACTTTGTTTCTTCCTCTTATCTCTTCCAAAAATTTACTGCGTTAACTTCCCTCCCAGAAATTTTATTCAACAGGATTTTTGCTGCTTTTCTGCATCTTCACCAAAATTGTCGAAGAATACTCAGCCAAGTTTCATCACAAATGCTGTACATGTGGATTTTCATTCAATCTCCACAACCTCTGATGAAGATACAAAGGAAGTATTTCACAAGTTGGATACCTCGGGACTTCTAGTGATCCTTAGCCAGGCTCCAACATTCTACAATGAAGCCCTACACGAATTCTTTGCACTGCTAAAGTTGTAGATGATTCCGTGGTGGCCTCTGTTTCTGGACAACTGATCACAATCACTCAACAAGAATTTGCCACTCACCTTTGTCTTCCCTCCACTGGACTTACAGATTTCTCCACAGTTCCAGTGGATGTCAGGGAAGAGATGCGCATCATATTCTCCGACTCTAACGATCGTCTGTGACGTCATCCATTCAAGAAAGTATTAATGAAGAGTCATTTCCGTCAACTGGCTGATGTTATATCCAAGGGGCTACTTTGCAAAGCTGGATCTTTTGATATCATCACCCCTGAGAAGTTTGACGTCATGAGCGCCATCTTCAAAGGATTCGAAGTCAACTGGTCAGTTGTTCTGTTTCAGGTCCTCACTGGCCTATTCAATTCAGGAAAGGGACAATCTGGTTTTGCTCTACCACTCAGGAGTATCTTTGATAGCAAGAACATTCATGCAGGGGCCTCCTCCAATCTTCATCCAGGCAGACTTATCACTGCCAAATATCTCCAGATTCACAGGCAACGGAGTGGCGGAGAGATTGGTCTGACAAAGCGACGATCGACTCAAGTTATAAGCGATTCTGAACAGACAATATCTGAATCCGTTGAGTCTTCTCCTCCTCCTCCTAAGAAGCCCAGGACCAGAAAAGGGGCTCCTCCTGCTCTCAGAAAGACTCTCACTGCTGCCTCTGATACCAACTCGTCTGCAGTACCAGCAGCAGTAATCACTATAAGAGATCCGAGTCCTGAAAATCTTCCAGAGGAACCAACTGCCTCAACTGCTTCATTGGCCATGGTAAATGCTGCTCCAGTGGCTCAACCTGAACAATACTCTAAACTGATGAGCACTCACCAAGCTCCTGGCACAATCAGCTTCAGGCAACCAAAGTCCAACTGTCCTTACTGTCATCCCAAGGACACCACCTCTGGAAAGGGAAAAGAGCTTATGGCACCAGTGACCACCCCTGTCGCTTATGAGATACATATGGTAATGGATGAAGTCGAAGCCAAGATGAATCTGCAGCTTGAAATCTTTGATCGATGGGTGAAGGATGGCCTCAACATTCTCTTCGATGACTTCACTCTGATTTTTGATCAAGCGCGGGAAGATGAGAACCTTATCCTGGCCTATCTTCAGGTGCAGGACACTGAAAAGAGTTTAAAGATGAGAGATCTCTTCCGCATTATGAATTATGTGGGAGAACTTCAGGCTCTTGTTCATTCCCGCCTTCAACAATTCAACATTGATTCTGGAACAGCGAATCATGATTGAGCAGTTCTGAATGGTTTAGCACCAAAGCTGGATATGGCTGAGCATGCTCTTCATGATCTCCGCATATCAACTGGTCTCCATTCCTGCTCTGCAGTTTCAAGAAATGCCAGTCCTGCTCCAACTGACTTGGCAACTGCTTCAACTGTTTTGGAAACTACTCCAACTGACTTGGAGACTGCCCCACCTACTATGGAGATAATTCATACTGACCTGGCGATCACCTCTACCACTGATCCTCTTATTTTCTCCATTCCAAGTCCAGCAACTGATCAACCGCTCCAACTGACGATTGTTGATCATGAGAATGTTGACACAGTGATTCAGACTGTGGTTCATCAAGTTACCATCACTTCTGGTAATAATGAACCCAGCGAGTCCTCCTCACACTCTGCTGATCACACCCAGTCGTCTACAGCTGCGCTGGAACAAGCTGCTACTAGAATGGCTATCATTGCTGCCGATGCACCTGCTGCACAAATCGTTGAAGCCACTGCTTTACTGACCACTACTGCTATTGAGGGTCCTCCCGCAGTTCTGACTACTAATGCAGAGACTCAAACAGATGATCTGGATCAATCTCTGGCCCAAGATCCTCCTGAAGATTTCTTTGATTTTTCAACGCATCTTCCTCTGGACGGGCTACCTAACATTGCTGATCAACTGGCGCATCTACCCAACGCCATCTCTGCATTAGCCAGTGACGTCAACAAGCTCAAACAGGAAGAGCGCACTGCGACTCTTATTCTTGGGAGCCACCAGCAGCACACTGACTCTCAATTCCAGCACGTCTATCGGGATATCAACAGTCTAATGACTACTGTGACCAGACTTAAGACGTTTGTTGTGGATGCCTTTGCGGACTCACTCTCTCGTATAGGGCAGGCTCGTCTTCAGATCACTCAACAAAATGAATCTCTTCATGCTGCCACTTCACTGGCCCTTGTAGATAGGATAGAAGACGCCAAGAAAGCCCTATCGGATCAATTAGCAACTATGCAGGCGTCATTCGCTTCACAAATTCAAGACTTGAGCAACAGCCTGCCAGCTGCTCCTCAAACTGTTAGAAGATTGCCCGAGTCCAGCAGACCTGCCTCTCTGACCCAACGAGACCAGCCTTCAGCTCATCGCTCATCTACTGCAGCTAGAGCATCCAGTCGGTCAAGGCCTCCCTCTCAGCAAAGGTCCCACAGTTCCATACAAACTCAGGCTGACACTCCTCCCTCCACCCGTGACTACTCCTCGCATTGGCTTGGGGGCAAACAGTAAAATTTATTGTCTTTTTGTATTTATCATTATCTGTTTTTCATAAATATTCATTTCTATCAATTCGTATTTATCTTTATCTGAAATTTTTTTTAAGCATGATATGACACTTCACACTACAACTTGCTAGTTTTTCGCTATAAATAGCATGCTAGTTCTTTCATAACAATCATGCATCTTTTAACTAAAATTCTTACTAGTCGTGCAACTGTTTCTACAAATTCATGGGTTTATTACTTATCTAAATCAACCCTTCATGGGTTGATTACTTATCTAACCCACGTCTGCTAGCTTAAACTTTCTGGACCAGCCCTGGTGCGTCTCACCAGTCTGGAATTTGGAACAGCAAATGCTTGGGTGTTGATGACAAAAAGGGGGAAGACAGAGAATTTTCATTGAAGACAGAGATCTTGCCAAATGAACAGAGAACAGAAGACTGACTCTTTCTAGGCCTTTCTCTGTTCTATGCCTCTCTGTATGCACTTTCTCTCCCCCTCCCTTTGTCAAAAATCCTGAAACTAGCTGGCTCGGATCATTCCATACTGGCTATGTTTCTTCTTTTAAGGCTCCGTTACTTTGAGTGATGGGATTAGTAAACTTTATATTACTTATCACATCCCATGTTTACATTGTTGTATAAACACAATTTTATCCCACCCATTTTATCACATTCTAATCTCACTTTATAATAAAAAGACATATTTACCCATTTCCCACATTTTTTACTATTTCAAAACTTGAAATTCCCGCCAAAAAGTACAACTTATTTCTTACAACATTATTATTATTTATTGTATTTATATTATTTTAATTTATATTATTATTATATATATATAAAGAAGAAGATTAATCGATATAAAATAAAAATAATATATATATATAGATAATATTATTATGTTATTATTATACATATATGTATATAGAGGATTTTATAATAAAAATAATTATTATTATATATAGATATGTATATTATATTATTAGGATTATATGGATAAAACTGTTTAGGTTAGGATTTAGATAGGAGATATAGACTAGAGGATATTAGATATAGAGAAAGAATAAGAGGAAGCGAGAAGAATAAAAAGAATATAGAAGAGATATAGATATATAGATTAGTTATAGGAGGGCTATTAGGAGGAGACAGAGAGAGAGACAGAGGAGGGGATAAAACGGGGGAGGGGAGGAGGGAAGGAGGAGAGAGAGGGAGAGGAGAGGAGGAGGAGGAGGAGGAGGAGAGAGAGAGAGAGAGAGAGAGAAGAAGAGGAAGCGATAGAGAAGACAAAGAAATAGAAGATAGAGAGAGGAGAGGAGGGGGGGGGGAGGAGGAGAGAGAGGAGAGGAGAGAGAGAAAAGAGGAGAGGAGAGAGAGAAAACGGGGATAGAGAGAAAAGAAGGATTCTTAGAGAGAGAGAGGAGAGAGAGAGGAGGAGAGAAGAAGGAGGGGAGAAAATAAGAAGATACGAGAGAGAAGAATTGATAATAATAATAATTATTAAGATATAATAATCTATATATATATATATATTATATTATTATTATTTATTATTATTATTTTGTAATATAATAATAAAAATTATTATTATTATTTTATTATAATACATAATATGATATGATTATTACGCATTATTATTATTTTATTAATATTATATATATATATATATTATATATTTAATTATATCTATTTATAATAATAATTATTATATGATTAATGTGTATTATTAATAATATATAATAGTAATAATTGCTATTATTATTATATTATAATATTATAATAATAATAATAATAAAATAATATTTAAATTATTATTATAATGTCGAGGGTATTTTAGACATTTTACCAAATAATAAATTTTATCAACCATCTTATCCTCAAACCAAACATCATATAACTTATCACATATTATTTTTACAATCATTTCATACTTTTTAATCTTTACATTACTTATCACATCTTTCAAACCAAACGGTACCTAAATAGATTGTAAAAATAGGTCTGTTGTATGACTTGTAAGATGTTCGTTAGTTCTGATGTATGACTTGTAAAGTGTTTGTTGTAATTTGTAAGATGTACCATGTAAACAGAATCCATTTTATATAAAAATGATATTCATTCATTGGCTCAGTTTGATTACCACTCGTAATCTGCTTATTTATACTAACAAATTGCAAAAGTCTTTGTTTGTCTATAAGTATTAACAGGAGTTGCCGTTCATTATGATCAAGCAAGAGTCTCCAGCACTAAGTTTTGTCATCACCAAAAAGGGGGAAATTGTTAGGAAAACATTTCTAAGTTTTGGTGGTGACAAACATCAACTGGATGGACATCAACTGGGTGACAGACACCTATCGGGTAATGAACACCTATCGGGTGATGAACACCTACCGGACAAAGACCTACTGGGTGACAAAGACTTACCGGGTGACAAACATCAACTGGATGGACATCAACCGGGTGACAGACACCTACCGGGTAATGAACACCTACCGGGTGATGAACACCTACCGGACAAAGACCTACCGGGTGACAAACATCAACTGGATGGACATCAACCGGGTGACAGACACCTACCGGGTAATGAACACCTACCGGGTGATGAACACCTACCGGACAAAGACCTACCGGGTGACACAGACTTACCGGGTGACAAACATTAACTGGATAGACACCTACCGGATGGACATCAACTGGATAGACACCAACCGGATGGACACCAACTGGACAAGCATCTACTGGATAGTCATATATTGAGCAAAGACATCTACTGGTTACAGAAGAATGAACGACCAGTTGAACGAAGAAAGCCAGCAGAAGTCTAACCATTCAGCAAGAGCACAAAGCAACAAGACAAAATAAGTATAACCTATTCTGACAAAGGTACAACAGAGCGGCGCACCCTGCTATATCTCCGCCATCATTAGCGTCAGAATAAAAAAGCCGTTGCTTTACAAAATAGGAAAGAAGACAATCAGAATTAGGAAAGCTGGTCTCTTCCTAAAACAGAAAAGCTGTCGTTGGACCACTGAGCCTATAAATACGTTCAAGCAAAGAATGAAGAGGTTAGCTGAACCATCTGATCAAACAGAAAGAAACACCTCAACGCAAAAAGCAAATCATTCCGTTGATATTCTCTGAAGTTTCAGCAAGAGCAGAAGAAAACTACTACTGATAAATTGATAGATCAACTGTAACAGAGTCTGCTGCTCAAGAACACTCGAAGCTAAATAGTTTATATTGATAAGAGTGTCATAGAAATCATTGTAATCAAATTGAGTATTTGTGTGCTAGGAGTTTAGGCCAAGCTGTGTGAGTGCCTAAGAAGGTTGTATACTGTAAAGTGTAAACCAAGTTCTTCTAGTATAACCTTCCTGCAAAGGAAGAAGGGGAGACGTAGAAGCGTTGTGCTTCGAACTGCCAGAAACATATTTGTGTCATTTACCTTCTGCTTAATTTCCATTCATTTTTTATCACTCACAAGTCCAGCAGACGTCTTCTGCACTATAATCAGTATCTGCTGACTTGCTATATATTGAGAAGCTACTGCAGTACTTAACAGTCTGCAGTAAACCCGAGCAAAATCGAAATTGAATCTAGTGTTTATTCAACCCCCCCCCCCTTCTAAACACTACCCCGATCCTAACAAAAAACAATTGGATGATTAATTCTAACGGCTGCAGTTTTTATTGATTAGATTCATCAAACTTACTAGTTTTGAAGCTATCATTGATTAATCTTAACGGCTGTAGTTTTGGTTAAAGATTTGATAAGAGTCGAATTGAATGATGTTTTCTATTTGACTACGATTAAGGTAAGGAATTAAGTTTCCAATTGATGAATAATTGAGTGAATTCAAATGTTTAGTGATTTGATGATCAAGTGAATAATTTTCAAAGGTAAAGTTGACCAAAAACTAAGAATTACTTTTTAATCTTGATAATCTAGTGATTTTCTTGCTTTAGTTTAATTAAGTTATAGTTAAGAATTTCGAAAAACACCCTAATTATTACTTTGTTACTTAGTTTTTCGTTAACACAATAGAATACCCTTCTTCGTGGGATTGATCCCTACTTTCACTACTACTTTAGTTTTATAAAAAAGTGGGGTTAATTTGGGCATACACGATTGTTGGAACCGAAGAGGGGGGGGGGGGGGTGAATGAGGTTCCTTTGCTACTTTGGCGTTTTAAAATGAATTTGCAAATAAGTCGAATTTACGCTGCGGAAGACTTGATGTCAATCGATCAAAGAATAATAAGAAGTAATAAAGTAAAAGCTTAATTTAAATAAAACGATAAATGACACAAATATTTGTTATAGAAGTTCAGGGATGAATCGCCTACGTTTCCTCTTCCCGGTTAGAAAACGTTTAACCGAGGTTCCACTAGAACAATTTTGATCTTGGCCTTAAGGGCTCCAAGTTAGCCACAACACACTCTTCCAGAGTGAACAACTCTTCATGAGCAACACACTCTTCACGAGTCTTCTTGGCCTTAAGGACTCCAATGATAGCCACACAAAAACTCTTCCTGAGTTACCCACACTCTTCACGAGTCTTCTTGGCCTTAAGGGCTCCAAGGATAGCCACACACTTGCACCAACTTCACTTGTTGATGCCTTATACAATTTTCAACTTGCGTCGGTGGTAGCGTTTATCGTGTACGCCCAAATTAACCCTTCTTCAGTTAATGACAAAAATATGTAATAGTGGAAGTAGGGATCGATCTCACAGGGAAGGTAAATTTATTTTGTGCCAAAAGCGAATAGTAACAAGGGGGTTTTAGGATGAATGATTACTACTAAGCAAATTCTAAAATTAAACTAATTTACAAGATTACTAAGATGATTAAACTTATGAGAGTGAAGCGATTCTTGGTTTCCAGGTAACCGTACTTTTGGAAAATTATCTTTTAATCATCAAATCAAAACATTCGAATCCTTTCAATTATCTATCGATTGGAAATTCAATTCCTACTCATCTTATTCGTAGTCAAAGAGAAAACAGCATTCAATTCAACCCTTACCAAATCTCTAATCACCATTACAGCCGTTAATGATTAAATCAATAATAGTTTTCAAAACTAATGAGTTCGATAAATCTAATCAATAAAAACTACAGCCGTTAAAATTGATTACTCAACCGTTTCTCCTAAGAATTCAATAACACCTACAGCCGGTTAATTATTGATCTTAGTTGTTTCTTAACAAACTATCGATTATGCAATTGAATATTAGGTGATCGGTCTAATACACAAACACAACAATCATGGAATTCGAAATTTGAGAAACAAATTGAAATCGAAATATAATTCAACAATCAAACCAAATTCTCATAAAAGGTTCAATTCCAAAAGCAGGTATCCCTTCAACCAAGAATCGAAGAGATTTAGCCTAGCATAATTAAATCTAAAATCAATAAAAATTCAATGGAAAACATTAAATAAATAAAGGAAAAGAAATTACTAATATAAATCACGATTCCGGCTTGTCGATTCCGGTTCCGTTCTTCGTTGTTCTTGAAGAAAACTTGAAAACAAATTAATCTAAAAATCTCTAATTATTCTCAAGTATGAAAAACTATCAAAAACTGCTGCTAATGAGGCTTGTGTTCGAGTTTTAGGGTATGGAAGTGATAAATATGGGATAGAATCTTTTAAACATGGTAAAAGACTCAATTTCCAAATTTCCGGACTCTTCGACGATCGATCGCCTTGAATGTGGCGATCGATCGCTGCATTATTTTTTCGGAAAAATCATTGAGGCGATCGATCGCTATATAGTGGCGATCGATCGCCGAGCTCCAGTAGACTTTGGCGATCGATCGCCACTTCTTCGCGATCGATCGCTGACTCTTCAAATTTGATGAAAATGTTTCTGTCCATAGGCGATCGATTGCCACTTCCGGGCGATCGATTGCCACTTCCAAAATTACGTTTTTGCCCTTTTCTTGATCAACTTTGAGTCCTTGTCATGTCCATGTCTCTTCTTGGTCTTTACACATCATTTTTAGCTCGTTTTCTTCGATTGTACCTATAATTACACAAATATACGATTAGGTAGCATACGGATCAATTTATCTATCAAAACCTACCAAATCGTAGACAATTAAGCACTCAAGATGTGTCTATTTCTAGTCACATCAGTCGGTGTTGGAGGATCTTACAATAAACAAATAACACCTTTACGGTGTACCAACACAAAGAATCAAAAGACTTCTCACAAGAAATAAATTACAAACTCCAATACACAAATGTATGAAGTTTGCAATGCTAGAATAATTTTGATTGAGCAAAGCTTTCTTGTAGTTTATAGTCTTGTTTCTTGTCTTCAAAATGCTCCAAAACATCCATATTTATAGAGTAGAAGGCCCCCAAGGCTTCTACTAGCCAATGCTAAACTTAAGGCTTGAATCACTCCCAGATCGCCTCGGACATCGCCTCAGGCGATCACCATCGCCGTGCTCCAACGGTCACGAATTTCCACAGATCGCCTCAGGCGATGAGCTGATCGTCTCAGGCGATCATCACCCAAAAATAATGTCGTAGCTTCCAATGATCATAAACTTTCATCGCCTCAAACGAAGTCTCCATCGCCTCCAACGTTCCAGGCATCGCCTCAGGCGATCTAGCCATCGCCTCAGGCGATCGCTCCATGCGTGCTGTCCTCGGAGTCGCTTCAGTCGATGTGTGTGGCGAAGTCTCCCTTGGCTGCCATCGCTGGGCGATGGTCACCATCACCTGGGGTGATCTGCCCGATGCCTTGCACATTTGATTTCCTTCAACCAATCCACTTTTCAACCAATTAAACATGACACATTAGAATAACAAATACAAGTTTTGTTGATCATCAAAACTCATAAATAATTCAGAGATAAATTAACCATTAAACTCAACAATGTGTTTAAGGCTCAACAACGATAAACAACACAAAATTTTGGCGTTGTTGCCGGGGAAGGCGTTTACTTTTGTGTTAACTTGATTTTTATTGTTTTTAGTGCTACTTTGGTTTGTTAATGAGTATAGGTGAATTGTACAATCACGAAGATAATTTTCACTACGATCCTGAATCGAGAAGACACTACATCAGAGAAGAAGAGAACAAGGAGACTTGAGGAAGAGGAAGATATGAACAACATGGCCGCGAATCAAAGTTTATGAGAACTGGCCAATCCGGATTTGAACCAACAACCTCTTAGCATTACCTTGCCTGCTCTCGCAACAAATGTCAATTTTGAACTGAAATCTGGACTAATACATTTGTTGCCTTCTTTTCATGGTCTTGCAGGTGAAAACCCGCACAAGCACTTGATGGAATTCCACGTGGTATGCACTACTATGAAGCCGGCTAGCGTAACGGAGGAGCAAATCAAACTGAGAGCCTTTTCATTCTCTCTAAAGGATGCTGATAAGGATTGGCTAATCTACCTACCCTCCGGATCTATCACCACATGGACGGATTTACAAAGAGTCTTCCTAAAAATGTACTTTCCAGCTTCAAGGGCAACTAACATAAGGAATGAGATCTATGGGGTGAAACAATACCAAGAGGAGTCGCTACACGAGTACTGGGAACATTTTAAGAAGTTGTGTGCAAGCTTCCCACAACATCAGATAAGTGAACACCTTTTAATTCAATATTTCTACGAATGTTTACTTTCTGGTGACAGGAACTTAGTGGATGCGGCGAGCGGAGGAGCTTTCATTGACAAAACTGCGGAGGAAGCAAGGAACTTGATAGCAAACATGGCTGCCAACTCCCAACAATTTGGACATGTTTGCCATGGACAACGGCCGAGAAAAGAGGTAAACGTATCCAATCTAGAAATTGACTTAACATTTCTTGTGCGTAATCTTGCAGGTGGCATTGTGGCGGAAGATGAAGCCATGTGGAATCTGTCTAGCTGTGAACCATCTCACTGACGCATGTCCCTCTTTACAAGAGACATCCATTGAGCACATGAATGCAGCGGGAGGATTCCCAGGTCCACCACAAAAGAGCTATGAACACCCATCGAGCAACTACAACCAAGGTTGTTGGGACTATCCGAACCAAGACTATGGGAATCAACAAATGCACCAACCTCCATCCTATAGACCGCCATATCAGAGACCTTCCCCACTACCCGTGCACGCTCCTTCTGACAGGTTAGAGAATATTGTTAAAGTTGTTGCTGAAAATAGCTTGCAATTTCAACAGGAAACGAGGGCGAGCATTCAAAGCTTGACAACGTAAATGGGACAACTAGCAACTTCTCTCAAAAAGATTGAAGCAAGAATATCCAATGGGCTTCCTTCACAGCCGGAGGTGAACCCAAGGGAAAATGTGAGCGCCGTCACTTTGAAGAGAGGTAAAGATGAAGCTAAGGAGAAGGTGGTACTGACGCCACCCGGAGTAGGACCGAGAAAGGACGAGAAGGACGCCAAGAATGATGTTGAAGAGCTCATGCAAGAGGAGGAACCACGAGGTAAGTCCTCTCCACTCCGTGAATATAAAATTGCCCATTCCCCCTTGCTTTTAAGGAGAATAGGAAGGACGAGGGAATCAAGGAACTTTATAAGACTTTCCGACCCTGCGAGGCAAACGCTTCACTACATGATGCCATAAAGAAAGTGCCTCGATATGCAAGATTTTTGAAGGAAGTGTGGAAAATGGATAAGAGCAAGGAACGAAAAGGGTGCCCCAAGATCGAGCTAGGCGAGAATGTTTCCGCGGTTATCCAAAGAAGCATTCCCATAAAGTGTAAGGACCCTGGTATGTTCTTCATCCCTTGTGTGATTGGAACCACTAGGATTGAGAACGCGATGCTAGATTTAGGATCTTCAATTAATGTCATGCCTTACTCAATTCACCTCAACTAAAACCTGGACCTTTGAAAAGAAACAATATTGTGATACAATTAGCTGATAGGTCCACGGTTGTTCCTAGAGGGATAGTAGAGGATGTACTTGTGCACGTAGAGAGTTTGGTTTTCCCCACTGATTTCTATGTCTTAGACATGGAAAATGGTGATCCATCTAGCCCCATTCTTTTAGGGAGACCATTCTTGAAAACCTCTAAATCGGTGATAGATGTGAATAGCAGCATGTTAACAATTGAGTTTAATGGTGAGGTTGCAAAATTTAATATCTATGAACCCATTAAAACTCATGAGCTTTCTAGTTACGCTATTGATATAAATGATGAATTTGATGATGATTTTGATAATGATGAATTGTGGGAGATGAGAAAGGCTACTAATAACCTTGATGACAAAGAAGGTATGAACTTAAATCTCGTGATTAATTTTCATACTATTGCTGCCTTATCGCCTCATGATACTGTTGACACTCTCTTTTCTCACTTACAGGATCCTACTATTGAAGAGACACACCCTCCGGATAGACCACATCAATCAATAAACGATGGAGGAGGAAAAAAGACTGAGGATGAACAAACCAAAGTTTAAGGGAATCAAGAAGATATTGAGGTGGAAGAAGAAGAATGAAGTGACACCGCATAACCCACCTTGATCGAGAGGACTGGCGCCGGGCCACCGACGTTAAACAGAGGCGCTGCTTGGGAGGCAACCTAAGGGGAGTTAGTTTCCCTTATCCTTTTTATTTTATTATTGCTTTATTAGTTAGACTTTTCTCTTTTCTTGTATTTTTGCCTTACATTGGGGACAATGTAAGATTTAATAATGGGGGAGGGATTAGTGGTGTGCTATTGCTTTCTATTACAAAAAATACAAAAAAATAGAAAAATTTGAAAATTTTGAGCTCATAGTTAGTAATGAATGCATGCTTAGAATCACTAGCCCATGATGAAACCTAATTGATGGCATGCATGTGTAAGGACCCCAGATTCCTTAATCCGTGATTAGTGTATTTACCCATGCATTTAGTGCATACTATCATATATGTAGGGGAAAGCCACTTGCTATCATATGACAAAACATGCCATTAATAAATTTTCTTACATTATTTCATATAATGTCCACTCTTCCCCAACCAAGTCCACATACATATCATGCACCCTTGTAATACACTAACATGCTCTCAATTCATTTAGCAATTCAATAAACAACTGCATGCGACCAATAATGAAAAGAGAAAGGCCCTTGCATTTTTATACAAACCATATACACATAAGAGTCCTCACATGCGAGCATCAAATAAGTATATGTGTATCAAATGTATAAAATAATGTGCTCAATACCGTCACTGGTACTTCGATCCTGGAAGCACCTCCAATCCATAGCTCGAGCTCAACTCCAAAGCCATCGATGTACCTATTCACCTGCCCCCAACAGAGACAGCCTCCACATGGGGTGAGCATACAAATATCCTAAATCCAATAAGCACAATATGACAATTCATAAATTACACAATGTAAAGGCTATGAATATTAAAAGACACTCCCTGGATGGCATCATCCTCATCCGGGATCCCCTATGCTGTTCCTGTTCTCAAAATAACCAAAATCATCAAATTCTCAAATGCCAGTTAACCACTACATTGATTAACTAATCTGTTTCCCACATACCAATACCATAATCAATAAAATCAAATCATTAAACAATGATTACAGATATTCCATATATCTCACTAATGGTTTCATGGTTCTATTTCATTGCTCGCTCTACAATAGAGGCATTTTAATCTCACGCACGCTGAACAGCGGCGGAGTCATAACCGATGTTCGCTCAACAACAATATCATCCATTCATTGCTCGCTCAAAAGCTGCACCATATAATTCTCAATGTATATCAAGTGATTGCAATTACCACATATTATTCATGCACAACAATTGCAATAATATATTTAAAGTTATGCTCGTACATTATACGTACCTTATAATTCTATAGACTGAACCAAACCTTGACAGAGTCCCGCGACCCGATGAATTATGTGCTACCACATAAAATAACTCATAATCAAATATAAGCATGCAACCACGTGCCCAAGCACGTTTACAACCTCCAAATATATCGTCAATCCTTGACGATTTACCATTTAAAAGACTCCGGGCTAAGCATGCATAATACCCAAAATATTTCATTTTAAGTTGTACAAAGGTTAACCAATTACTCAATCGAGTATTCCATTTTCTTATTAAAATTTGGCTCCAACCATTTCATTTTAAAGGTATAGCATTCCCCATAGGAATGTAGACATTGCCCCGAAAATTGGCTAATTAAACCTCGATTTCAAAATCCCGACATTTTCCAAAATTTCGAAAAATCAAAGGAAACATGGCCGCGATCGATCGCCACCTCCTCACGATCGATCGCGAGAACCTACTGCCCGAGAAAAATGCATGCCGCGATCGATCGCCAAATCTCGCGATCGATCGCCAAGCCCCCGCGATCGATCGCCCACTTTTCGCGATCGATCGCCGCGACTGTTCATCGTCACCCCAAAATCAGTATCATGTCGCGATCGATCGGCGCCAAGCTGCGATCGATCGCGACCTGCGGGTTTCCGATAAATTCGAGCTTTAATGGTGTTTTTCACACCCAAACTCAAAACCAACACCCAATACACCTTCCACACCTCCAATACTCCATTAACTAGAAACACTAAAAACACAACTTTGGATTTTTAACCAAAAATTCCCAATTTCCAAATCCAACCCATAGCTTAACCAAAATCCACAATCCTACTATCAATCGAAGATAAGGACGAGGGGAAGAATAATACCTGATTATCTTCGAGAAATCCGGCTCGCGGGCCGAGCTTCCAGCCATTTTTCACCAAAGAGAAAAAGATAAGGGTTTTGGGGAGATGGGGCGCGAAGAGAGAGGGAGGAGAGAGGAGAGATTCCTTGCAATGACGGAATACCGAGTCCACTTGGTATATATAGTACCAAGGCTCCAAAATACCAAGTCCTCCACAAATACATCATGACTTATTAAAACTTATCTGTTTTCAATAATTATCTCTAAAGCCTCAAATTCCATTACCAGCCCCAATACAAAGTACCCGGACCCCAGATTCCACCAAAAACCCAATTCCAAGGTTTTTCACCAAAGTGAGAATACAATCTCAACCTATGGATCCAACGATCCCGATATACCCGATTTGACATCCTCGGGTGTTCCAACACCGCAATTAATTCATAATTACCACAAATAAGATCCATTAAGGATCATTACCACATCGGGATTAACACCATTAATTCCCGGGCATCACAGTATGTGTTTGAACATAGGTGAATTGTTAACCTTGGAACACTTTGAACTCTAATGCAAAGTGTACTTTGACATAGTAGTTGAATATATTGAGCACGATATTGTCATAAATTTTGAAGTGTTCATAGCTTAGTGAAGATTGTGTGAATTTTGTGATAGTCTTAATAAGTCTCTAATACATGCTAGAACTTAACTACATGCTTTTTGAGGCGTATGTCTAGACTACTTGCGAACATGAAAGTGATATAGGCGATCTTTGATGCGTTTGAGCCTTTCACGCCTACAATGTAAAGAAAATAATTCACTAGTACCCTTTCTGAGCTTTAATGCAAAAGAATGGTTGTATGCTAAGCATACAAACGACCCCATTCGACATTTTTTGGCTAGCTTATCATCCTTCTCTAATAAGCTAAATGTGATTTTAATCCACACCTTTGAAGGGAGTATGATGTGTTTCATTCACATGCAGTTATGTATTCAATGATTCAATATTGTGAGCTACATTATCAAAAGAATGAAATGCATGACAGAAAATGGATGCCTTCAGAAAATAGATAAAAACATGACTCCAAGGGGAGTCAAGGCACAAAAGAGCAAAAAGTTGATTAAACCTTTAAATAATGAACAAGGTTGGAAAAATTCATGCACAGAAGAGAAGTTTTAATTGTGCATATCATTATACTCTCTTGTTTGATGCATCTTAACCCTTTCTTTCATAAGCCAACACCTAGGCCAAGCTACAAGCTAATTAAGACCTACTTGATTCACATTTGCAAGTGGCTAAGATAGTGGAGAAGAGTGTGCAAGTGAGCTTATACTTGTGTTAGTGTATGACTTGAGCTAGTATGACTTGAGCTATTGTGGCATTGCATTTATTGGATCTATAATTTGTACATGACATTTGTTTATGACCACACACGCACATTCACTACTTTGTTGAGTATGAGATGTCTAGGGATTGAACTTGTTCCACTGTTAACTTTTCACCGCCTTTCATTACTATGCATGTTTATAATTGTTGAGGCATAAAAGTGAGGACAAGTTAGTTTGTTATGATGCTACGAGCCAAACAAAAAGATTTTAGTTTTGTCTGATTTACTCGAGGTCGAGTTGTAAGGCCCCAACACTTAAACTCGTCATTTGTTCATTTATGACGTCGTATGTGTATAAATTTTTCATTTTCTTTTCATTCTTTAAAAAGAATCATTACATGTTTCCCATGACATAACCAATGTTCAACAATATATGATCATCTCGACCAACAAACAGACTCAGGGGTTTCACCCAATACCATCCCCATTACACCACTTTTACATTGTGGGTTTTTATAAAAATTTGGGCAGAGTCTCCCCACAAACTGAGCTATCCGAAAATAAAAACATATCACACAACATAACTCCCGACCAGGGACAACGCAATACTAAACAGAAAACAGAAATACAAGTAAAATCCCAGCCAGGAAAGACACCACACTAATAAGACAACAAAATGGGTTTCAACACCCTTATACAGTCCATATACAGATACAAGTGCTCACAGAAGAGCAACGAATAACGGATACACATCCGGATGCATAATTAGTATAAATACCAACAGCTCAACCTCGTATATCGGCTCAATCTCATACTATGCTTCTGGAAGCATCATCCAACAAGGTTCGAGCCTAGTACTCCAAAGCAGCATCATACCTGTTGTACCTGTTTCAACAGAAACAGCCCCACACAGGGTGAGCACACTCCAACTCAATATTCGATCACAAATCAACATATGAAATCATAATGCAACAATTTAGATTATTCAAAACTCATAAAATATACTCCCTGTACAATTCCGAATCTGTATAGCTTCCACACACTATTCCTGTTTCAAACTCACGGACTTTCATAATGTCAAGTTCAGTATTATCATTGAAAATATGATATCCAACAACACTATGAATTCAATACAACAACAATGCATCATTTATGCTCAACATAAATAATTCAACATCAATGTAAACCTGGTTATCCCACTATCTCATTCTCGACACTTTCTCATAATGCTCATGCCCAAGGCATCAATACTCAACTAGTATAATTGGATCACGTACCACTACGTGTCCCCCATAACTCGTATATGAGACTCAATTGTTAAAGTCAAACACTTACCTGAATCATCATATTCAAAATTGCATGTATACATGAATGTATAGATACTAGATATACCTGCTCGTACGTCACCACGTACCTTATAGTAGACAACATGAACAAGCTATCATCAACGTCCGAAGTCTCCTGTAGAGTCTATATCGAATATCAATTCAATATTAGCTCATAATCCGAGCAATGAACATCCATCAAATAGTTCTTACTTTCATTTCTATATCACAAATCAATAACTCAATATTATGAATCAAATCATAATCAATACTTTGGATGCACACATCCTCACATTAATCATGATATTTCATTGGTAATGCAAAACCCCATCATCTCCCACCATCCGCTACATCACACACATGATGCGGGATACACACACCCATACGTGCAAGATCACGCCCAACTCACATAGCAGTTCACTAGACACACCAATAGAGGGAAAGGAAGTGCAAGGGTGTATGCATAATAATATCTAACTAGTGTCTAACTAAAACAATCCAATTAAGTCAAATAACATGTTCCACAATTATTCAAACCCACACCGAGGTGATTCAAACCAAGACACGAAAGAAGGGATCCATGTAGACATAAGATTCTACTCTTTTAAATCTAATTCCCATAATCCCATCATAAAGTCATTTATCGATTAAATTCCACTTTAACAATTTAAAGATGCATTGGATTCCAAAATTCTTGATTTAGTACTAATAAGATTTGAAACTCAATAAAGTGACATAAATCATTAATACATGCCATGCTATCCACTTGAGCATAAATATCACCATAACTCTATTCCATGTCAACACATACTAGCATGTATCTAACCCACTTATTCCCACATTTAGTATAACTTTTGGTTACACTTGAACTCCACTTAAACATTATATCAAACACTTTATGAGCATTATTTTCAAGTTGAAGTTGGCTTTTATAATCCACCAAGACAGTCCTAAAATCGAGTCATAGACACCCTCCACGACTAAAATATATAGTATCAAGTTTAACATCAATAAAATCACATTTTTATCAATTTCAACATCTATGATAAGATTAGAACAAGTATTCAAACTCTCATCTAATATCTTCATAACAAAGGTAATTAATCAAGACGTAACGATTTCCGATCAGCACTAAAATCTTTAACGCACACCCGCTAACATGTGCTGGGACACCTTCACATATGAGCATACAACACTAACTCATACCAACACAAGCTGGAAAGTTCATATATATATATGTGTGTATATAATATACACACTAATATACACTGAAACACTCACAAATACATGTAATCAGCACACAAATACACACACTCAAACACGCACAGTACACACTCACGCACACTCTCAAACACACAATAGCAAACCCTTCCAAAAATGCCAGCAAAATCGAACCAAAGTTCATCAAAAATTCGAGGGATTTCAGGTGAATAACGACTGAGTGACGGCGAGGATTACCCACAAAAAAATTGGAATAAAATCGCTCCAAAATCGGACGAAATCGCGATTTTTACCGCTGCGCTTCCTTGTTCGAACGAAATACGCGACGAAACTTCACGTTCTTGGTATGGAAAGAAGCGCATGGGAAAGACGAAGGCGATGGTGGTTCGGACGCGCCGGAATGAGCTCGGACGGCGGCGGGCGCGGCGGTTTAGCGGCGAGGGGTCGAGCAGCAGCGAAGGAAAGAAGGGGATCGGGTTTTTGTGCATGTTTTTACACGTTTCAATGTGTGAAATCGAAGAAATCGAGCTAAAAAATGCGAATAAAGACCAAGAAAAGCTTTGGAGCAATCAATCGCCAAAGTCTTCTGGAGCCACGCGATCGATCGGTAAAAAGGAGCGATCGATCGTTTAATGAATTTGTCAAAAAAAAAGAAAGCTAGCGATCGATCGCTAGCTTGTAGCGATCGATCGCCAGTAGTGTTTTGGAAAATTTGGAGTCTTGATTTCTTTCCTTCCTACATGGACTTTAACATACCCCATCAGCTTCCCCACCTCTATAAACTCAAAAATCAGCCTCTTTAGACCAGAATTCAGACTTAAGAACATAGTTTAGAGATTAGAATAAATTTTGCTCTCAACATTTTGTGAAGAACGCTTTGAAGAACGAAGAACGAAGACGGAAGCGACGCTTCGGAATCGTGATTCCTTTTAGTAATTGTTCTTTTTACTATTAGTTTAATGCCTTTTAGAATATATTTGATTGTTTTTAATCCAATTATGAGTAGCTAAACACTTTGATTCTTGGTTGAGGGATACTTGCCTTTGGAATAAAAACACTTGTGAAGATTTTGGTTTGATTGTTGGATTTTTAATTCAATTTTAAATTTGTTTTTCAGATTTTGATTATTATGATTGTTGTGTTTGATTGATAGATTGATCACCTAGTAATCACATACACAATCTAATGCTAATTAAGAAGCAACTAAGATTGATAATTGCCTGCTGTTGGTGTTATTAAAACTTCTTAGGAAAAACGATTGGATGACTAATTCTAACGACTGTAGTTTGTACTGATTAGATTCATCAAACTTACTAGTTTTTGAAGCTATCATTGATTTAATCATAACGGCTGTAGTTTTGGTTAAAGATTTGATAAGAGTCGAATTGAATGCTGTTTTCTATTTGACTACGATTAAGGTAAGGGAGGAATTAAGTTTCCAATTGATGAATAATTGAATGAATTCAAATATTTAGTGATTTGATGATCAAGTGAATAATTTCCAAAGGTAAAGTTGACCAAAAACCAAGAATTGCTTTTTAATCTTGATAATCTAGTGATTTGCTTGCTTTAGTTTAATTAAATTGCAGTTAAGAATTTCAAAAAATCCCCTAATTCTTACTTTATTACTTAGTTTTTTCGTTAACACAAGAGAATACCCTTCTTCGTGGGATCGATCTCTACCTTCACTACTACATTAGTTTTATAAAAGGTGGGGTTATTATGGGCGTACACGATAAACGCACACCAATGGTATGCAGTGCTCAACCTCACCTCGGTTCCCAATGCTGACTGAAGACCTTCCCAGAAGTGAGAAGTGAATCGCGGATCTTGATCAGACACAATAGAAACTGGGATCCTGTGCAATCTCACCACATCACGAAAATACAATTGGGTCATCCAGTATGTGAAGGTCATACTGTATGGTATAAAGTGAACCACCTTAGTCAGCCTGTCCACAATCACCCAAATAGCATCGAATCTCGAAGCATCGGCAAATGGGTCACAAAGTCCATGGATATGTGCTCCCACTTCCATTTCGGTACTTCCAAACTTCTTAACTCACCACTGGGCCTCTGCCTCTCGGCTTTTACCTGCTGACAAACCAAACATCTCTTTACGAATGCTATAATATCTCGTTTCATCCGCTTCCACCAGAACTGGTCACACATGTCAGTATACATCTTCCTCCCGCCCGGATGGATACTAAATCTGCTGATGTGAGCCCGTTGTAAGATCCCTTGGCATAACTAAGGCGCACTCAGAACCACCCAACGATCACCAAGTCTCAATGAACCATCCTTAGCCATCCTGAATTTCGATGGCTGCCCTTGCACGACCAGTGCTACCCATCTACATATTTCATCGTCTGCCTTCTGAGCTCTCCTGATATTCTCAAAAATATCCGGGTCTGCTAACAATGTTGACACACGTACCGGCGATGCAGACACATCAAATTCATAACCCAACTGACAGTAAGAAGTCATCAAGGTCGACAAATGAATGACGTCCTCCGCAGTGCACTTCACCTTCTGGCTCAAGGCATCAGTCGTCAAGTTAGCCCTGCCTGGATGGTACTTTATCTCGCAATCATAGTCCTTCAACAAGTCTATCCATCTCCTCTGCCTCATGTTCAGTTCTGCCTGAGTAAATAAAAAGTTCAAGCTCTTGTGGTCTGTAAATATGGTAAATGAGGTACCATACAAGTAATGATGTCAAATCTTCAAGGCAAATACAATAGCCGCCAATTCCAAATCATAAATTGGATATCTGGTCTCATGCGGTTTCAGCTGTCTCAAAGCATAGGCCACCACATGCTTATGTTGCAGCAATACACAACCCAAGCTTTGCAATGATGCATCTGCATAAAGAATGAACCTCTCATTCTCAGTGGAAATCACTAGCACGGGCGCAGTCGTCAACCGGTGCTTCAGTTCTTGAAAACTCTGCTCACAAGCCTCGGACCAATAAAATGGCACTCCTATCTGAGTCAAAGGCTTAGCAATCTTAGAAAATCCCTCGACGAAGCGTCGATAATACCCGGCCAAACCAAGAAAACTCCGAATCTCGGGTACAGAGGTAGGAACAGACCATTCCATCATTGCCTCTACGTTAGTGGGATCGACTGATATCCCATTCCTGGAGATCACATGACCTAGAAACACCATGCTGTCCAACCAGAATTCACACTTATTGAGCTTGGCAAACAACTGGTTATCTTGGGGAATCTGAAGCACTGTATGCAAATGTCTCACGTGCTCCTCTTCACTTCTAGAATAGATAAGGATGTCATCAATAAAGACTATGACAAACTTATCAAGATACGGCTAGAACACCCAGTTCATCAGACTCATAAAGACAGCCGGAGCGTTCGTCACTCCGAACGGCATAACCAAGAACTCATAGTGCACATACGAGTCCAAAACGCTGTCTTCTGAATATCCCCCTCCCTAACTCATATCTGATGGTACCCAGATCTCAAATCAATCTTGGAGTAAATCGTTGTGCCCTGCAACTGATCAAACAGATCATCAATCCGTGGAAGAGGGTACTTGTTCTTTACTGTCACCTTGTTCAACTGTCTATAATCGATGCACAAGCGCATCGAACCATCCTTCTTCTTCACAAATAAGACTGGTGCACTCCAAGGCGACACACTAAGGTGTACGTATCCTTTATCAAGAAGTTCCTACAACTGAACCTTCAGTTCTCTCAACTCCGCTGGTGCCATTCTATAAGGGGCACTAGACATAGTGGACGTGCCTGGTAATAGCTCAATCCCAAACTCAAATTCCCTACTCGTCGGAAAATCTAGAATTTCTTCCGGAAACACATCGGCGAATTCCGCAACCACGGGTATTTCCTCAATCCTCACCTCTTTCTTCTTCTCCGCAACATCAATGGCATAGATGAGATAACCCGCATGTCCACATTATAATAACCGTGACATTTTGATAGCCGATATCAACGGAATCTTTGGACAAGAAGCACTCCCATAAAACATCCACTGAATCCCTTGGTCAGATCGGAAGCGAACTGTTCTCTGCCAGCAATCAGCTACTGCTTGATATCTGTTCAACAGATCAATGCCCACAATGCAATCAAAGTCCATCATGCCCAACACAATCAAGTCTGCCTTCAGATCATTGCCCTCAAAATAAATGAGGCAAACAGATAATACCCGATCAACAATCACATTCTTCCCAGTGGCTGTCGAGACCAGAAGAGGCGTGGGCAATGGAGAAAGGCACATATGATATTTCTCCACAAAGCCAGCAGATACAAAAGAATGGGAGGCACCTGTATCTATCAAAATAAAAGCGTGTAGGTAAATAAATATCACTTACCTTCAATCACCTCCTATGGGGCTGCCTCGGCCTTCTCCCTCTTCAGTGCATAAACTTGCCCATGAGGTGGTCCCACTGTTTGACCTCCCAACTATCGAGGCACAACTAGTTGCCTCTGCTGTACCGCCCTGTCAGCAAATCTTCCTCTGTTCTCCCTGATGTCTGGGTGTCCTCCCCGGTTAAGACAATTCCTTGAAATGTGGCCCATCTTGCCACAACTATAACAAGCTGAGCAATCACGCATCAAGTGCGGTCCTCCAGAGTAATAACATCTCACTTCCCCGGTCCTACTTGCTTGTGTTGGTCCTCTATTGATTGGTGCATTACTCCTTCGATCCCCCATTCTTCAATTATCAGATCGCTTCCCACTAAATCGGGAAGATGATGAAGCTCCACGAGATTTAAATTGCTCCCCTCGTGGTCTCAGATTATCAGGCACTTGCCTCTTTGGTGACACTTATTGGGGTACCACATCCTTATATGCACCTACTCCAATCTCTGCTAACTCCGCTCTTGTAAGAGCATCATCAAAAGAGCTGGGTTATTAGAAAGAACCCGGTCAAAAAGCTCCGGCCTCAACCCCTTCAGAAAGTGCCTCATCTTTGCATGACCGTTAGTGGCAATATGAGGTACATAACTCAATAGTGATGGGTACTGCAGGGCGTAATCAGAAACTGTCTTGTCGCCCTGCTTCAAGTTTGTAAACTCGCCCTCCTTCACTTGTCTAGCCGCAGCCGAGAAATACTGACTCAGAAATCGAGTCCTGAATACACTCCAGCTCACAAGCACTCCCTGAGCTCTCATCTCCATAACCGATGTCTTCCACCACATAGAAGATTTCTTGGCTAGCTGAAATTCGGCCAACCTTAGCCAGGCAGTCTTGACACATGGTGCCGACACAAATATCTGATCAATCCTCTCGAGCCACTCCTCTGCTTCTTCAACGTCCTCCATAGCAATGTCAATTGCTGTCTGTGCTGCAGATTTGGGCTTAGAGGAGAGTGGTTCGGAGAGAATGGTTTTGCCCTTGCCGGTGGAGGGAGGGGACTTGATCCCTGATTGGGTATAGTCGCCCAACTCAGTGATAACAATCCCTTTGACCACGGGAATGGTAGAGGGGACTCGGATGGTTACATTGGGTGCAGTGGTTGAAGTGGTTGAAATTTGGGTTATAGGTTGGGGCAGGGGTGGCTTTTGTTGGAGGCAATATGGGTAAGGCTTTGAGAGGTAAGGTTTTGATGGGCTTGGTAATATGGGTTCTTGGCTTCTTGGGAAGAGGCTTGGCTGGTGGCGAGGGAGCAGACTGAGTTTCTTCAGAGTCAGTCTGGATGGTTAACTTTCGCTTGACTCGTGGTTTGCGAGCAGCAGCCTGTTCTTCTCCCTTCTCAATCTTGGCTGCCACCAGATCTGTAGGGGTAGGTGGAGCACTCTTGGATTTTAGCAGTGCTAGCCCTTTGGAGTTGAGAATCTTGAAGGGACTCAGAGCAGACTGCTTCCCCAGCTCAATGTCCAAAGTTTCCAGTAGCTTGCTGAGAGGAACAGTGAAGCAGACGGCCTGTTTGGAGGCGATCACTGTTTCCATCAGAACTCCAAAAAGAATAACGGACCAGTTCATCTTCTATCCGGAAATAATAGCAGCCATGGCCCTGAACTTCTCGATAGTGACGGCGTCAAAACTTCCAGCTTTGCCCAATAATGGCTTGCCCACAATTTCGCACAGTACCTGGAAATGAAAGAGCATTTCCTTCTTTTTGAATGAGGGCTGCAGGCGATGGCCAAAAATAGAAATCTTCCCCTAAAGAGCTGTGAGAGAGGCTTGAGGAATCTGTCCAAACTCAGTTAGTCCGGAGTTGGGTAGACCAAAGGTCTTGGCCAGCGTCATCGGCGAGATTTCAACTGTTTTGCCCTTGACAGATGTGGAGATGAATGATTTCTGGGATACAGCATTGGCAAACAGTTCACGAATCTTCGACTCGTAAACCACTGTGCCACACTCCAAAAAGTTTCTCAATCCAGACGATTCCAAAGCTCGGAAAATGGAGACCATCTCTGCATCTTCAGCCCTGTAAATATCATTGAACTCAACGGAGAGAGAGTTGTGAGTTATGGTAGCCATTGGAGTAAAATGAAAAACAATATACGAAGAGTTTTGAGAGAATATGAGAGAGTTAGAACGCAGACAGGCGGTAAATGGTAAAAAGTGAATGAAAATGAAATGTTCAGCCCGCTAAATAAGAGAGAGAAGACGCGTGTCTTTATCTCGAAGACTGGTGAATAAATAATTCAAAATAAACGGTCAGGATAAAAGAAAGATAAGGCGGTTAAAATGCAATCAGTCCGGGCTGTTTTTGTTTTAAATAAAAACAAAATAAAAGATTTATTGTCCAGACAGATCATAGGATAACATCAGACTGACATAGATTGGTCTGAAAGTTCGGACCGAACTGTGTCTTTCTGAATATTGTAGTATCGATCTGTGCCAACAAAAATCTTTAAACGCGAAAAGACGAAAACATCTAAACTATCAAGATAAGTCAATTAAACCAAGAATTTGACGGAAATAATTAAACTTAGCCTCAGGGAGCGGTTTGGTGAAGATGTCTGCTGCTTGCTGCTCTGTTGAGATGTGTTCGATCCGAATCTCCTTTTGCCAACATGATCTCGAATAAAATGATGTCTTATATCAATATGCTTTGTTCGAGAGTGCATAACTGGATTATATGTTATAGCGATTGCACTTGTGTTGTCGCAAAATATCGGAGAGTCAACAGCTTGGATGCCATAGTCTTTGAGCTGGTGTTGAATCCAGAGCATTTGAGCGCAACAGCTTCCAGCGGCAAGATATTCTGCTTCAGCTGTAGATGTGGCAATTGATGTTTGCTTCTTACTGAACCAAGAGATCAATCTTTCACCTAGAAATTGACACGTTCCACTGGTGCTTTTACGATCAATCTTACAGCCAGCGTAGTCTGCGTCTGAATATCCGATCAGGCTGAAGTTAAAATCTTTGGAGTACCAAAGACCAACGTTCTGAGATCCTTTCAAGTATTTCAGAATACGTTTAGCAGCAATAAAATGTGATTGCTTTGGTTCTGACTGAAATCTGGCGCACATACAGACCGAGAACATAATATCAAGCCGGCTCGCTGTAAGATATAAGAGCGATCCGATTAGTCCTCTATACATAGTCACTTCGACTGCCGTTCCCCCTTCGTCTTTGTCTAACTTGATTGTAGGACTCATTGGAGTGGATGCAGTTGAGCATGTTTCCATTCCGAATCTCTTAAGCATCTCTTTGGTATACTTGGTTTGGTTGATGAAAATTCCATTGCTGAGCTATTTGACTTGGAGACCCAAAAAGAATGAGAGTTCTCCCATCATGCTCATCTCAAACTGTCCCTGCATCAACTTGGAAAATTTCTCGCATAATTTGGGGTTAGTTGACCCAAAGATTATATCATGAACATAAATCTGAACTAACAGGGTATGTTCCCCCTTAATAAATTTAAAGATAGTTTTATCTACTGAGCCGATCTGAAAATCGTGGTTCAGCAGAAATTGAGAGAGGGTGTCATACCAGGCCCTTGGTGCTTGTTTCAGACCATATACTGCTTTATTCAGTAGGTATACATGATTAGAGAATGAGTGGTTCTGAAATCCAGGAGGTTGCTCGATGTAAACTTCCTCCTGAAGCTTACCATTAAGAAAGGCGCTTTTGACGTCCATCTGATATACCTTGAAGTCTTTAAAGGCAGCATATGCAAGAAAGATTCTGATTGCTTCAAGTCTGGCGACTGGTGCAAAAGATTCATCAAAGTCAATTCCTTCTTATTGTCGGAATCCTTGTGCCACCAGTCTGGCCTTGTTTCTAACCACATTTCCATCTGCGTCCAGCTTGTTTCTGAAACCCATCTGGTTCCAATAACAGGCAGATAGCTTGGTCTGGGGGTTAGATTCCAAACTTGATTTTGTTCGAATTGATTAAGTTCTTCTTGCATGGCCTTAATCCAGTTGAAATCAGTCAGAGCTTCATCGATCTTCTTAGGTTCCAGAGTTGAGATGAAGGCAGCATGAGTGAACTCATCCATCATCTGTCCTCTGGTTCTAATCGGTGCAGAGGGACTTCCAATCACTAGATTAGGTGGATGCCTCTTAGTCCATCGATAGCTTGACTCTGGATTGTCTGGTCCAGCCGGATGAGTAGTAGTAGTAGAGGTATGATCAGCATCTGCTTTGATATGAGAGTTTGGATCATCCGGATCGGCTCGATCTGGAGAAGCTTCATTGCCTTGATCCGATCTGGCTGGTACTTTAGGTTCTGGTGGATTGTCTCTTGACCTGTTAGCTACAATCTCATCATCACTGTTAGCTTTGAGATGGATGTTTTCCATCTGATTTTGAATTGATTCTTTGTTACCCTCAACACACAAAGATTCATCAAAAATTACATGAACTGATTCTTCTACAGTTAAGGTTCGATTATTAAAAACTCGATAAGCTTTGCTAGTTGATGAATATCCTAAGAATATTCCATTATCTGACTTAGCTTCAAATGCTGTAAGATGATTCTTACCATTGTTGTGAACGAAGCATTTACAGCCAAATACATGAAGGTGAGAAATAGACGGTCTGTTACCAGTCCATATTTCATATGGAGTGAGATTCAGCTTCTTGTTAATCATAGACCGATTTTGAGTGTAGCACGCAGTATTCACAGCTTCTGCCCAGAAGTTTTGTGAAATTCCAGAATCAGCAAGCATTGTTCTTGCTGCTTCTTTGAGCGTTCTGTTTCTTCGTTCTGCAACTCCATTCTGTTGAGGAGTTCGAGCAGCTGAAAACTCATGCTTGATTCCATGATCTTCTAGAAAGGATTCAAGATTCTGATTTGAAAACTCAGTGCCTTTGTCACTTCGAATCCTGTCTATGCTAGATGATTTCTCGTTCTGAGTGCATTTCAGCAGCTTGATCAACTTCGGACCGGTCTGATCTTTACTGCTCAAAAATATAGTCCATGTAAAGCGTGAGTAATCATCAATAACAACGAGAGTATACCGCATTCCCCCTAAACTTGTTATTGGTATGGGACCAAACAAGTCCATATGCAATAGTTCTAAACAACGAGAGGAGGATTTGGCATTCTTGTTTTTTAAGGATGATCTGATCTGTTTGCCCATTTGGCAAGCTTCGCAGATCTTATCCTTAGCAAAATCGATCTTGGGCAGACCGATAACTAAATCATGTTTACACAGGCTAGAAATAGTCTTAAAATTGATATGATTCAAGCGTTTATGCCATAGCCAGTGTTTATTATCATTGTTAGCGATGAAGTAAGTAGGATTATCAGGTTGAGCATGATTCCAGTTAATCTTATATGTATTTCCATTCCTGATTCCTACAAGCATGGTTATACCGTCTGATGATTTAACAGTGCAAGTGTGTTTGCGAAATTCTACAGCATAACCATTATCACAAAGTTGACTTATACTAATCAGATTATAGCACAGATTTTCAACTAACAGCACATCATTGATAATAATGTTACCATGGACAATCTTACCCTTGCCCACGGTCTTACCCTTCGAGTTATCCCCGAAAATGATCTTGGGTCCAGTACATTCTGTGACTTCAGATAGCAGCTCGATGTTTCCAGTCATGTGACGAGAACACCCGCTGTCCAAGTACCAGTCTGATGCAAGTTTCTTCGGTACCTGTCATCAAACATATTTATTGTTGGTACCCAATCTTATTTGGGTCCAGAACTGATTAGCCCTTTGGGAACCCACACTTGTATCAGCTTTAATGGCTTGTGTGTGTGTTGTGTGCTGTGAGCTGGTCTGTTTCGATGTTGTGTGTGATAATGTGTGCGATATGGAACCCTTTGATTCTCATGGGGTAGTCTATATCTTCGTTGAACTGGTTTTGAATTATAGTAATTGTATTGTCTTCCTTGCCTTCGATCTTGCACCCTTAGATTTGGTCTGAAAGACGCAAAGCTTGCTGGTGCCTTTTCTTTGGCTTGGTTGACATATCCAATTCCTTTTCTCAAACCTTGATTCACGAAAGAGACTCCCGTTTGAATCGTAGGTGCTTCAGTCTCATATACTGTGCTGGATTTAACAAATGTCATTTGTTTGATTTTGTTCTTTACCAGCAACAGTTCAGATTCATCTTTGGTGGATTCTTTGGTGTCAAAGCCTATGCCGGTGAAATCACCAACGTTTCTTTGTACCTCTTGTAATTCTTCCAAAGATGTTCTGGACTTTGTCCATGTTTTGAATATATGAGAAAGCCTAGCATTTTGTGTGCTAATTCTCTTATTTTCTTCATGGAGCTGATCATAGGAGATTTTCAGCTTATTCAGCTCGATCTGGAGATTGTTGCACTCACCCTACTCAGAGCAGCTTGGTTTGTTGTGCTCATCCATTTGATCATTGAATTTAGCTTTATTTTTCTCAAATGATTCAGCTAAGATCCTATAATCATTAGCCATGTCTTGCAGTGCGAACATGAGCTCTTCACGTGTAAATTCATTTGAGTCAAAATCAAATACCTCGTCTGTCTGACTCATCTCTTCGTCTGCCATTAGACATTGAATATCTTCTTCGCTTTCGCTGGATGAATATTCGGAGCTGTCTGAATCGGAGTCAATCTGAGCCCACTTGTTGTTTCCTTCTTCAGCTACTAGGACCTTTTGGGACTTTCCATGATTTTTGCGATCTTTGTAGTGCTTCTTTTTCCTGTCATCGCGATGCTTCTCCTTCCGTTCTTCTTTCTTCGGTCTGGTGCAATCTGCAATGAAATGTCCGATCTTACCACAATTGTAGCAAGCCTGATCATTAACAGCATCGTCCTTTCTTGGCTTATAATGATGAGAGGGTTTAAAGTTCCTCTTATTTTTAGATATGAATTTACCAAATTTCTTGATAAATAATGACATAGCATCATTACTTATCTGTTCGATAGATCGATCTGATGTGGAGGCGATCTGGTCTGGAATAGCTGCCAGTGCTTTGTTTGGTTGAGAGATGAATGGCTCTGCTTCACCTCTGCTTATCAATTCGAACTTATATGCTTTAAGATCTGCGAACAGATCATGAAGTTCAACCTTGTTCAGATCTTTGGACTCCCTCATAGCAATGGTCTTTACATCCCATTCTTTTGGCAGGGCTCTCATAACTTTCAGAGCGATCTCTCTGTTTGAGTATTCCTTGCCCAGACCATTCAGTTCATTAATGATGCCAGTGACTCTTTCATCAAACTCGTTTAGAGGTTCTCCATTCTTCATCTTTATGCTCTCAAATCTTTGAAGAGCAACAGTCAGCTTGTTTTCTTTGGTCTGGTCGTTGCCTTCACATATCTGTGCTATCTTCTCCCAAATTTCTTTGGCAGTAGAGCACATTTTGATTTTGCTGAACATGTTCTTGTCCAATGTCTTGAACAAGATGTCTTTGGCAACGTTGTCAAGATTTACTTTCTTTCTTTCCTCATCGTCCAGAGGGATCTGTCCTTCTCTACCATTTGTGGTTCTCCACCAGTAATGGCGACTGCTGTATTGATTTTCAGAATCTTCATTGGTCCATCAGTGATGACGAACCACATATCGTCATCCTGAGCTGCCAGATGAGCTTGCATTCTGATTCTCCAGTCATCATAGTCTTCTTTTGAGAACATAGGAATTTTGTTGAATGATGCCATCAGCTCAAGTGTCTTTGTGCTGATTAAGATGACCTGGCTCTGATACCACTTGTTAGGATCGGTCCGGAGTGTTTAGAGGGGGGTGAATGAACACTCCTTCTAAAATTTAATCCCTTGTGATTTCTTTCGGATTAGTGAAAGAAATCTGTTTCTTAATCAACTCCTTTATAGAACAGACCACTGAATGTATAAGTGCGGAACGGTCTGTTTACATTTGTAAGAGCGGCTCGATGGCTTGAATGAAAGAACAAGTGCAGAAAGATAAGAACACGGAATATGTTTCTGGAAGTTCGAAGGTGGTGTAATCCTTCTACGTCTCCCCTTCTTCCAATTAAGGAAGGTTTATACTAGAAGACTTTGATTTATACAATCCTGTTGTACAAACCCGATTAAGGCTGGATTCACCTCACTACCAGTCTGAAACTCCTAGTCACTCAATCTGTTCAGACACTTTCTGTCTGACAGTTATAATTTGTTTCTCACTTTTGTTTTTCAGTACAGAATACACAAGATGCGCACAGTGATCCTAAATGATCAAATATTACAAAGTAATCGTGCTTAAGAATAATTTCAGCTCGAGAGCTTATGAGCTTGTAAGCTTGTGCTGTTTTGCTTTCTTGTGCGTTTTTCTAATTTTTCAGACTCTGTCTTGAGCTCTTCTGTTGCATCCTTTTATAGTTGCATGTACCAACGTCATTATTTCCTTTAATGTGCAACTCTTGACTCTGCTTAATCTCTGAGTAAACTACAGTCTTCTTCTTCAGGATACTTGCCGTTCTGGTTCATGCTTTCGGCGACTGTCAGGTGAGCTCTTCTTTGTCTTCTTACCTTTTATGGCAATTTTCAGTCTTTGGTCCTTTGTAGCATTAATTACGACATTAAATGCTACAATAAATAGCCGTTAATGATTCGGACTGAAGAGCCATTCTTTATGCATCCTTGACTGCTCTGATCTGATAAAGATTGAGATCGATCTGAAGCTTCGTTCTAGTCAGTCTGATATCCATCGATCTGGTCTGATATGTGATATGCCTTATCAGCTTGTTCTGTTTGAGCTATCGATCTGGTCAGTCTGATTTCCCTCGATCCGGTCTGATATGCTTTGTCATCATATCAGCTTGATCTGTTTTGGGCGATCGATCTGGTCAGTCTGATTTCCCTCGATCCGGTCTGATATGTTTTGTCATCTTTAAAATCTCATCGATAAGGTTCGGAACTAACAATTTTTTTGGTGGGAATGTATATATTTTGGTGTGATGGGATTTTATTTTGTACGATAGCCCTCAAAGCTAATACCTCAACATAAACCTTTTTACTCTAATGAATGAATAGCTCTTGTATACTCTTAAATCCCATTTAAGGTAGTGATGCCTTACTTTTACATTAGTGGTATCAGAGCAGTGGTTAAATAACCGAGGTTGAGCGAAAGGTAGAATTAGTGAACAGACTTGATAAATGTTCACTTATGAGCATGTTCATGCATTTTATGCATATTTGTGTATATACGTGTTATGCTAACATGCTTGAGGATATTGATATTCATGTGATGATGACTAACGTGAATTGTATTACATGAATTGATTTTGGATTATTATTGTTAATCCCTTCATTACAGCATGGCAGCCAGAAACTCTGTACATCCCAATGAGGAAGTGGGAGATGCGGTAAGTGTTAACACGAGCATTGCACAGAACCACCCCCAGTTTTGTGTATGGAACCTATTGCACAACAGCTACTACCAGGAGAGTTGAGTCTGACTCAATTTTTGGCTTTCCAACCACCTCAATTCAAGGAGACTGAATCCATAGAAGAGGCTGAGGAATGGCTCGAGAGAATTGAGCAGATATTTGTATCAGCACCAAGTGCTAAGTCCGCCTGGCTGAGGTTGGCTGAGATCCAATTAGCGAATAAGTTGTCTATGTGGTGGAAGACGTCGGTTCTGGAAATGAGAGCTCAGGGAGTGATTGTGGATTGTTGAGGCGATACTTTTATGCGGCTGCTAGGCAAATGAAGGAGGACGAGTTTACCAACTTGAGGCAGCGCAACATGACTGTTTCTGATTATGCTCTACAGTACTCGTCACTATTGAGGTATGTACCTCATATTGCTTCCAGTGTCCATGCAAAGATGAGACACTTTCTGAAGGGCTTGAGGCCGGAGTTATTTAACAGGGTTCTCTCAAATAACCCCAGCTCCTTTGATGATGCTCTGACACGAGCTGAACTAGCAGAGATTGGAGTGGGTGCGTATAAGAATGTTGTACCACAAAAAGTGCCACCACAGAAGTCATCTTCTGATGGTCTGAAACCACGAGGAGATCAGTTTAAATCTCGAGGAGTCTCATCATCTTCTCGGTTCAGTGGTAAGCGACCTGATTATCATCGGATGGGAGATCGTAAAACAATGCACCAACCAACGAAGGACTGTCACAAGCAGGTAGGACTTGGGAGATTAAATGTTACTATTGTGGAGGACCGCACCTAATGTGAGATTGCTCAGCTTGTTATGAATGTGGCAAAATGGGCTACATTGCTCGGAATTGTCCTAACCGTGGAGGACAGCCAGACTTCAGAGAAAATAGGGGAAGATTTACTGATAGAGCAGTGCATCAGAGACAACAAATCATGCCTCGACAATTGGGGGGGTCAGACAGTAGGACCACCCCAGGGACCAGTTTATGCGCTGACTAGGGAGCAGGCTGAGGCAGCTCCAGAGGAAGTGATTGTGGGCAAGTGTTACTTATTTACCACCCCGCTTTTATTTTGATAGATACAGGTGTCTCCCATTCTTTTATATCTGCTGGATTTGTCGAGAAATATCATATGTGTCCGTCTCCGTTGCCCATGCCTCTTCTGGTCTCGGCACCCACTGGGTGGTTCTCGCCCGAAGATCCCGTTGATATCTGCTATTAAAATGTCACGGTTATTGAAACATTGACACATGGGTTATCTTGTGTGATGCCCGGGAATAAATGATGTAAATCCCGGTGTGGTAATGATCCTTAGTGGATTTTAATTATGGCAATTATGAATTGCGGTGTTGGGACTCCCGAGGATTTTAAATCCGGTATTTGAGGTCGTTGGATCCAAGGGTTGAGATTATATTCTCATCGTGGTGATAAACCTTGGAATTGGGTTTTTGGTGGGATCTGGGGTATGGGGTGCTTTGAATTGGGGTTGATAATGGAATATTTCGATTGACAGGTTTTTTTTTTTTTACACAGATGATTTTTAATGAGTCATGATGTATTTGTGGAGGACTCGGGATTTTTGAGCCTTGGTACTATATACACCAAGTGGACTCGATGTTCAGTCATTGCATGACTTCTCTCCTCCCTCTCTCCTCTCTCTCGCGCCCCCTTCTTCCCCAAACCCTTCCCTTTTTCTTCTTTGGAGCAAAATCGTTGGAGGCTCGACTTAGGAGCTGAATTTCTCGAAGATAATTTAGCACATAATTCATCGGGTCGCGGAACTAAGGCAAGGTTTGGTTCGGACTACGGAATCATAAGCTACGTATAACGTACGAGCATAGCTTTATATATTATTGTCATTGTTGCAATGAATTGGTACGCATTGCGGGTTATATGGTGCCACTATGGAGCGAGCAATGGTTGGGATATTGTCGCTACAGAGCGAAAGTCGGTCACGATGCCGCCGATGTTGAGCGTGCGAGAGTATGGAATGCCACCGCTATTGAGCGAGCGATGAAATATGATGTGATAGAACTATGGAATCATGGCATAGATACATGTGTTATCTGTAATCATTAGTGAATGATTTATTCATACTTAATTATGAAATTGGCATGGTAAGAATGGGCGTAGTTAATCAATGTGATGATTAACTGATTTTGGGAATTTGATGGTTTGGTTATTATGAGAACAGGAACAGCGCGGGGAATCCTATGTGATTATGATACTATACAGGGTGTATCTTTACATTTACAGTTTTTATATTCTGTAATTTATGAATTATGGTACTACGGTTATTGAAATGGTAGTATTTGTATGCTCATCCCGTGTGGGGGCTGTCTCTGTTGGGGCAGGTGAACAGGGACATCAATGGCTTTGGAGTTGAGCTCGAGCTGTTGATTGGAAATGCTTCCAGGGCTGAGCTACCAGTATCGGTATTGAGTAGAACAATTTATACATTAGATACACATTCACGCATTCAATGCTCGCCTGTGAGCATTATTATATGTGTATATGTATTGTATAAAGGGTGATTGCTTTCTCTTTTCATTTATGGTTGCATGCAATTAATCATAGTGTCTTGCATGATGAATTTAGAATGTGTTAGTTGTGAGGTGTATGCTCATGTTAGTGGAATGGTATTTTGGGGGATGGAAGTGGATTAACGTCAAAAAATTATAGAGATGGTATGTATGAATCCCCCCTAATATTATAAAAGCATGCACCATTATTGCGATAATACACTAAATAGCGGGTTAAGAGCACGAGGTCTTTACATCTAGTTTATGCTATTGATGTTGCAGAAAAGGAGAAAGAGGTAAGAATTGAGGAGATACCTGTGGTCGCTGAATTCGTCGATCTATTTTCGGATAAAATTCCAGGTTTTTCGCCGAATCGTGAAGTTGAAATTGAATTGTTAACGGGCACGTCCCCTATTTCTCGTGCCCCTTATAGAGTACCGGTGGAATTAAGAGAACTGAAGGTTCAGTTGCAGGAACTCCTTGACAATGGATACATACATCCCAGTGTATCATCATGGGGAGCGCCATTCTTATTTGTGAAGAAGAAAGATGGTTCGATGAGTTTGTGCATCGATTACAGACAGTTGAACAAAGTGACGATAAGGAATAAGTACCCTCTTCCGCAAATTGATGACTTATTTGATGAGTTGCAGGGGACAACGATTTATTCTAAGATTGATTTGAGGTCGGGTTATCATCAAATATGGGTTAGAGAAGAGGACGTCCAGAAGACAGAATTTCGGACTCGTTATGGGCATTATGAGTTCTTGGTCATGCCGTTCGGAGTAACGAATGCCCCAGCTGTCTTTATGAATTTGATTAACTGAGTATTCCAGCCATATCTTGACCGGTTTGTCATAGGATTTATCGAAAAATCCTTATCTATTCTAGAAACAAAGAAGAGCCATGAGACATCTACGTGTAGTGCATCAGATCCTTCGAGATAACCAGCTGTTTGCTAAGCTCGGCAAGTGTGAATTCTAGTTTGATAGTGTAGTGTTTCTAGGCCATGTAATCTCCAGGAATGGGATATCAGTCGACCCCAGGAAAGTAGAAGCAGTGATGGAATGGTCTGCGTCTACCTCTGTACCCGAATTTTGAAGTTTTCTGGGTCTGGCCGATCGACGCTTTGTCGAGGGATTTTCGAAGATTCTAAGTCATTGACACAGTTCACACAGAAAGGAGTGCCGTTTTATTGGTATGAGGCTTGTGAACAGAATTTCCAAAAACTAAGCATCGATTGACGATTGCACCTGTGTTAGTGATTCCCACAGAGAATGAGAGGTTCTATCCTTTATACTGATGTGTCACTACCATGCTTGGGTTGTGTTGATGCAGGATAAACATGTGGTAACCTATGCTTCGATACAGCTGAAACCACATGAGACTAGATATCCATTTCACGATTTGGAATTGGCAGCTATTATATTTGCCTTGAAGAATTGGCGGCATTACTTCTATGGTACGTCATTTACCATATTTACCAACCACAAGAGCCTGAAGTTTTTATTTACTCAGGAAGAGTGAACATGAGCCAGAGGAGATTGATGGACTTGTTGAAGGACTATGATTGCGAGATAGAATACCATCCAGGAAAGACTAACTTGACGGCTGGCGCCTTGAGTCGGAAGGTGAAGTATACTACCGAGGATGTCATTCATCTGTCGGCCTTGTTGACTTCCTACTGCCAGTTGGGCTATGATTTTGATGTGTTTGCATCACCAGTACTTGGGTCGACGTTGTTAGCAAAACCAGATATTTTTGAAAGCATCAGAACAGCTCAAAGGACAGACGACGAAATACAAAGATCGATAACACTGGTCCTTCAAGGACAGCCATCGAAATCCAGCGTGGCCGACGATGGCACGTTAAGGCTTGGTGATCGTTGGTTGGTCTCGAGTTACGCCAAGAGATCTTACAACGAGCTCATAGCAGCAAATTCAGTATCCATCCAGGCGGTAAGAAGATGTTTAAAGACTTGTGTGACCAGTTCTGGTGGAAGCGGATGAAGCGGGAAGTTATAGCATTTGTAAAGAGATGTTTGGTTTGTCAGCAAGTGAAAACGGAGAGACAGAGACCCAGGGGTGATTTGAAGAGCTTGGATGTGCATAAGTGGAAGTGGAAACACATATCTATGGATTTTGTGACTCATTTGCCGAGGACTGCTTCGGGGTTTGATGCCATTTGGGTGATAGTGGACAGACTGACTAACGTAGCCCACTTTATACCCTACAGTATGACCTTCACGTACTTCAGAATGACCCAGCTATACATCTGTAATCTAGTGAGATTGCACAGGATCCCGATTTCTATTGTATCTGATCGAGATCCGCGATTTACTTCTCACTTTTGGGAAGGTCTTCAGTCAGCCTTGTGAACTGAGGTGAGATTGAGCACATCATACCATCCCCAAACAGATGGCCAGACAGAGCGTACTATACAGACGCTCGGAGACATGTTGCGGGATTGTGTACTAGAGTTTGACACTACGTGACAGGATTCGCTAGCCTTGGTGGAGTTTTCCTACAATAACAGCTATCAGGCGAGCATTCAGATGGCTCCATTCGAAGCCTTATATGGTCGATGTTGTAGATCACCACTATACTGGGATGACTTAGATCGTAAATCGATCGGAGGACCGGAGTTGATCCGAGAATGGAAGAGAAAGGGAAAGTGATTCGATTGAGAATGAAAGCAGCTCAAGATAGACAGGCAGCCTATGCTAATAAAAGGCGATGACTGTTGGAATTCCAATTGGGTGAATAGGTCATTTTGAAAATCTCACCTTTCAGGGGTGTAGTACGGTTTGGAATGCAAGGAAAATATCACCGAAGCATGTTGGTCCTTATGGAATCTTGTAGCGTGTTGGCACCTTGGCTTACCGTATGGCTTTGCCACCGTTGTTATCTGACATCCATGATGTGTTTCATGTGTCGATGTTGAGAAAATATGAACCGGATCCATCTCATATTTTACAGCCTTAAGATGTGCAGTTAGACTCTGATGTGTCTTATGTAGAACGGCCGGTTAGAATTCTGGATCGAGCAGATCGCAGACTTCGGAACAAAGTTATACCGATGGTTAAAGTCCAATAGGATTGTAGGGGTGTCGAGGAGGCCACGTGAGAGACTGAGCGACATATGATGTAGCATTACCCGGAACTATTTTCTGGTATGTGGATTTATGTTTTGAATTGGTATTGGTAAGCATATGCAATTTCGAGGTCGAAATTTTTTAAGTATTGGAGTAATGTAATGTTCTTGAATAATCATGTGCTTTGTGACTTGTTAATGATGATTATGAGGTAATTACAAGATTGTAATTATATATGGTTTGGAAATGAGATGGTTATGCGATGGGCATGAACTGGTAATATGTTTCAGGGTGCATGTAATGTATTTAATTGAATTGATGAATAGAAATAGTTCAATTAGGATTTGTTCTGGGTAATCTAGAAAGGTATGCATAATTGATCATTGTGGTGCATTTTGTGTGGTTAAATGCTTTAAAATCAAGTAATGCAAATTACTTCATCATGTCATTCTTAATATGCTACCCACTCTAAATAAATAACTTACTTCCCCTAATCCTTTCGTTTTCCCCCACCACCCTCACTTCACTTATCGCCTAAAATCTCTTCCCCAACCACTCTCATCGCCTAAAAGGAGAAGGAAAAGGGAGACTTGGTGGAGCTTGAAATCCTTGAATCTTGCTAGGATTGAAGGTTAAGTTTTAAGGAAACTTAAATTATGAAGTTCCTTGAATGCTTGGTAGAAGTTGAGTTAATTGATTTGTAGAAAAAAAAAAAAGAACTTGTTTTGAGTTATGTTGAATTATTTGTTGGGTTTTGAAGTTTAAATGGTTAATAATGTGTGTTGTGAAGTTTGTAGTGTTTTATGTTGAAGGAAATGTAGGTGAATGGCAATATGTGTGTTGGGAGGAAGGTAGTGTGTGAAATCGGCTTTTTCGCAACTACAGACCTCGGTAATCGATTGGCGTATTTTTGCGATCGATCGCGAATAAGAAAACCCGGGGATAGAAGGTTTCCGCGATCGCTCGTGAGTTTGCGCGATCGATCTGTGAGCTCCACGATCGATCGGCAAGGGCTTCATAATCGATTGTGGAATGAAGAATTTTGGTACCAATTCCAGTGATGCCTCGCGATTGATCGCAAGTTTTGGGCGATCGATCGCGGGGCATAAAATGTTGTTTTTTTATATTTCCTTGGGAATTTTGTAATGGAACCTCACATGGCTTCTAATATTGAATTGTTGCAATTGTGTAGAGCCTTCTCAAACGGGCGCACAGCGCGGAGGATAGTTTCTGAAAACATCCATACTTTTGGTGGAAAAGGTACGTAGAGAGACGTAGGAGCATCGACGGTAAAATGTATATTTAATATTGAATGATGCACTTGTTGATGCATGAACGGATGCTTTGAGTATGTCAACATGTAGCCCTTACCTCGTTGATTACAAATATATAATTATTTTACCAAAACTCAAGCAGATCGAACGTAATAATTTTTTGACCTTTTTTCCATTCATCCTCGTTTCTCTCAGCTTATGATCTCTCATTTCTTGTTTCATTCTCTACAACTTACATATGTATATATAGTAATATTAAATTGACATATATTACGATGCGATAAATACGTTGAATGCGGTTGATTTTTGCCTTATCTAACTATATTTTATGTCAATCTTGTCAACATGAAAATTGTAGATCTTTCTTTTATCTTCATGTTGCCTATTGATTCGCCTAATTTTGACGCCGTATGAAAATGTTATGCTCGAAATATTAAATTGTGTTACAATAAATAATTTATTTTGGAAACATTATCAATCGACGAACTTTCTTTTCTACTTAATTTATAGAATTAAGTAATGTATATTAAGTTCCATGACATTTTAATATTTTTTGAGCCCAATCTCAATACATACTCAAATTTATATCATTCTTGACCTTGTCGCACCTCTATTATATTTCATTTCTTTTGATAACAAGTGGACATCATGCTAACATCATAATTATGAATTATAATGTGTATGATATTCTCGAGGTATTACAAGAATGATATCAGAGCTTGTTACCAATAGGACCACCAAGATATAAGTGCTATGTAGGGCAAAGTGTTATGTTCACGGGAGCCACCTCTTGAACCTATAGGAGCCACCTCTAGATTCCTAGTGCTGGTGGATCGATGGATCAGGCCACGATGGGGATGTCGTATTATGAAGGAATGGTCTCTTCGGATAATTCGTCCAACCCAAGGATAGCTATAATGTCATGAAGTTCTTTATAAAGTTGTAAAGTTTGCTTAACTCTTTGCGCAGTTTCATAATGTTCCTCACCAACGATCCGAGGTTGAAGCATGGTTGAAGTTGAATCTAAAGGATCTAATGCTGGATAGATACCTTTAGCAGCTAATCCTCTTGAGAGTACGGTAGTAGCATCTAAATGTGCAAATGTCGTAGCAGGAGCAGGATCGGTCAAATCCTCTACAGGTACATAAACTGCTTGAATAGAAGTTATGGACCCTTCTTTGGTAGAAGTAATTATTTCTTGTAAAGAACCCATTTCGGTACTCAGAGTAGGTTGATAACCGACAGCAGAAGGCATTATACCCAATAAGGTCGATACTTCGGATCCTGCTTGGACGAAACGAAAGATATTGTTGACAGATACCCTTGCACCACAATGGTTGAAATGAAAGTTTAATTGGGTTATATTGAACTATTATAACAACTTGGGTAATCATTTTCGTAAAGCGGGGACGGAGACAAAGTAGTTGCTATAAGAATTCACTGTGCAGTCGCGTTTGCATGGGTCTGTGCCTGGAGCATGATAGATATGTGAGACTACCGGTGATCATATCTAGCAAGTTGGGAGATGAACAAGAGAATGAGCTCATTCACATGCAGTGGTTCAATATTTTCATTTATTTATGACAGAATCTTTAGATTTTTTCAGAAAAAATTGTAATATCTCCTCGTAATTAGATCGTCATATGATAAATTAAATAACAAAAACATTTAAATACACAACTCCATCTAATTTCTCAACATGCATCAAAGATGTAGAAATAAAATTCTCACGTAATTATACAAGCCGACAAATAGTCTAAAACTCACATATGCGTCATTTAAAATTTAACATATATTATGTCAATTTATCTTCATATGATGTTGTATGAACTGCTCAGCTGCCTTCTAATCTCTTCTTAGTCCTAGGTTGTTACGCACTTCAACAAAACAACCCTCACTGGTGAGCACAATTAAATACCAACATCGAAATTCCTAAATAATAAGACAACAATAATTAAATATAGATAATAAATAACCAATCAACTGTTATCTAATATAATTAGACAAATATGGACATCATAGTGCCCTCAAGCATGTTTTGTCTCAGTCACAGGCTGATACACCAAGAAGAATCACATCTGCATCATGTAAACATGGCATCTCAACGAAATAATATGCGTACAACAGTTAGCTCTTGGCATGGCCACCTCAAGAGACATACATAACAAAAGCTACTTGTGGCATAGCCACATCAACAGACACATAAGCTCTACTACCAATGGTAAAACGTACTTAAAATGTAATAGAAATACTATCTGAAATCAATAACAATGATACGAAAATCCATTGTTGTTTATGTAACCCCATCCCCAAATATCAAATAGAAATCCATCAATCATTAACTCAACCATGTCTAATCATATATGAAATCGATAGAATGAAAACATTGAACCAACTTTACCATGTCATCGTTGCGACCCATTAATTATAAATATGTTTATTGTAGCTATCTTTAGCGTTATTTAACTATGCTTCGTGTCAATCTTGTCAACATTAAAGTTGTGGATCTTTCTTTTGTCTTCATGAGGCATTTTGAATCGCCTAATTTTGACATCATATGTAAAATGTATGCTCGAAATACTAAATTATTGCAATCAATAATTTATTCTGGACACACTATTTGTCAATGAACTTTCTGCTCTACTTAATTTTATTGAATTAAGTTTTGTCTGTTAACTCCCAAGATCGTTTTTCTCGACCCCCGTACACCTCTAATATGTTTCCATTTATTTTAATAAAAAGTTGGTCCCATGCTTACATCATAATTATCACTTATAATTTATATGATTTTCTAGGGGCATTACAATAATGGTATCAGAGCTGGTCACCAACTGAAACACCGAGAGAAGTGCTATATGAGACAAAGTGTTACATGCATGAAAGCCACCTCTTAAACCTATAGGAGCCACTTCTTCTCAGTGCTGGTGGAATGATGGATCAGGGCGCGATGAGGATGTCGTGTTCTGAGAGAAGGGTTATGGTGATACCCTTGTCCACATTGGTTGAAAATGAAAGTTTAAATGGTTTATAACATGTTATGTTGACTACTATAGTAGAGCTGTCAAAACGGGACAACCCGCATAACCCATATAGGCCCGTCGAAAAAAATGCTGGCACAACCCGTCTATTTGGAGGGTAGAGTTGGACCTGGCCCATTTTGACATTTCTATATTATAACAACTTGATTTAACTATTTTCATAAAGCAAGGACGGATACAAATTAGTTGGTATAGAAGCTCATTGTGTAGTCACGCTTTCACAGGCCTAGTCTCGGAATGTGACAGGAAATTATTAGATGTTACACAATGAGATGGGTAGCGTGGGTGTCGTGTGCATTCTCTTGTTCCTTTGAGAGTGCCAACATGTATGTATAGCTTGGGTGAAATAATGGAACTCATATTATATTTATTTTTGAACAAGAATATCCAACACCGAATTAGAAAATATATGCAACAATCGAAGGACCCTAAAAATGGTGGAACTTCTTTTATAGCTCTGTGGAAATTGTTACACGTTTGTATTTTGCAAATTCACATACATCACATGAAAAGGCTCAACATTTAATCCCATAATAGAATAGAAAACAAGACTGAAAATTTTAAAGGATGGATGTCCAAATCTAAGATGTTCTTCTTTATTGGATGATAAATGTGAATTGAAAATATGTCGCTTTGAACTCAACTGAGATTGCTCTGTGATTCAAGGTAGTAAAGTCGGTCCAGGTTTTTTTGGGTTAATAACCCTCTCCAAAGCATTTTAAAAAAGTTACCTTTTTTTTTATAATTAAAGAAACATTGTGCAGTGGGTTGCATCATATGTTTTTAGCCAAAGAAGTTATTTTTTTAACACTTAAATACGGAGGTCTAAAGAAGCAGTCTATAAGCATAATGTTGCTCTTTTCGTAAATCAAAATCTTCTTCTGGTTGCTCGTAGAATTCATAAACCATAATCTTTATTGTTTCCTCCGGTCGTTTCTTCCGGTCGACACATTACAGGTTCGTTGTTATATAAATAATCAAATTTAACAACATTATTTTAAGGTATGTCAATTAAAGTTTTGTTGTATTGGGGAGGCAATATATTACAATATTAAGAATCTGTTAGATATGATCGTGGTCCGTCAAAAGGCATGACAATATCTCGCACTATTAATTATTTACAGTTATTGAACGGCGTATATGATATTACTGGCATCGATCGTAACCAGTTCATTCTGAAAATATATTGTAAATATATATTCAGTTATTTTTCAGGGATGAAACAAACAATTTTTCCCGTTGACAGTGATTACAATTTAGCATGGCTCTTGGATTTTGAACAAAATCATAGTTGTTTGCAGATGTATATGCAAACAGAACGAAGAGCTTATGATTTTATTACAGAAATCTCAACAAGTGGTAGTGGTTCATTTGTAGTAGTTATAGAAAGACCAACTACCTCTATGATTCAAGATATGCTCCTATAGTTGCTGACAATATTGTTCTCGAGCCATTAGCAGACAATTTTGTGGATTTTGGAGATGACATTTATTCTCAACCGGAGGGGATTCCATATGTGGGTGAGTATGATGATGATGAAGTTGATATTGAAGAAGTGCTAGTTAATGTAGCTGACACAACCACGACAAATGACCATGACATTTATCCAACAATTCCATTTTTCTCCACGACACATCCAGACGTATTTGGAGATTCGATCGACCTTCCAACTGGTAAGTGGGGTGGTTACTACGATTATTCCAGGAAATATCCATCTTAATATGGTATTTAAAGATAAAGGTCATCTTCACTCAGTTGTGAAGGATTACTCGGTACGGATTGTAAAATGTGAGTATCTTGTTGTCAAAAGTACAAAAACATTATGGAAAGTGGTGTGCAAACATAGTACATCAGATATGCCTTGCAGATAGTTTATGTGTGCCTCATTGAGTAAAAAAAATGGGTTATTCAAAATAACGAAGTATGGAGGTTCTCACACTTATTTTTTGAGTGATTTATCGATCGATCATGCAAATCTGGACAAAAATATGATTGCTAGTTTGTTAGTGGGAATCGTTTGGCATGATCCATCCTATGAGATAAAGTATATTATTCAGACTGTTAAAGATAAGTATGGATTTGAGATCTCATATGCAAAAGGCTGATATAGTTTGAGACGTGCGGTTGAAAATGTGTATGGAACATTGGATAGCTCTGTGAAAAAGTTGCCTTATTACATGCGAGCTTTGCAAAAATGGAACTCAGGCACAGTCATCGAATGGGATAACCTATCGAATGCTAAACCAACAGAGATGACTTTGAATTACATGTTTTGGGCCTTCCAACCATGTGCAGATAGATTCCGACATTGCAGACAAGTTATAATTGTAGATGGAACACATCTGTAAACAAAAATATCAACATAAGATATTGATTGTCGTGACCATGGACGCTAACAATCAAGTCTTACCTTTGGCCTTTGAAATCGTTGTCGAGGAAAGTTTTTTCTCGTGGAAATGATTTTTGGAGTTGATTAGCAAGCACATTGTTAAAGGGTCTGCTGGTGTGTGCTTGATATCTGATAGGCATCCGGGCCTTATTGCAGCCGTCTGAATGTATTACCGACTTCAATTCCTCGCGTGGAGTGCATCGATTTTGTCTGAGACATATGTGCTCAAAATTTACTAGTCGCTTCAAAAGTTTTCATTTGAAAGACTTATGCTGGAAGGCTGGACTAGAAAATCAGCTCAGAAAGTTTGATTCTACAATGGAAGAAATAAAAAGTATTGAACCAAATTGATTATTTGAATCGGATTGACAAGTCAAAATGGACTCTTGCTCATGATGGTGGATGGCATTGTGGTATTCTTACGACAAATATATCCGAGTGCATTAACGGAGTTATAAAGGATGCCCGTCGCCTTCCAGTCACCGCCATTGTGCAATTAATTTTTGATCGATGTGTGTTATATTTTCTTGAATGACTTAAGAAAGCGGGACGAAGGATCCAGAATAATCAAGTTTGGGCGGATTATGTCTTTGAAAAATATGCTCGTGCTGACCAATCATTCCATTCACAATGATGTTCGGATGTTTGATCGAAGACAATTAACCGCCTCTGTAATCACTAGGGAGCAAGCAGGATGTGGTGGCAATACTCACGCTGTCAACCTCAAAGTAGGGGAATGTTCTTGCGGAAAATGGAAATAATACGGCATACCATGTTCACATGCGATACAAGTGTGTCGACATTATGGCTTAAATGCAAAAAAAAATTGTCAACCAATATTATAATATGTCTGAATACTGTAACACATATCAAGGGTAATTCAATACACTGTGGGCAGAGCAGTATTGGGACACCCCATGCTTTGACTTATTCCTCAACTCCACTCTCCGTAAGTCTAAACGGGTAGGTCGTGATCGAACAACACGTATCCAAAATGAGATTGATTGGCCAGAGGCCCAAGCAAGACGACAGATGGGCTCAACTTCGTCACAAAATCAATAAATTTGTTATTTGTTCGAGTAATGTAAAAAATAAGAATTTTCATGTTGTTCGTTGTAGAATATTATGAAATATCATTGTAATATGTTATGTTACTATTTTTTACGTTGTTGATGATATGTTATCATAATGTGCTATATCGTAACATAATAAAAACACACAAATAAACTGATGTAACAAAACTCATAAATATTTGCAACATAAATGATGATTTCAATAACGATGAAATAAATTTTCTCCAGTGCCACAAGGAGGAGGATTTGTCTGTCTTCGAACTCTTCGTTGTTGAAAGACTTCTTCACCCCTTCCCCTTGCCGCATGTGTGTTGCCAGGCTGCTGAATTGGCGTCAATTGAGGGAATACAACTGGTGAGAATCAAAAGGTGAATTATGAGACGCATATGTTGCAAACCCAAGATTGACATTTGTAAGGACCCCCGTGCCCTTAACCTGTTATTAGTGTATTAACCCTTGCCATTAGTGCATACAATCATGTTATCAGGGGGAAAGAGATTACATGCAACCCTAGCATGAAATACCATTTATAAAATTTCTTACATTATTCGTATAATGTCTAAACTTTCCCCAAACATAATCCATAAACATAACATGCACCTTTATACATACACTAACATGCTCTCAATTCATTTTGCAATTCATAAATAATTGCATGCAACACATAAATGAAAAGATAAAGGCATTGTCTTCTTTATACAACCCATATACACATGATAGTGCTCACATGCAAGCATCGAATAAGTATACGTGTATCCAATGTATAAAGTATCATGCTCAATACCGTCACTGGTACTTCGATCCTGGAAGCACCTCAAATCCACAGCTCGAGCTCAACTCCAAGCCATCGATGTACCTATTCACCTGCCCCAACAGAGACAGCCCCCACACGAGGTGAGCATACCAATACCACCAAACCGATAATCACAATAATACAATTCATAATTTACAAAAATGTAAATGCTATGAAATATAAAAGATGCTCCCTGGATGGTATCATCCTCATCCGGGATTCCCTGTCCCTGTTCTCAAAACAACCAAAACCATCAAATTCCCAATAGTCAGTTAATCGTTACGTTGATTAACAAATCCGTATGCCACGTACCGATATCATAATCAATAATATCAAATCATTAACAATGATTACAGATATTCCGTATATCTCACTTATGGTTCCACAGTTCCATTTCATCGCTCGCTCTACAATAGCGGCATTTTATTCTCACGCATGCTCAGCAGTGGCGTCATAACTAATGTTCGGTCAAAGGCGAAAACATCCAATCATTGCCCGCTCAAAAGCGGCACCGTATAATTCCCAATGTCTATCCATCTATTGCAATATAATGTACCATGCATTCAACAATTGCAATTACATAAAAGGGCTATGCTCGTACGTTATACGTACCTTATAATTCCGTAGTTCGAGTCCAACCTTGCCTGAGTCCCACGACCCGATGAGTTAAGTGCTAACATGAAAATAACTCTCAATTAAACACAAGCATGCAACCACGTGCTCCAGCACGTTCACACCAATCCTATCGTCAATCCATGATGATTAACCATTTTAAAAGACCCCGATTAAGCATGCATAATACCCAAAATATTCCAATTTATGTGTTCACAGATTAGCCAATTACTAAATCGAGTAATTCCATATCTTAATACAATTTGGCTCCAACACACCAATTTCATAGTATAGCATTCACATTGGAATGTAAACAATGCCCCAGAAACCAGCTATTTAAACCCCAAGTCCAAAATTCCAAGTTTTAAAACAAATTGGAAAAAAAAACACTATTCAGCAAGCCGCGAACGATCGCCATTTATGCGCGATCGATCGCCATACCTTACTGCCGGGCAGAACCACCTCGCGATCGATTGCCATGTCTTGGCGATCGATGCCAAACACCTCGCGATCGATCGCTGAGACTTAGCGATCGATCGCCACACTGTTTATCTTCCACAAAATTCCAGCTGCTCCTCGGATCAATCGGCACTCATCGGCGATCGATCGCGACCTGCGATTTTCCTGAAAAACTCGAGCTTCCATGGTGTTTTTGACACCCAATCTCAAAACCAACACCCCTAACTTCCTCAACACCTCCAATACACCAATTAAACTCAATAAAAACACTAAAAACAACTTTTTAGATTTTTAACCAAAACCCCCAAATCTCAAATCCAACCCAAAACTTGACCAACAAGCACAATACCATAATCAAATCGAAGCTAAAGGTGATGAGAAGAAGATTACCAGCTTTTCTTCAAGAAATCGGGCTCCCAAGACGAGCCCCCATCGATTTGTTTCCAAGAGAAAAGAGGGGAAGGGTTTGGGGTGAGAGAGTGGCGTGAGGGAGAGGAGAGAGAGAAGAGATTCCGCATAATGGCGGAATACCGAGTCCATTTAGGTATATATAGCACCAAGGCTCCAAAATACCAAAACCTCCACAACTACATCATGATTCATTAAAAATCATCTGTTTTCAATAATTATCTCTCCAACTCAAATTCTATTACCAGCCCCAGTACAAAGTATTCCGGACCCCAGATTCCACCAAAAACCAAATTCCAAGGTTATCACCACGATGAGAATACAATCTCATCCCTTGAATCCAATGACTCCAAATATCGGATTTAAAATCCCCGAGAGTCCCAAAACCACAATTAATTCATAATTGTCACAATTAAAATCCATTAAGGATTATTACCATACCGGGATTAACATAATTAATCCCCGACTAATAAAATTTCATCCTCGAAATTTGCACAGGCGCACTCCACGTATCGCCGAGACCACGCAATCCAAAAGGATCCATTTTGTCGAATCATGAACGTGACATGAACGACACACCAACCGCGAGGATACCGACCTCGCACCAGCACCTGGAATGGAGTAACCTCCCAAACCAACACAAATTCAAGGAAGACGTCAGCATTCCCGTATGCTAACCATTTCAAAGCAGTTAGCCAACCATAACTGCAAATCAAACGAATCATTCGTGATTCCAAAATAGATATCACCTTGATGATATCTCTACGATTTAGCCTACGATGTTAAACATACATCGTTACTAAGGAAACCACCAGTACACAACAGTGTACCTAAACTACATCCTCCAAATCCATCTCCATCAAAGGAGTAGTTGCACCACATTGCAACACGGATTGGGCAACAACACGGCCACCGATCAACACAAAACACATCTCCAAAGATGTCTACATCTGGGTGTTCCAAGAATCATATCTTGGTCCAAATACACCATCGAGATTCTACAAGGTCTCAAGTTCTCGAAAGGACATGCAAGAACAATCAATTGCATTCCCGCCACACGTGTCAATCACGACATTTAACCAATCCGAATTCTGGACATCCCTCATTTACCCTAGGATTCAACAATCCTCAATCAGGGAGGCTATCGAATTATCCAGCAAGAATTACCATGACCCCTAAACATGGCAATTCCTCCCTCAGATGGAGTCAACCGGACCTCACGATCATTCCTCAGAATACATCGTGTCATCGAGATCACCAATCTCAAATTGCCACAATCTCCCACCGGATGATTTATTCATCCAAGCATACTAACCCGATGCTCGACGAGCACTAAGAAATGCTGGCATGCGTATACACACACCGGTACACATGCCTAAGCACCAATACAACATGCATACTCAATGCAATAGACTCGGGTATCTCCAATCATACCCAAAGTCACAACACCAACTGTCAATCCCCAGTTATTCTCACCTCGCGGAGAATAATGATTGACAGACCAACGACCAATGGTGTGATTCCAACATCAACACCACACAAACCGACTCATTGAATCTCCCAAAAATTTCCAATCGGTAGGTATATCAATACTGCTTTCCTCATAAGGAAAGTGTCATGAATCCATGACCCTCCAACCTCGAACCACCGTTCGGAAACCTGGATATATTTACCAAACATATTTCGGAACCAAAAATACGCAACTGGTTCAGAATAGTGCATCAAAGCCACTATTACCAAATCGAAACTCGTATACGCCATGTATACTCATCCTAATGATGCTCTGTACTAATGCCATAGTACTCCACAAGCTCGAGTATTTCCCTGGAGATGTCTCCTCGTACGTCTCTTAGAAATAAAAGCCATTACTTAGCCCAACACCAGTAATGCGTACCATTGCTGATTCACAATCAACCCACGACCGATACCAGCTGTCTCCATGACAGTACAATCCAAATCTCTTCAAGAGATAAAATCAATATAGTAGTGTTACCCCACTAGCTATATCCCACAATTCCAATTGTGTCCCCCATTGCATTCCATGTGCAAGGATTCTGCCACCAGAACCAACAATGACTTGTCGACACTCCCGTTGGTACTCCCAACAGAATTGAGTTGTCCCAGTACAAGTCCCTTAAACATCTGACATGCAAACGTCTCCGTGAGTTATTTCCTGCATCAAACCTTATATGACATAGTGACTACTAGAGTCCACTATAATCCTCATCGTATCATCATACGATTTACCAATCTCAGTTCCAACGAGCATTGTAATGGCTACAACAAGCACACTATATCATTGCCACAATACTTGGCTAGCAAATCGCTGCCTCCATAAGTTTATATCAAACCCACCAACGTATCATACGTTCCAACTCGGTATACCATACTGTACAAACCATTAGAGTAGTGGGTCATCACCCAACATTTCTCTAATCAATAAGGCACAACGGACATTCCGGTGCCCTCATTCAACCACAAAGCAATCCTAATCTCGTAGGATTTACTCCACACCCTCATGGGTGGATGTGATCATGTCTACCACATGTCACCTCGGTATAAGCAAGTAGTTTCTTCGGTAACTACTCCTACTACCAGTCACTTGGCCATAGCCATCCCAGCGAGTATACCCAAAGGTACCACTACTCGTAAAATATATACCTCAAATATGTGATGCGGTACACTTCCTGTACGGCACACCCAATAATTCTTCGAGCAACCTGCTCGGCATAATGGTCTCGTCAACTAGTGACCCAGATACTACCATGTGCTCACCATTGGCACTCAAACCATATGACTAAATACATATACATAAATGTACTCTTCATCGAAACGACGCTACGCGTCTACATAGAACATCCACTATGTCATCGTCATCCCATGACGGTACCTGTCAACATATGACACCCAAAATAACATCGTCAACTCGTGACGGTACATGTCGACACAGGACATGCATAATCTCATCGTCAAACACGTGACGGTATAGTATATCAACGCATGTCATCCACAATAATGCTAATAAAACAGTAATATATCATACCTCCTCGCTAACAAGATAGCGGTATACATGTATCCATCGTCCAACAGTGGTACGCAAGCAGCACCCATCGCTCGTAGGTGGCGTAATCCAGTGCTACGTACATAGCGGTATAACCCATCGCTATAGAATCAGAGGCATGATCCCTCGCCCTAGAGTCAGCGGCATAAAACATCGCTATAGATATCCGGCGGTATGAACCATCGCCAATAGATGTAGCGGAATGATCCATCGCTATATAATACCTGGCGGCATGAACCATCGCCAATAGATGTAGCGGAATGACCCGTCGCTATATAATACCCGGTGGCAAGAACCATCGCCATAACTAGCGGAATGTACCATCGCTAAGATACACGGCGGCATGAACCATCGCCAATAAACAAGCGGAATAACCCATCGCTATGAATACCCGGTGGTATAAACCATCGCCAATAGAATAGCGGAATAAACCATCGCTATGAATACCCGGCGGCATAAACCATCGCCAACAAAATAGCGAAATAAACCATCGCTATGAATACCCGGCGGAATAAACCATCGCCAACAGAATAGCCGATCCCTAGTCTTGTTATAGTAGTGTATTTTAATGCACCTCGCTTTCATGACCGCGGCACTAATACCCCTCGCTTCGACATATCAGCGGCATCGAATAACCTCACTCAAATGCGACATGCAGCAATACCCTCGCTTCAACATTTGTGGCAAATATTCTTTCCTCGCTACGATATGACAGCGGCAAGTATTCTATCATCGCGTCAAGTGACAGCGGCAAAGCATTTAAAATCATCACTCATCCATAACAACGACTCATGGGATATTCACCAAGCATTCCATCTATACCTGTAACACAATGCATATTCCATATCCCAATATACATCACCATGAGTGTATTTTAATGCACCTCGCTTCAAATGTGACATGCGGCAATACCCTCGCTTCAACATTTAGAGGCAAAGCATTAAAATCATCACTCCAATATATACAACCACAATGAGTGTATTTTAATCCACCTCACTTCAAATGTGACATGCGGCAATACCCTCGCTTCAACATTTAACGGCAAAGCATTAAAATCATCACTCCAATATATGTGCAACCACAATGCATAATCCATAATCCAATATACATCGCCATGAGTGTATTTTAATGCACCTCGCTTCAAAAGTGACATGCGGAATTTTACCATCGCTTCAACATTTAGCGGCAAAGCATTAAAATCATCACTCCAATATATATGCAACCACAATGCATAATCCATGATGTATATAAAATGCAGGTTACCGTTTCGTGTCTTTCAACCCTGGCCTTAGCCCTTCATGTCATAGCGTCCCTATAGGAACAATCCCAAACCATAAGCATATAATAATCCATATTCGCCACAATATGATTATAATGAGTAAATGCATAAACCATGAGTACAAAGTACTTCCTGTATCCCAATGCATTTCAAAATGCTCCCTTTGGTTGTCCCTGTGACGCAACTCACAATCATAATCAACAGATAAGCAAAATAGTTGTGTCACACAACACTAACTACCATCATGCGTAATTATGTGCTGCTCATTTCTATCAATATGATCCTAGGCCCTCAACAGCCCCAAAGAGTAAACCACTGCTCTGATACCACTAATGTGAGGACCCCCGTGCCCTTAACCCGTTATTAGTGTATTAACCCTTGCCATTAGTGCATACAATCATGTTATCAGGGGGAAAGAGATTACATGCAACCCTAGCATGAAATACCATTTATAAAATTTCTTTACATTATTCGTATAATGTCTAAACTTTCCCCAAACACAATCCATAAACATAACATGCACCTTTATACATACACTAACATGCTCTCAATTCATTTTGCAATTCATAAATAATTGCATGCAACACATAAATGAAAAGAGAAAGGCCCTTGCCTTCTTTATACAAGCCATATACACATGATAGTGCTCACATGCGAGCATCGAATAAGTATACGTGTATCCAATGTATAAAGTATCATGCTCAATACCGTCACTGGTACTTCGACCCTGGAAGCACCTCAAATCCACAGCTCCAGCTCAACTCCAAGCCATCGATGTACCTATTCACCTGCCCCAACAGAGACAGCCCCCCACACGGGGTGAGCATACCAATACCACCAAATCGATATTCACAATAATACAATTCATAATTACAAAAATGTAAATGCTATGAAATATTAAAGATGCTCCCTTGGATGATATCATCCTCATCCGGGATTCCCTGTACTGTCCATGTTCTTAAAACAACCAAAACCATCAAATTCCCAATAGTCAGTTAATCGTTACGTTGATTAACAAATCCGTATGCCACGTACCGATATCATAATCAATAATATCAAATCATTAACAATGATTACAGATATTCCGTATATCTCACTTATGGTTCCATAGTTCCATTTCATCGCTCGCTCTACAATAGCGGCATTTTATTCTCACAGCATGCTCAACAGCAGTGGCGTCATAACTGATGTTCGCTCAAAGGCGACAACATCCCAATCATTGCTCTCTCAAAAGCGGCACCGTATAATTCCCAATGTCTATCCATTTATTGCAATATGATGTACCATGCATTCAACAATTGCAATTACATAAAAGGGCTATGCTCGTACGTTATACGTACCTTATAATTCCGTAGTTCGAGTCCAATCTTGCCTGAGTCCCAACCCGATGAGTTAAGTGCTAACATGCAAATAACTCTCAATTAAACACAAGCATGCAACCACGTGCTCCAGCACGTTCACACCAATCCTATCGTCAATCCATGACGATTAACCATTTTAAAAGACCCCAATTAAGCATGCATAATACCCAAAATATTCCAATTTATGTGTTCAAGATTAGCCAATTACTAAATCGAGTAATTCCATATTTAATACAATTTGGCTCCAACCACACCAATTTCATAGTATAGCATTCACAATGGAATGTAAACAATGCCCCAGAAACCGGCTATTTAAACCCTAAGTCCAAAATTCCAAGTTTTAAACAAATTGAAAAAAAAAACACTATTCAGCAAGCCGCGATCGATCGCCATTTACGCGCGAACGATCGCCATACCTTACTGCCTGGCAGAACCACCTTGCGATCGATCGCCATGTCTTGGCGATCGATCGCCAAACACCTCGCGATCGATCGCTGAGACTTAGCGATCGATCGCCGCACTGTTTATCTTCCACAAAATTCCAGCTGCTCGTCGCGATCGATCGGCACTCCTCGGCGATCGATCGCGACCTGTGATTTTCCGAAAAACTCGAGCTCCATGGTATTTTTGACACCCAAACTCAAAACCAACACCCCTAACTTCCTCAACACCTCCAATACACCAATTAAACTCAATAAAAACACTAAAAACAACTTTTTAGATTTTTAACCAAAACCCCCAAATCTCAAATCCAACCCAAAACTTGACCAACAAGCACAATACCATAATCAAATCGAAGCTAAAGGTGATGAGAAGAACATTACCAGCTTTTCTTCAAGAAATCGGGCTCCCAAGACGAGCCCCCATCGATTTGTTTCCAAGAGAAAAGAGGGGAAGGGTTTTGGGTGAGAGAGTGGCGTGAGGGAGAGGAGAGAGAGAAGAGATTCCGCATAATGACTGAATACCGAGTCCATTTGGTATATATAGTATCAAGGCTCCAAAATACCAAAACCTCCACAACTACATCATGATTCATTAAAAATCATCTGCTTTCAATAATTATCTCTCCAACTCAAATTTCATTACCAGCCCCAGTACAAAGTACTCCGGACCCCAGATTCCACCGAAAACCAAATTCCAAGGTTATCACCACGATGAGAATACAATCTCATCCCTTGGATCCAATGACTCCAAATATCCGGATTTAAAATCTCTGGGAGTCCCAAAACCGCAATTAATTTCATAATTGCCACAATTAAAATCCATTAAGGATTATTACCACACCGAGATTAACACCATTAATCCCCGGGCATCACAACATTTGTATCCACGTTGCTGAAGTGGGCTTGTATGGACATGAGGGGATATGGCGTGAATGGAGATATATCTTAGGATGAGGCACATGAAAATAATAGTCTGTAGACATATTTGGCTCAAACCGACGTAGATGGACCTGCATAATCTGTCTGGATATGTGTAGAAGGACCTACAAAATCTATCCGAATATGTGTAGATGGTCCTGCAAAATCTGTCAGATGATGTGTAGATGAAGTGCATATATGGAACCGACGTGTATCAACGGACTGAACTTCATTGTATGACGAAAAGTTGTTGTCTCGTCGTTCACGAGCCACTCGCACCACATTGTCGAACATACTCCTGTGTTGCCTCATCGACTCTGGCGTAATAGGTTCTCCATCAGCCAGATGTCGGTCGTAGCTTGTAGTTAACTGCTCCATCTGGTCAATCTGCAAAGTCCAAAAGTCCATATATATTTATACATCTAAACACAATTATAAAAACAATATTTCACTAAATTAACGTATCACATGATGCCATGTCGGGCCATCACCATGTTGATATCCAGCTGTACAAAATATTCTTGACGTTCAATGTATCTACGTGTGACTTGTTCATACCACTCACTCTATCCGACAACAACGTAGTAACCACCATCAGTAAATCGTGGTATGTCCACACGAAGATCATTTGCCCTTCTCCCAGCGAAGTATGTATGCGGTATGCTGACTGCTCCAGTCTTTGTTGACGTTCCCCCTTCGACCAACATTATGCAATATATCATCCCCTGATTGTGGATCTTCTGGGATGTCTTGTAGCATACCGAATTGTCGAACTACTCTATCAGACCGTTGCATTTCAACTATGTCGAAGAAAATCAACGGACCCTTATATGTCCCTAACTGGGTAATTCCTTCAGTATACTCATCATGGTACGGCTGCCAATTAAACTACAAAAAAAACATTGCTTTAAAAAATATAAAAAAAAATATTTTTTGTACAAACTAATTTAACAGCATGTTTACTTGAGTTACTTGGCTGTTCATCGAGGATGTCCCTGATGATGCGTATGGAATGGCTCCCAGTTTCTGTAAATTTTAAATGGCATGACCACATGTATAATCACAATTTCGAAATCAATAAATATTGTGAATCATATTCAAATAAATGATTAAAATCAATTATCAAACAATGCATATTCGTATTACCTTACACCATATGGAGCATAAGGTAACACATTCTCTGGGCCGATCATTATTTGCCCAATATCAGATCTTTGGCTACCCAATTGAGGAGTCAAATTTGGGATTCGTGACCATGCCCAAATCTCATTTATTGTACTGACATCAAGAAGACAACATTATCTAGCGTACTATGTATATTCAAGGGATTGAGCCGCAAATGATTTTTCAAAGCAACTAATCTCAACCTCACACCTTTAAAGTCTTTGATATCTGGTGTGAATCCTAAATATGCATGGCAATATTCTTGCCATTCGGGTAGACTCCTATCATAATCTATCCCCGACACTACGATGTCATCTACTGGCAATGACCATATTACTGCAATGTCTTGCAGAGTGATAGACGTCTCTCCCGATCTAAGATGAAATGTGTTTCACGGCGCCATCTCTCAACTAAAGTCGTGATCAGGTGCATGTCCTGCTCAATCTTATCACACCTATATATACCATAAAATCCAATCACGTGCAAAAAATTAACTACACGTATATCTAGTAGACACATTTCCCAAAAATAGCTATCTGAGTTTCTCACACGTAATATGCTATCCATATCACCTCCACATACATCCTCAGATCGATGTGAAGACTGCAATGACAAAATATGTGTGCCAACCGGGTCCTGGTTGTCTCATTTGATCCATCCTGAAATATAATACAAAAAATTATCAACATTAATCTCAACATTACACCCACTCGCCGCCATCTGTACTCCCAATATATATATCATCATAATTTATATAACATCAAATATACTTTATCTAAATCAAATAATAACAAAATTAAAAAACTTACCTTAAATAGTTTGGAAAAAAATGAAAGTTCTCGCCCTGCTCTGTAATTCCGAATAAGCGCTTGGAAGAAAGAATGGTTTGAGCAGGCAGGCGTGTATATAAAACGAAAGGCTAGGGTTTCAGATTTAATGGGTGTTGTCATCTGAAATGGCGACAGTCAATAAAAAAATTATTTTTTATTGGTGTCGCCAAAAAAATGTTGTCTCCATCTGATATGACGACAACAATAAAAATAATAAATTTTTTTTGTTGTCTTCATCTCAGAAGACGACATTAATACAATTTTTATTGTTGTCTTCAACTAATTGGTGACATCAGGTCAGTTTAAGAAAAAAAATTCGAGTTATTTTTATAAATACTATTAAAATATAGATTATATAATTAAAAAACCCAAAAGAATAGTCATGCACGTCACCAATATTAGGACTTACCCAAATAAGATACCAAACCACAATTTTACTTTTTCATAAATACAGCCGCTCTAGGCATTATAAACACATACAAGGGAGGTGAACTAAGCCAAAATCTCCCTAGTACAATACATCACCATTTAAGACGAGTACAATTTACTATACACGAGTTAAGTTAAAAACCATACTTGAACAAATTAAAAATACACAATCTAACTTTAAACAAATGCCAAACGAAGAATAAGCACTGACAACTCAACATAGTTCTGTAACAATTACAAAAAGAAAACCAAAAAACTCAGATCCATTCCTTGGGGTTAATACAGGCATCCAACAGTTTCCATTCTTCGCTTCCCTCTTCTGGTTGCTGAAAATATAAATGATGGCAGTTAGTTTATCCTAATATTTAACATCTACACGCACATAGACACATTTACTGTAACTAACGACAACGTGAAAAAGATCTCACGTGGTCGTACTCCCATCGAGCAGTTAATGGAAGTGATACAAGAATACTCTCAATCCTCCCCCCGGTTTTGAGACCAAATGTGGTTCCACGATCATAAACCTTCACTTGTAAAAAACGAAAACTTAGAATATACAGAGCTGGAGTATTTTTTGTTTCAAATATTGGTTATGGATCCATACCAAGTTGAATTCTATGTAGCGTCCTCTGCGCAGTTGCTGCCATGACTTGTGTCTCTCTGTGAATGGCATGTCCTTTCTCCTCTCGATGATGGGCAAATAAGCTGGAATCACAGACTTGGTACACTCTGCAATCATTTAACAATAAGTGAATTGAAAGTTTTAGTATTTGGTCTTGAAACCACCAACCGCTTTGTAAGCAGTACAGAAAGCTCTTTCAGAGAATTACCAGAAGCAAAGGAAAGAAGCATCTCTTGATCATAGGTATTCAAATCATCAAAAAATATACCCCCAAGACCTCGCCTTTCGCCTCGATGCTGCACAAATATTAAATCAACTAAATTTACTTGGTCATCTTTGAAATGCTGCAATTCATAATCAATCATGCACTCCCTTCGGTGGTCCCAGGCGCATGATAGGAAAATAGGGGCTCTCGGAAAATAGGAGAAACCAATCAAGGCGAAAGAGCAAATAGACTTTCCTATGGTTAAATCCAACAAGTAGCAACAACATAGAGACCTCAATTTTTAATACAGTGATAGGTGGCATGTATCCATAAATTTACAACAACTAAGCTTTTAATCCCAATGGTGTATCCATCACTTTGGTGGAAAGAAATCAGTTGAACTTTAACTCGGTCAGTTGTCACCAAGAACAATTCCATATTTAAATTTCGCTTGTTAACATTGGTCTAGTGAAAGGGTAATATTGCCAGGCTACTTATGGTTTCTACACGATAATTCCAAAATCCTATGGACATTGTGCACAGATTGCATCACATGAAAGATAAACAGCAGTTTATAGAAGCCAAACCTTGATACAGAAATAATCATCACACCATTTCTTGAATCTAGGATAGAAGTCACTATTGAACTTGTCACAAGCACTCTTTTGGACCTATAACATGCACACATATTCAACAGTTAAGCTTAAATATGATCGCGACACTCGTGTAGTGCAGATATAGTTGGTCAGGGTTTATACCAAATGGAAATGCTTGACGTCCTCTTCAAAAATGTAAGCAGGAGTCAAATCTGTACCCCCACCAAACCACCACTGTCTTGGTGCTCCTGGGGCATCTGCATACGTTAAATGAACAACAGTGTCTCAGAATTCTTTGTTGATTTATGATGAACCAGAAGAAAAATAAACAGCAAGATAAATTATCAAAGTTTTGTGCCAGTATCAGTCCAGGTAAAATATTGGATAAAAATAGCATTTCCGATATTACAAACATGAAAGGTTCAAAAAATAAAAACCGGAACTTTCTGCAATACACCTTGAGCTGTGGGAAACAAAGTTAAAATAGGACAAAAGTCTCTCCCAATTCAATACCATACAGAGGACGACTTCAAACAACTCTGATCAATTCATTCGTCTCTGAGAGATTAGAACTATGCCTTCCACTGACATAATGAAAATGAGTTTGATCCAAGAAATATTGGCTACTTTTAATTTCAAACAGCTCCGAGACAAAACTGATTACTATCATCTCATTTTCATTTTCTTTACAAAAATATATTTTCTTCTAATTTCATATCTCCAACATAATCATTACGTTAATTGAACTTTCCAATACTTCCAATTATCCAAACATACTTTAATATATTATTATATAGTCTACCAAAAAAATAGTATTTTGAAATTTAAAACACACCACATAACACTAAAAAGTAAATCTGTACAACATGACATCATTAACCCAACATATTCTTACATGAAATTATGTTCAGTAAAAAAAAACTTGTTAAAAAATAAATCCAAATTCTTCAATATAATCGCCAATAGTACATTTTCGGAAAACATGTCTATGGAAACGGTGGAATAAAAACCAAACCTTAATATTGGTATTCTACACCTTAACATTCACAAGGAAGTTAGCAACAGCTTTTTCTCCTACTTAGTTTATATATTTAGTTTTAGATTAGGCTTCAAATATTATTTTATGTTCATTCAGAAATCATACTATGAAAGAAATAGCTAAAGATATGTGATACAATCCCAATTCACAAACACTGAAATAATGAATGGTGTCACGTGACACTACACGGAGTGAGTGTTTTAATCCAACAAATATGAAGATGGGAAGGGAATTTCAACAGGAGGATGAGAATATCTGGGGGAATCGGGAGAGCAGTCAAAGGTGCAAGGATAGGGCAATGTTATTTCTCATTGTTTGCAAGTTGGATTCAAATATAACAATTCCACTACTCCAAGCTAACACTACTATTTCTCATAATGTTATAAACATGACATTATAGGCGTTACTTGTTTACACACATGAAATATATTAATTTATGAAGCAACACGTTGTTGGCCTGACTACTTAATCTTGATACATTATCCATATGATCTATATTCTCTAATAACTACAATACTGTATCATTCCCAACTCCAACAAATTATTGTTTCCTCAAGGTGTGGCGTGGACAGAGGTCGTGAAAGGTGACTAAGCATGCATAGGTGATGGTCTCAGGTTGACGGCTTGGGCAGTGGGACCATCATCGGCATCACCCCATTAACACAAACATCACCGCTGGAAACAAGGCTCTCATCATGGGAAATTGTACATCTACCAAAAGGAAAGTTAGTGGTGGGTTGCGAATGAGTATTCGCTTTAAATAGTTTAACTCAGATGTATCATTGGAGCGCTATAAAGAAGTGAACGGGTTCACACAAGCCTATGGAGTTGACTACCAAGAGACATTTTCTCAAGTAGCTAAACTTAACACCATTCGAATTCTGCTCTCTTGTTGTGAATCTTGAGTGGCCTTTGCATCAACTGGAAGTTAAAAATGCATTCCTTAACGGAGAATTGGCAGAGGAAGTCTACATTGATGTACCATCAGCATTTGAAGATAAGTTCAAGGGTAAAGCATGTAAGTTAAGAAATTATGTAAGTTAAAGAAATCTCTCTACGGATTAAAGCAGTCCCCACGTGCCTGGTTTGAAAAATTCACTCAGTTTGTTAAGAAAGAAGGATATTGTCAATGTCCAATCAGATAATACTACGTTTGTGAAATATAGAGAATATGGTAAAATTGTTGTTTTCATTGTGTACGTATATGATATAATACTCATAGGAAGTGATGGTGAGGAAATCACAGGCTGAAAAAAAATCTTGCAGCCAAATTCGAAATCAAAGATTTGGGTGATTTGTGTTATTTTTTTAAGAATGGAAGTGCCAAGTCGAAGAGGGGAATTTCATTATCACAAAGGAAATATTAACTGGATTTGCTGGAAGAAACAAGGATGGGTGGGTGTAAACCAAGTGACACACCCATGGATCCTAACCACAAGTTAGGAGAAATCATAGAAGGGGATCCAACAAATAAGGGTCGATACCAATATGTTGTAGGAAGACTCATCTACTTATAAAGTACAAGACCAGACATTCCCTTTGTTGTCAATGTCGTCAGTCTGCATGCACCTTACGAGGAGCATATGGAGGTTGTGTGTAGGATCCTGAAGTACGTGAAAAGTTCTCCAGGAAAGGGCTTATTGTTCAGAAAATGTGATCAAAAAAGTGTAGAAGGGTTCACTGATGCAGATTGGGCAGGGTCCATTTCTGATAGAAGATCAGCAAGGGATATTGTACATTTGTATGGGAAAGTATTATGGCGTAGCAAAAAGCAGAATGTTGTTGCACGAAGTAGTACAGAAGCTGACTTTAGAGCCATGGCAAATGGAGAGTGAAATTTTATGGATAAGGAGGGTGCTTCAAAAACTGAACCCGGAGGTTATGGCTCCAATGATGCTATATTGTGATAATAAACCGGCCATAAATATTGCAAACAACCCAGTCCAATATGACAGGACCAATTTGAAGTTGACAGACACATTAAGGAGAAATTAGAGAATGGAGTAATTTGTAAGCCCTTCGGTGCTACAGACCAACATATTGTTGATGTGTTAAACAAGGGCCATTTCAGACCGAAGCATGATTTGCATGTTGACAAATTGGCATGATCGATATCTATGTACCAACTTAAGAGAGAGTAGAAAACAGGATGATAAGTGCAAATAATAGAAGATTGAATTTGATATTGGAGATATTTTCAAAGTTTCTGATAAGATTTGTATAATCAAATCTTATATCTTGTATAGCCCTAAAATTAGGGATTGATTATCATCCCTCTATTTATGTAGAACTCTAGTATTGTATCAAGTATGAGAAAAAATAATAAAAGTTGTTCTTTTTCTCTCGTTCCCGTTGTGTTCACTTTCAGTAGGAAACTAGATTAAAGGTAATGTGGTAATTTCAGGAGGCATAGTAATTAACTCATGCGATTGAGGTTTCTCTCTCTAATTGGGGAGCATCATGTGATTTCATGATTTCATCCTTGAAATCCAATTTGGGTCCTAATGATTAACGAATGAAGAATCCAGCTGCGCAATCGGAACATCAACAAATTTGTTATATTGTGACTTGAAAATGACCATCGATTTGAATTCACACGATTTCGAGGGATTCCAAGACTTCGTTAGGACTCATATTGGTTCTCAAAAAGTGCAAAGTTGTTACGATCCAAATTCATGAATGGCCAAAATAATAAAAAATCGTCTAACACTACTTCGAGTGAGTGCTTAACGAGTTAACTCCAAGAGACGAAGAAAAATGGTAGAATATGGTAAGCGAATTTACACATGAGGATGAAAATAAAGGAATTGAGAAAATCAAAAATAGTAATGTAATTTCACAGTACTAAGTTGGATACCAGTTCAGCATTGATACAATGCCAAGCTAATGCTACTACTTCTTAGAATGTTATATGCACGACACTGTAAGCTAGGGGTGCTTATCGGACCGGGTCGATCCGGACCCGGTCCGAAACCGGACCGGTTAGTCCGGTCCGGAACCGGAACCGAACTAACCGGTTCCGGTCCGCCCCGGAACCGGTATCGAACCGGTCCGGGGCGGTTTTTTAAATCCAAACCGGTAGCACCACCGGTTCCGGTGCTACCGGTTTGGAACCGGTTTCGGAACCGGAACCGGTTACATTTGAAAATCAGTAATTGATGCACGAAAAATCAGTAACTGATGCACGAAAATTAAAATCAGCTACTGATGCACGAAAATTTACACAAAGTTAGTGCACCAGTGTTGTATTTTCGTGCATCAGTGAACTGTTGCACGAAAATTAAAATCAGCTACTGATGCACGGAAATTTACACAAAGTTAGTGCACCAGTGTTGTATTTTCGTGCATCAGTGAACTGATGCACGAAAATTAAAATCAGCTACTGATGCACGAAAATTTACACAAAGTTAATGCACCAGTGTTGTATCTTCGTGCATCAGTGAACTGATGCACGAAAATTAAAATCAGCTACTGATGCACGAAAATTTACACAAAGTTAGTGCACCAGTGTTGTATTTTCGTGCATCTGTGTTTTATTTTAATGCACCAAGGTTATATTTTCATGCACCAGTGTTGTATTTTCGTGCATCAGTGTTATATTTTAGTGCACCAAGGTTATATTTTCGTGCACCAAGGTTATATTTTCGTGCACCAAGGTAAGAAAAAAAACATACGAAAAAAAAAGAAGAGAAAACGGACCGGTTCGGCCCGGAACCGGAGCCGGAACCGATCCGGTTCCTTACTGGACCGGACCGGTTCCGACCTTAACGGCCCCGGAACCGGCCGGTTCCGGTCCGGACCGGACCGGTTCAGGCCAATAAGCACCCCTACTGTAAGCGCATCTCAACATAATACGTTACTGGCCCAACTTCCTAATCATACCATGCTCATCCATATGATCTATATTTTCCAATAACTACAAAAGAGTATAGAATGGACCACGGAGAATTTTCATGCATCCTCATTAACTGATAGCTCCAAATTTCCTTCAAAGTCTATGCCCTTTCAAATAAAATCATCCTTTCTGTGGAAATTTTGACATCCTCGCTTTCTTCACAATAAAGTTATTCCAAACCATCGGGAGAAAAAAACGTTCCACCAACAATCAAATTCCAGATTTATCAATTCAAGGTCAATTGAGACAGACATTTGATTCAAAGTTACGATCTATTATGATACCATACATTTCTTAAAATGTTGGGCAACTCCAATGAAGTTAATGATCATGTCAGAACTACCAGTATTTAAAATTATGGGTTAAGTTGCTATAAATATAAACTAACAAAACAGAAAAATGTACAAGATACCTTCCGGAGAATCGGTCTCAAAGTACCGGTAATTAAAATGCAAAGTTGGAGCAAAAGGGTTCTTTGGATGAAGAACCTGAAGAACGAGAAACCAAAAGGCCTCATTAAGCACTTTAATTTCCTCCAGCATGAAGTTAAGCAAAAGCAGTAGCAACGCATAATTTACTTCCATGAAATGGCAGCGCAGAGAAAGAAGCAAAACAGAATATATTTTGATGATCTTTTACATGATTTACAAGAGCAATTATTCAATTAGACTAACATTGTTCGTTAGTTTATAAGTACGTTCAAGGTTGGGTAAAATGTTGCAGCCCACATTTATATATCAAAACTTAGCAAATTAAAAGAAAAATGGTAAAAATAAAGCAGGTAAAAGATAGGGAATTTACGGAGCTGATGCCAGCAGCAAAAAATGGAACGGGGCCTGGCTTGAAATGGCCATTTTCAACGGGCTTTGCTGCTCTATAAGCCTCAGGAGGCATGACACCATAAACAACAGAAACATTGACTCCTGCCTTCTCCCACACAGCGCCATCCTGCAAGACCCGGCTGATTCCGCCGCCACCGCCTGGCCTCGACCAGACATCTTCCTTGAATTTCCCACCTCCATCCAACGCTTCAATGGCTGAGCACACGCTGTCTTGAGCCTCCCTTATCATCCTCTCGAACCTAACCCTAACCGAATTTGATGAATTGAAGCTACTCTCGTCCGTCTCTCGGAGGAAAGTGTTGGGCCTTTCGGTTTCGATGGTTTCCTTCTCAATCATGGGGGAAGACGAAGATGAAGATGGAGATGAGGCATGGAGTTGCAGCGAAGTAATTTTGGGCCTGATATTCGACCTTGCCACAAGGGGAAAAATCAAAGTGGGGGGAGGGCAAAGAGTAGCAGAATACGAGATAGGTACAAGGCCGGAGGGAGTGGGAGTTGCTCTCAGCATCGCCGATGAATTTTTTTTCCTTTAGCTGCCGATGGTTTGTGAGGATTAGGAATGAGCGACGACCTTGAAAGAAAATTGATGATAAAGGGATAAAAATATATCAAAAATCATATCTTGTATAAAAGTATTTTATTAATATTTATTGGAATTTTCTTAAAGAATTACCACTAAACTTCAAAAGTAATTTTTTAAATATACTATCCAAAAAAATGCAAGATTCACATTTTCTATTATCTTTGTTATCATATGGGGGCTAATTTGATTAAATACTGTAAAATAAAATAAAAATTACAAAAATAAAGTTACTTCTTTTCCTTTTAATAAAATAATATGAAAAGCAGATCATGCTATGTCTGTTTTTCTCCTTGAAAATGAAAAAAAACATTCTGCTGAAAAATGAGAAAAAACACTGACGCAAAAATGCATAGCACTAATGCGTTTCTTGTGTCACGTGTTACAAGCAAAATTAAGACTTTAGGCATAGTGTCTTTTGCTGTTCAAATTCAACTCCATTTTTGTCTTCTTGCTCAATAAATTAAAGGGACACTACATAACTCTAAATTGTGGTTAAAATGGAAATTAATTACATAATTAATGTTTATTTACTTTAATTATTTTCTCGAGAGCATATTCCTTTATATATACAAGATAACATGTATAATACTATTATATTTATATTATAAAAATGAGGGTCTTAGAGTTTTAATTTAATATCACGATATATTTTCTCAAATAGATGAAGTTATCTTTTTCACAATTATATATAATACAAAATTATATTTTTCATATATTATATTAATATTTTAAAAAACTATTATAAGAAATTTTGTAAGAAATACAATATCTAATTTTATTCAAATCAAACTCAAAAAAGATTAGTTTATATCTTATTATAACTTGCAGTACAAAAAAATTATATAATAGACTTTTTGATTATATTGCATATATTAATATAAAAAAAGTATTTGAAAATATTCTCAGTTCTTAATTAGACATTTTAGTGAGTGGAACATTTTAGATTTGGCAATAAATTATGATTGATGTGTTTGTTGGTGTTCCCCGACACCCGATATCAACAGACAGCGGAACTTAAAAATGGCCCGGAGCTGATGGAGAACCCGATATGCTTTAATTCATGTTATTTAAATCATTAATATGACGTTTAGAATTATAACTCATGACTTTAAACCGTGGATAGATCATGATACCGAAACTAAAACTCTAAAAATCTCAATTTTATAATACTTTACATATAGTATTATACATGTTATCTTGTATATTCAAGTTGTTCACGGGCTGGATCGGACCGGATCCCACCGGTCCCGGGTTCGATTGGTTGGAACCGGACCAATCCGGTTCCAAAACGGTTTAGTCCTGTTCCGGTTCCATGGCCCAAGCCATAGAACCAGTCCAATAGTCCTGATTGGGTCCGGATTAAACAGTTTCAACCGAAACCGGTTAGACGATCGATCGCCAAAGCACACATTTTTTTAAGTTACGGCATTTGGCTATCGATCGCTAAGAATTTGACGATCGATCGTCAGGCCTATTTTTATTTTACATTTTTTTTTTCAGATTTTGCATTCAACCCAAATCGTAACGAAAAAATACACAGTTTATTGATATGGAAAACAACATAAAAGCTGTGAAATTTATAAAAAAATACATTATTCATCATAATTGATTAGTATAGTCTTTGCCAATTCTTCTTCTTCTTCGGAACTTTCATTGCCGAACTCGTCGACTCGTCATTGTCTCTTATTTCTTCTCTTAGCATCGAACCAATCTTTTAGCAGCGTAGGCATGCACAATGATTCTGGTTTTTGAAAAACTCTAAAGTCTCCAATAATTCGACCACAAAATCTGCAATTCCATAAAATTTACAAACATTAACAATAAATTTAGCAATTTGGGAATCAATATGTGCAGATTTTAATTCATCAAGTGACCAATTCTTTTTTGCCTACACCAATTATCATCAATCTAATGCCAAGTAATAACAAGAAAAGAAAGTAGTGTGGTATTCGTCCAAATATCAATAGTTAAACTTAATCTGCAGTTCATAAAAGAAAGATGATCAACTAAAGTTTTACGGTAATCAATAAGCACATCCATAATATTTATTTTCAAAGTGTGCCTAGAAATATGTCTAAAACATGGTTGGATACTAGAAGAAAATTCAATAAAGTCGTCGCTTTCAGAAAATAAAAAGGGAAGTTCACATCTAACAATAAAACAAACGGATAATCTTTTGTTTTTTCCGTAGTTAAGATAAAATTTGTGCCAAGTTGAGGATTAATTTGACAAAAAGGGAAGTTCACATCTAACTCGGGCGACTCGAAGCGGCAGAAGTTGCGGATGACACACCGAGCGCCGAATTTTTGGGTGCGGCACGTTCTACAACGTGTTCCGCTTCTTCAATATCATAAGGATTGTCGAACTCGGCTAAAATATCATGATTTTCTTGGAATATAGGTGGATTTTAGGGACCACCACGACCAGTAGAAGAGGATGACATTGCAATATCTGAAATATATATAGATCAACAAATTGATAAAATTGCAAGAATATAATGGTAAAATTTTATGGAATATTGGAATTGTATGGGAAAAAGAGATAATTGAATGAAAAAGAGTAGGAGCGTAAGATTAAGAGAGTTGAAATTAGATTAAAAAAATGGAAAGGAAAAATGAGGCATTTATAGAAAAATAAGTATAGATTTTTTATTTCTTTTTTTTTAAAATGAGCTGTTGCCCAACGGATGTGGGTGGCCAACAGCTATATAGCCGTTGGTCCCTTTTTTTAATTTTTTCGGTTCTGGTTCCAACCGGAACCGATAGTAACCGGATCCGTTGGAACCGGAACCGACGAATTGGCTGTTCCAATCCAACGAAACTGCTCCGATCCGGGTAAAACTCGGATCGCGTTCCGGTGTGTAACTGGAATAACCAGTTCCGGTTAATCCGGCCGTATAAGCAGCCTGATTGTATATATAAAGGAATATGCTCTCGGGAAAATAATTAAAGTAAATAAACATTAATTATGTAATTAATTTCCATCTTAACCACAATTCGCAATTAACTTAAAGTTATGTAGTGTACCTGTAATTTATTGGGCAAGAAGGCAAAAATGGAGTTGATTTTGAACAGCAAAAGATACTATGCCTAAAGTCTTAATTCTGCTTGCAACACATGACACAAGAAACGCATTAAAGCTATGCGTTTTTGTGTCAGAATTTTTTTTATTTTTCAATAACGCAGACATAGCAATCGTTTTTTGGCAAAAACGCAGACCGTATCTGCGTTTCAAATTATTTTATTAAAAGAAAAAAAATTTAACTTTATTTTGTAATTTTTATTTTGATTTTACATTATTTAATTAAATTAGCCTCATATGGGTCTGCCCCTCAAAAGAAAACTTTTTACAGGACGCCAAATAGAACTTTCTTCAACAAATTTCTTATTAACTATTTTCGAGTGATGTTATCAGCTATTATATTTTTTTTTTATTCTCTGATACCCCTAAATAATAACCACTTGATAGGCCGACCTGTTTCCGTCGCTTCCTTGTGGCCTTTCAGAAGACCTCGCTTCTTCGTCCGACCTCTTTATGTAGGACCGAGCTGGTGTGCCGATGTGTTGTGCCTCACTTGTTCGCCCTCCTTCAAATGTTACGGCGACCTCTTTTGGGACCGAGCTCCCTGGCCGAGCTCTTCTCATGTCTTGCTCAATACATGGACGTCAGGGAACCATATCTCCTACATTAAGGTAAGTGCGAGATCTGCGGAGCAATATCGGGGATTTGATTGCATTCACGAGATCTAATCATATCTTGATAAAGATATGGATAGACATGGAAGGAGTCCTTGTTGCATGGTAACTCTTATTCCCCTGCCTATAAATATCAGCTTCAATCTACATGTTGAGGCATTCATAATTTATTTTACTTACTTTACAAGTATATACTTCCTCGTATCTTCTCGCCTGACTTGAGCGTCGTAGGGGACACGCCGGAAAAACTCCCGGCCCCTTTCTTACGTTTATTTTGATTCCATGTGAGGACCCTAAGCAATATTGACGGTACTATTTGCATTAAAGGAACAGGGGGGTATTGCTCATCTCCTGTTGATATCAGAAGGTAATCACATTTTTTGGTGATATCAATTGGCGTCGTCTGTGGGAACTTGAGTTCAAGACGTAGATATGGCTGGAAGACGGAGACGTGGGCGTGAAGTAAGGAGAAACATTGGTGGGAGAGGAATTCCTGAAATTGAAAATAATGATATTCCTCCACAGCATGAAGATCAACCACACCCTTGTAAGGAATCCAATATGTAAATGTGCAGCGGAATAAAAAAATTTGGATTCCATACCGAGGACCTATACGGGTGTCATATCGGATGTCAAGAGTTATACCTTTGTAGCGTGTTTGATGCAGTAATCTCCACGAAGCAGCACGTCCAACACGTCCTCGAGTCAGGAGCAAAACTTTTCTAGTTTTGCCTCTACGGTATCCACACGATTAAATCGATGAAGGTATGTTGAAGAACAAGTTGCTAGACTTGATCTTCAACTGTGAAAGGGATGAATGCCCTAAACTAAGTGACGGTCGCGCCTCACTTATTGTCTGCTAGGTTTTATTTTCGTTAATCACTTCCTCCTTTGGACATGCATGTATACGTATATATATAAGAGATATTCCTTAGGCGGCTATCAGAATAAGGCTTTTCATAAAACCCTTGGCCCAATCTCTATATCTGTATATACATATATATCATATTTAAATATATCTCTATATATCTAAATATGGCCCATTAAAGTATATGATTAAGACTCTTCTTAATCAACTTGATTCATCCAATGAATTTTAACTTCCCTTTATCGATTTAATCTTTTGTGCGACCCATTAGGATCTTGCAACGTTGGCAGTGACATAAAATCTAATTTTATGTTACAAGCAATGAGCGGTATTTAGCAACACATCAAGGCTACCCAAGTTACAAGAATGCCATTAAATCGACATTACCTATGGCCTGTGATAATATTAACCATGTAACTTAATCCCTTTGTCCTATGTGTTTATATTAAACACGAGTCATGGAATAGTCGTACTCGTATAGTTCAATCTTTTATTTCTTGATCCCCAAGTTGACTAGAATAAACGAATAAGCTCGATATCACATATCGACTCATTCGAGCATGGCCATGCATTTTAGTCTCACTTGATCAAGGGCCTAAACACTTCTCCTGTTATATAGGAGGGACAAATCCTATCTTGATCACTCAACATCCCTCTACATAATTCGTGGTGTATCCAATGATTGTCTTTATAGTTTACCCTGTTATAGGTAACATTTGACAATATCAAGATACACGACTCCTTATGTTGGGATCTCTGGTGATCTCAAGTCGTAAGGATTACATACATTATTATCACTATGAGAATTGCTTATGACATTCATATAACTATCCATGTAGCATTCTCATGGTGGGTCTGTCCAGTACATTGTTCTCTAACATGCACCCATGTGTTGATTTGATATCTCATATCCATGAACAATTCATCAATCAATACATACTAGTCTCAATGCATTATCATTATCCTTATTCATGATAATACTTGACTATGGACAATCTTTAAGAATAACACATTATTATTCTAAGGACATTAACATATATATATATATATATAAATATATATATATATATATATTCATATTACACAGACATTTGAATAATATATAATAATGAATTGCCTTTAATAAAATCATATTACATTGTATGCCAAAATCAATCATCTAATGAGTTGTCTTAGGGCATATCCCAACAAATCTCCCACTTGCACTAAGACCAATCAAACATGTACTTAATGCATAAAGATCTAGTATGACGATCATGCTTCTGCTGTGACAGAGGTTTCGTCAGTGGGTCAGATACATTATCATCAGTTGGTACTTTGCATATTTTCAAATCTCCTCTTTCAACGATTTCTCGAATGAAATGAAAGCACCGAAGTATGTGTTTGGATCGCTGGTGAGATCTGGGTTCCTTAGCCAATGCGATGGCTCCATTGTTGTCACAATAGAGTTCAATCGGTTCTAGTATGCTAGGCATAACCCCAAGCTCATAAATGAACTTCTTGATCCAAACGCTTCCTTTGCGGCATCTGAGGCAGCAATATACTCAGCTTCAGTTGTAGAATCGGCAGCTGTCTCTTGCTTTGAACTCTTCCAGCTTACAATACCTCCATTTAGGCAAAACACATATCCTGATTGCGATCGGAACATCCTTGTCAGTTTGGAAGCTTGCATCAGTGTAACCAATTACATTGAGCTCTTCCTCACCTCCATAAATCAAGAATGTATCCTTAGTTCTTCTCAAGTACTTCAGAATATTCTTGACAGCGATCCAGTGACATTCACCTGGATCAACTTCATATCTGCTCGTCATGCTCAAAGCATACGAGACATCGGGACGAGTACATATCATGGCATACATGATAGATCCAATAGCTGTTGCATATGGAATCTTACTCATGCGTTGTCTCTCATCTTGTGTTTAAGGACACTGATCCTTCGAGAGATGTATCCCTTGTGTCATATGCACGAATCCTTTCTTTGATTCTTGCATGCTAAACCGTTTTAGCACTTTATCTATGTATGTACTTTGACTTAGGCCAAGTAATCTTCTTGATCTATCTCTATAGATCTTGATACCTAACACGTAGGTGGCTTCACCCAAGTCTTTCATAGAAAAGCAATTCCCTAGCCAAATCTTTACAGATTGCAAGGCAGAGATATCATTTCCAATGAGAAGTATGTCATCTACATACAACACTAGAAAGATAATTATGCTCCCACTGATCTTCTTGTAGACACAAGGTTCATCTACGTTCTTGATGAACCAAAGTCTTTGATTGCATCATCAAAACGAAGATTCCAACTCCGAGAAGCTTGCTTCAATCCATAAATGGATCGTTGTAGCTTGCATATCTTTCCAACATCCTTTGGATCGACAAAACCCTCGGGTTGTGTCATATACACATCCTCAAGTAAATTTCCATTAAGGAAAGCTGTTTTGACATCCATCTGCCAGATTTCATAATCATGAAATGCAGTTATTGCAAGTAAGATCCTTATGGATTTTACCATGGCAACTGGGGAAACAGTTTCATCATAGTCAATACCATGAATTTGTTTGAAACCTTTAGCAACAAGTCGTCCTTTAAAGGTTTGTACATTACCATCCATATCGGTCTTTTTCTTGAAAATCCATTTGCACCCTATGGGTCTTACCCCTTCAGGTGGGTTTACATACATGGATTCCATCTCAGATTTCATGGACTCTTGCCATTTCTTAGAATCAGGGCTCATTATAGCTTCTTGATAGGATGACGGCTTATCCTCATCAATGAGTAGTAAGTCACCTTGTTGAGTCACAAGCAATCCATATCTCTGTGGCTCCCGGTGTACTCTTACGGACCTACGCTGGGCTTGTGTCTCTTGAGCAGGCATTTCATCCACAACAACTTGTGGTGACTGCTCTGTTTCCATCTCAATATCATGTTCAGTGTTTTCTTGTGGTTGTACTTCACTAAGTTCTATTTGTCTCCCACATGTTCTTCTAGAAATAAATTCTCTTTCAAGAAAGACACATGTCCGAGCAACAACTATTTTGTTCTCGGTGGGATAATAGAAATAGTATCCTTTTGTTTCCTTAGGATACCCCACAAATAAACAGTTATCAGATTTGGGTCCAAGTTTATTGGAGGCGTGACGTCTCACGTAAGCCTCACAACCCCAAATCTTCATAAAAGATATACTAGGACGCTTCTTAGTCCATATCCCATATGGTGTCTTTTCAACTGATTTAGATGGAACATGGTTCAGTATAAATATTGTTGTTTCTAAAGCATGTCCCCAAAAAGAAATCAGAAGATCTGCATGACTCATCATAGATCGAACCATGTCCAACAAAGTTCGATTCCTCCTTTCAGATACGCCATTCCATTGTGGAGTATACGGAGGTGTGAGTTGTGGGACTATCACACACTCTTTTAGATAGTCATGAAACTCTTGGTTCAAGTATTCACCTCCTCGATCCGATCAAAGGATTTTGATACTTTTGCCAAGCTGGTTTTGTACTTCATTCTTGAAATCCTTGAACTTTTCAAAGGTTTCATGTTTGAGTTTCATTAGGTACACATACCCATATCTACTGAAGTCATCAGTAAATGCAACGAAGTATTGAAAACCACTTCTAGCTTGTGTGCTTATTGGGCCACATACATCACTATGTATGAGACTCAATAAATCACTTGCCCTTTCAACATGTCCCTTGAAAGGGGCTTTAGTCATCTTGCCCATTAAACAAGATTCACATGTTTCATATGATTCAAAATCAAATGAATCTAAAGTTCCATCCTTATGAAGTTTTGATATGTGATTCTCGTTTATATGGCCCAAGCGACAATGCCAGAGATAAGTTGGATTAGAATCATTATTCTTAATCATTTTAGTATTTATGTTATAGACAGGCATATCTAGATTTAAAACATAAAGACCATTAATCAATTGTGCACTAGCATAAAACATCTCATTCAAATAAATGGAGCAACATTTGTCCTTTATAATAAATGAAAAACCAATCTTGTCCAAACAAGAAATTGAAATAATGTTTCTAGTAATAAATGGCACAAAATAACAGTCTTGTAAATCTAATATTAAACCAGAAGGCAAAGTTAATGAATAATCTTCTATAGCTAATGCAGCAACTCTTGCTCCATTTCCCACTCGGAGGTCAACTCCTTTTGAGATCCTGCACATTAACACAAATGTGAGAACCACATCCAGTATCTAATACCAAAGATGAAGAAGTAGATAAATTGACTTCTATAACAAAAATACCTGAAGTGGAAGTCACACTTCCCTTCGTCTTCTTAAGATCTTCCAGGTATAACTTGTAGTTTCTCTTCCAATGTCCGGTCTCACCACAATGGAAGCAATTTCCTTCCTTAGCCACTCATCCCTTTGGCTTAAGTGCAGTAGCATGAGGCTTAGGTTTGACAAAGACTTTCTTGTTCCTTTTAATGCCTTTTGCTTTAGCCTTTCCATTGCCCTTACTCATAATAAGAACATTTGTGGACTTAGACTTCTTTGAGTTTGCATCGTAAAATCTCAACATACCAAGCAACTGTGGTAGAGTCTTCTCAATTTCAATCATATTGTAATTCAGAACAAATTGACTGTAGCTATCAGGCAACGATTGCAAGATCACATCAGTGGCCAACTCTTGGTCCAACGGAAAACCTAGTTTCTCAAGATTCTCTATGTATCCAATCATCTTGAGTACATGAGATCCAACAAGGGTTCCTTCTACCATTCTGCACTGAAAAAATGCTTTCGAGACGTCATACCTCTCTTGTCTAGTTTGTTGTTGGTAAAGTTGCTTCAGATGTTCAATCATATCGAACACATCCATTTCCTCATGTTGCTTCTGAAGCTCAGAGTTCATGGTTGCTAGCATTAAACAACCAACATCAAGTGCGTCATTTTGATGCTTCTTGTAAGCATCCTTATCGACCCTCGCGGCCGTAACGGGAGGTTCTTCAGTAGGTAAGGGTTCCTCAAGGACATATTGCTTTTTCTCTTGTTTGAGGACAATCCTCAGATTCCTATACCAGTCTAGAAAATTTGTCCCATTTAATTTGTCCTTTTCAAGGACCAATCGCAATGAAAGTGTACTAGTAACGTTGTTTGATGCCATGGATATCTACAATATAAATATGCAAAATAAGTTTATGATTTTAATCATTTAATAAGGTCTTATATTAAATGATACTCCCACTATTTAGTTAAAAACATCAACCCTCAAAAACTATTAGTGGGCCAAGATCCATATTTCACCTAACCTTGAGTTAGCTTTGGCTAATCACCCAAGACTCGGTTATTTAGGTAGACAACGCTTTGTCAATTACATCACATGTAACTCTTGGATGGTTGGCGAACAACACTTTCTTCTAATTCATCTAATGAATTATTTCCCAACCCCATGCCTCTAGGTTCCCAATCCTATTGAGATAACGCTAGTTAAGTCGAACCCAATTTAAAATAACACGGATATCACTTTTATCCTATCGCGCCTTACTAAGATTGTCACGGTGCTTTCCTTTGGCAAACCCACACATGTTCAATCGAAGTCTTGATGAGTATTTTTAATTGGAAGGCATCTTGATTGACTTAATATTATTAGAGGGATTTAAAGATCTCATGATTTTATTAATATTGAAAATATGTCTGGTACATATACATATATACATATCTACATATATGTATATCAAGCATCAATATTAAATAAAACGATAAACATGCATCACATACATCTAACATAAAATAAACGTGACATGTTTATAGCCCCAACTACTGATTTTCTCAAGCCAATGAGAAAATCTAAAAGGTCAACCTAAGGGTAACTTATCCAAGCACCTCTTTGGTCCTTTTGTGAATGACCTCCTCGTCCCGGCACCATGGTCCATCTTTATTGATCTCCATCAATACAACTCTAACTAAACTATATAACAATTACATGATATAGAGAATTCCTCGAGTTACATTCGAGAGGGAGCATAGGGGAGGGAATACATTCAGAAAAATAGAGAAGGCACGACTCACAGGCCGTATTTAAAATTACAGTCATTCACAAAATTCCTATCTAATAGGTCATAGGGCTATAACCATGCACCATGCTCAAACAACACATAAAACATGCTTGGACATAAATGAATTAAATTCTAAACAATTTAAAATTTAATTCTAAGATAATAAAATTATAAAATAAAATTACGGAAATTATCGCATGGACATCAAATGTCACGGACCCCGTGGACATTAAATGTCTCGGACCCCGCGCACGAGAGCGGCGCGCCCGCCCGTGTAGGCGGTCGCCCGCCCCTCTATGTGGGCGGTCGCCCGCCCCTTTTGGGCAGTCGCCCGCCTTGCAAACCCCGCTCAATCGACTTTCGAGATACGGTCACATGCCTCACGTGCTACGTTTGCCCGACTATCGAGCTGCGTTCGCCCGCCTTGCTATATCACGTGCATACATGTATCCAATACATAAAATTTATCAGTATATCATATATATATATATATATATTTATACAATGTTATTATAACATATCATATATGTTTTACAGTTTATAAAATGCACGAAAATAATAACTCATAACCTGATAAAACAATTTATCATGCAACCACGATATGAGCTTCATACACGGCTCTGATGCCACTGTAAGGAATCCAACATGCAAATGCGCAGCGGAATAAAAAAATTTGGATTCCATACCGAGGACCTATACAGGTGTTCATACCGGGTGTCAAGAGTTATACCTTTGTAGCGTGTTTGATGCAGTAATCTCCACGAAGCAGCACGTCCAACACGTCCTCGAGTCAGGAGCAAAACTTTTCTAGTTTTGCCTCTACGGTATCCACACGATTAAATCGATGAAGGTATGTTGAAGAACAAGTTGCTAGACATGATCTTCAACTGTGAAAGGGATGAATGCCCTAAACTAAGTGACGGCCGCGCCTCACTTATTGTCTGCTAGGGTTTATTTTTGTTAATCACTTCCTCCTTTGGACATGCACATATACGTATATATATAAGAGATATTCCTTAGGCGGCTATCAGAATAATGCTTTTCATAAAACCCTTGGCCCAATCTCTATATCTGTATATACATATATATCATATTTAAATATATCTCTATATATCTAAATATGGCCCATTAAAGTATATGATTAAGACTCTTCTTAATCAACTTAATTCATCCAATGAATTTTAACTTCCCTTTATCGATTTAATCTTTTGTGCGACCCGTTAGTATCTTGCAACGTTGGCAGTGACATAAAATCTAATTTTATTTTACAAGCAATGAGCGGTATCTAGCAACACATCAAGGCTACCCAAGTTACAAGAATGTCATTGACTCGACATTACCTATGGCCTGTGATAATATTAACCATGTAACTTAATCCCTTTGTCCTATGTGTTTAGATTAAACACGAGTCATGGAATAGTCATACTCGTATAGTTCAATCTTTTATTTCTTGATCCCCAAGTTGACTAGAATAAACAAATAAGCTCGATATCACATATCGACTCATTCGAGCATGGCCATGCATTTTAGTCTCACTTGATCAAGTGCCCAAACACTTCTCTTATATAGGAGGGACATATCCTATCTTGATCACTCAACATCCCTCTACATAATTCGTGGTGTATCCAATGATTGTCTTTATAGTTTACCCTGTTACAGGTAACTTTTGACAATATCAAGATACACGACTCCTTATGTTGGGATCTCTGGTGATCTCAAGTCATAAGGATTACATACATTATTATCACTATGAGAATTGCTTATGACATTCATATATTATCCATGTAGCATTCTCATGGTGGGTATGTCCAGTACATTGTTCTCTAACATGCACTCATGTGTTGATTTGATATCTCATATCCATGAACAATTCATCAAGCAATACATACTAGTCTCAATGCATTATCATTATCCTTATTCATGATAATGCTTGACTAGCGACAATCTTTAAGAATAATACATTATTATTCTAAGGACATTAACATATATATATATATATATATTCATATTACACAGACATTTGAATAATATATAATAATGAATTGTCTTTAATAAAATCATATTACATTGTATGCCAAAATCAATCATCTAATGAGTTGTCTTAGGGCATATCCCAACACCCCTCCTGTCAGGAACGTGGGAGATCTGATTATGGATCAGCTGGCACAGTTCATCAATCGAACAATGCGGAATACTTTCTTCCAGCACCAGGCTCCACCACCTCCGGAACTTAACCAGGTTCCACCACCTCCTGAACCTAACCATGCTCCACCCATTCTACAACACAACCAAGCACCACCGCCTGTTCAACCGGAGCAGGCCCCTGAACCTAATAGGCCTATAGGTGATGGTGTAAACACGTGAGTGGAGCCTCTATTGTTAGATCCAATGGAAGTTGTATGGGAGAGATAAGGCGATTGGGTCAACATCTAGGTGGCCGACCTCCAATGGCTAGGAGAGAAAGCCCCTTCTCACAAGCTATTCTAGGAGAAGAGCTCCCACCAAATTTCAGACAACCTGCAGTAGGAGAATATGACGGAAGTACAGACCCGGAGGAATACCTGGGAAGATTTGAGAATGCTGCCTTACTGCATAGATATTCTGATGGGATCAAATGTCGTGTTTTCCTTACCACTCTGGTAAGATCGGCGCAACAGTGGTTTAATTTGCTTAAACCATACACGGTCCGTTGCTTCGAGGAATTCAGTTCAGCCTTTCTAAACCAGTTCGCTAGAGCGAAAAGTATCAGAAAACTTCTCTGAGTTTGTTCACTAACAAACAGAATGAGTAGGAGTCCTTGAGAGAATTCGTACAGTGCTTCAATGGGGCGGCCTTAGAAGTTCCCACTGCAACAATAGATGTCCTTATTAATGTCTTCACACAAGGGCTTAGAGCTGGGAATTTTTCAAGTCACTAGTAAAGAAGCCTCCTCGCAGTTATGATGAGCTTCTGGGTCGAGCTGAGAAATATATCAATCTTGAAGATGCTCAGAGACAGAAGAGGCTGATCTAAGGCCATCAGAAAAGAAAGAGAAAGATGTAAGCAAGAAAAAATATGTTGATAGGGCCGACGAGATTAGTCGACCTAAAAGTCAATTTGCTTCTCGCACACCTCTGTCCATGAGCTTGGAAAGAGATATGGAAATCTGTGATGATAAAAAGAAATTGGAAGACCAAGGAAGTCAAAGAAGGGTTCTCGTTTGCCTCCATCTGATAAATACTGTGAATTCCATAGAGAGTACGTCCATATAACTAATGAATGTCAGAAGCTTGAAGATGAGGTAGAACGAAGCATTAGAAGAGCTTCTCAAATAAAAACTCTTCTAACAAAGACCCGAGAACCGTATCAAAACTATGACAGAAGTTGATACCGAGGTAACAGAAGAGAGAAAGCGCCACGTGATGGCCGAGCTAGATCCCGCGATAGGGATATTCCTCCTAGAGAAACAGATGATCAAAGACGAAGGGTCGAACAGGTGGAGAATAACCCCACCCGAGGGACTATCAATATAATTCGGGGGGGGCCGCACTGACGGAGACTCGGGTAGAGCTCGAAAAAGTCATGGCAGAAGGTTGGAAAGTTTTGAAGTTGCGGAATAGGTAATTCAAAGAAATGAACCTATCATAAGCTTTGGGCCTGATGATCTGAAGGGTGTTGTAGCACCGCACAATGATGCCTTAGTGGTCATTGTAACTATAGCAAACTATGACGTCGCAAGGATCTTCGTTGACAAAAGAGCTCAGTCAATGTTTTGTTCAAAGACACTTTAGAAAAGATGCAGATATAGGGGTCAAAGTTTGAACATATTACAACTCTTTTATATGGGTTCACTGGACATGCAATTCAACCTCTTGGTCAAATCACCCTGCCCTTATCTCTTGGTCATGGGATGTCACGCATGACGAAAATGGTTAATTTCATTGTGGTTGCGGCTCCTTCCTCATATAATGACATCCTAGGCTGACCTGCTATGAAGAACTTCAAAGTAGTAGCTTCTACCTACCATCATAAACTCAAGTTCCCCGTGGGCAGAGAGGTTGGAGCTATGTGCGGTGATCAGAAAACAACCCGCCGATGTTATGTAGACGAGGTAAAAGAAGATGGAAAACGAGCTCGTCGAGAGGTCGGTTGTATTGAACAAAAATGCAAACAATATTCTCATTGATAGAGGTGTCCCAAATAGCTTAGATGAAGAGCCAGAAATAGTCGTGTTCAGCTTAGCGGTAAAAGAGTAAAAGTAGCCAAGGATTTGGAGACAAATGTAAGAGCAGACCTCATCTCATGTCTAATCAAGAATGAGGATATCTTTGCCTGGAGAGCTCATGATCTGAGTGGAATCAGCCCCGATGTCCTAGAACATCGGTTAAATGTGCTTCCAGGAGCCCGACCTGTCAAACAAAAGAAAATGCACTTTGGACTCGAAAAAGATAAAGTGATAAGAGAACAAGTGGACGAACTCCTTCGGGCATGTCATATTCGAGAGGTTCAATTTCCAACGTGGCTCTCAAATGTGGTCCTTGTACCCAAGAGTTCGGAAAGTGGAGGATGTGCATACTCTTCCGAGACCTCAATAAGGCATGCCCAAAAGATTGCCAACCGTTACCAAGAATCGACCAGCTGGTGGATTCAACTTCAGGACATCAGTACTTATGTTTAATGGACGCCTATCAAGGGTATCATCAAATCCCTTTGGCTGAGGAAGATCAAGATAAGGTGAGTTTTGTCACTTCGGATGGAACATTCTGTTATGTTGTTATGCCTTTCGGGCTCAAATACGCAGGGGCTACCTATGATTGATGGACAAGGTATTCTCAGAACAGTTAGGCCGAAATGTTGAAGTATATGTAGATGATATTTTGGTAAAATCAAAAAGTGGCATCAACCTCATAGCTGACCTGTCTGAGACTTTCTCCACTCTCAGGTCCTACGGGTTAAAGCTAAATCCCCAGAAATGTGTGTTTGGGGTAAGGAGTGGAAAGTTTCTGGGCTACATGGTGACGGAGAAGGGTATTGAAGCTAATCCAAAAAAAAGTCAAAGCTATCTGTGAGATGTCTCCTCCAAAGAACCTTCAGGAGGTGCAACGCCTAACAGGAAAAATCGTTGCTTTTTCACGATTCATCTCTAGATCAGCTCATAGAAGTCTCCCATTTTTCAAGATACTCCAGAAAGCAGATAAATTTGAATGGAATGAGAAGTGTGAGGAAGCATTCGAAGAATTGAAAAAATACATGGCCGAACTCCCTGTACTAACAAGCCTCTACTTGCAGAGCGATTATTTATTTACTTATCAGCGACTGGGGGGGCAATCGGCTCGGTTCTAGTGAAAGAGGTTCAAACAGATCAGCAACCTATCTATTACTTATCTCATGCCTTAAAGGGTGCTGAGCTAAGGTATTCAGAGATCGAAAAGTTGGCCCTAATGCTGATTATGACAGGTAGGCAACTCAGGCCTTATTTCCTGTCACATCCTATAACGGTGCTAACAAATAGGTCTATGGGAAAAATACTTAGTCGTGCATATATCTCTGGACGACTAGTCAAATGGACAACTGAGCTAGGAGAGTATGACATACAATACGAGCCACGCACAGCTATCAAAGCTCAGGCTTTGCCAGATTTCATTGCAGAAACTATGCATCCCGAGAAAGATGAGTTATGGAAGGCATTTGTTGATGGTTCCTCTTGTAAAGAGGGAAGTGGAATTGGGGTTGTGCTAGTATCTCCCAGTGGAGATGAGGTCCAACTGGCAGTACGATTGGACTTTCGGGCCACCAACAATGAAGTAGAATATGAGGCAGTATTAACCGGATTGAGGGCTGCTCGGAATGTGGGAGCTAAGCGCATACATATCTTCTCTGATTCTCAACTACTAACTCAACAGATGAATGTGGTCTATGAGGTTAAGAACGAGAAGTTAATTCAATACGCAAGTACCATAGAAAAAATCAAAGAGAGATTTCTAGAAGTAACGTTCAAGCAGATCCCAAGAGAAGAGAATAGAAAAGCTGACAGCTTGGCAAGAATGACTAGTGCTCTGCGCACTTGGCAAAACATAGTGGTGTTTCAAGTTGAATTAATCCCTAGTCAAGATGATCCATCTGATCTCTTGAAGAAAATGATTGGAGGGCAGATCTCTTAGACTCAAACTGAGGAGTCAGAGGTTCATACTCGTTGAAGGAATCTTTTACAAAAGGTCTTTTGCTCGACCACTCCTACGCTGTTTGGGACCAAAAAAATCAGATTATGTATTGAGAGAAATCCATGAGGGATGCTGTGGAAATCATCTAGGAGCATATTTCCTAGCAAAGAAGGTGCTCCTCGTTGGATATTTTTGGAAGGACTCTACAACTATGGATATATCGTGTGATAGTTGTCAGAGACACTCTAGAGTTCAGCATCAGCTAGCCATGATGATGAAAGCAATTGTGGCAGCATGCCCATTTGATCAGTGGTGCATTGATATAGTAGGACAATTTCCAACAGGTAGAGCTCAGAAGAGATTTTTAATTGTGGCTATTGATTATTTCTCAAAGTTGGTCAAAGCTGAGCCATTAGCCAGAATCACCGAGAAAGAGGTCTTCAACTTCATCTGGAAAAGCATTGTCTGCCGATATGGAGTCCCAAGGAAGATTATCTCTGATAATGGAAGACAATTCCAGGGGGATTTACTCTGGACGTGGTGTGAAGAGTTAAAGATTCATCAGGCCTTTACTTCTATCACTTACCCTCAAAGCAATGGTAAGGTAGAGGTCACCAACAAGTCTCTGGTACAGAGCAGTAGAGCTAGGCTTGGGAAAGCAAAAGGAAATTGGGTGGAAAAACTACTCAACGTCTTGTGGTCCTATCGAACTACACCAAAGATGGGAACAGGTGAAACACCTTTCAGTATGGTCTATGAAAATGAGGTAATACTCCAGCTGAGATTGGAGCGGAATCATCAAGAATACATTTCTATGACGATCAGAACAGTGAGAGAAGAGCCAACGATCTTGATTTAATTGAAGAAAAAAGGGAAGCTGCCACCATCAGGATGGAAGCCTATCGTAGCTGCATTGCACGGATGTATAACCGACGAGTTATTCAAAAAAGTTTCCAGGTCGGAGTCCTAGTGCTGAGAAAGGTGCAAGAAGTGAAAGTGGGCAAGCTAGATCCTAAGTGGGAGGGTCCCTTCAAGATGGTAGAGAAGTAAAATTCAGGAGCATATCACCTAGAAGGCCCTGATGGGAAGACATTAAAGAGGCCTTGGAACGCATATCACCACCGCAAATATTATGCTTAGTTCACGTCTTTTAGTTTTCTTTTGTTGCAAAGATTGTGTTTTTGGATGATTTACCCTTTCATTATTTCAATGCAATTTTGAGAATATTTTATAATTTGTTGCCTACATAGGTCCAGGGGTTTTCACCCCATCTCAGGAGCTTGTTTACGACGAGATCACCTCAACCTTGGTTACGCCAGGTCCAGGGGTTTTCACCCATCTCCGGAGCTTGTTTACGACGAGCTCACGGCAACCCTGGTTACGCCAGGTCCAGGGGTTTTCACCCCATTTCAAGAGCTTCTTTACCATGAGCTCACATCAACCCTGGTTACGCCAGGTCCAGGGGTTTTCACCACATCTCAGGAGTTTGTTTAGGATGAGCTCATGTCAACCCTGGTTACGCCAGGTCCAGGGGTTTTCACCCCATCTCAGGAGCTTGTTTACGATGAGCTAACCTCAACCCTGGTTACGCCAGGGGTTAGGGTTCAACAATTGCCTCTGCTTTGTGATCGGTCGAACACGTGACACTTGTGCCAGTGTATGGTTGAAAAGATTGATGTTGCGCCATTACCCTTAACTATAGTTATTGGTAAAGCGGTAAGCGCTTGATCCAACAATTGGTATCAGAGCCAAGGTCGCGTGTTCGATTTCCATGAGTTGCAGAGAGTGCAATTATTGGGGGAGAGATTGTTGGGGTTCAACAATTGCCTCTGCTTTGTGATCGGTCGAACACGTGACGCTTGTGCCAGTGTATGGTTGAAAAAATTGATGTTGCGCCATTACCTTAACTATAGTTATTGGTAAAGCAGTAAGCGCTTGATCCAACACCAGGTCCAAGGGTTTTCACCCCATCTCAGGAGCTTGTTTACGACGAGCTCACCTCAACCCTGGTTACGTCTGGTCCAAGGGTTTTCACCCCATCTCAGGAGCTTGTTTACGACGAGCTCACCTCAACCCTGGCTACGCCATGTCCAAGGGTTTACACCCCATCTCAGGAGCTTGTTTACGACGAGCTCATCTTAACCTTGGTTACGCCAGGTCCAAGGGTTTTCACCCACCCCATCTCAGGAGCTTGTTTACGACGAGCTCACCTCAACCCTGGTTACGCCATGTCCAAGGGTTTTCACCCCATCTCAGGAGCTTGTTTACGACGAGCTCACCTCAACCTTGGTTACGCCAGGTCCAAGGGTTTTCATCCCATCTCAAGGGTTTTCACCCGACCTTAGGGTAATTAATTTGTTTAGCCGAGCTGTTAAGTGCTATGTCCTATCGTTTTTCCTTTACCATTATGTGGTAATTAATCAAAAGCCGAGCATACACATGCTTGGTCCTATCCGTTTTACTTTGCCCCTGCGGGGTGATTAATTTGTTTAGCCGAGCTGTTACGTGCTTGTTCCTATCTGTTTTTACTTTACCATTACGTAGTAATTAATCACAATAGCCGAGCAGACACATGATTGGTCCTATCCTTTTTACTTTGCCCCCTACGGGGTAATCAATTTGCTTAGCTGAGCTGTTACGCTCTTGGTCCTAGTTGTTATTACTTTGCCCCTATGGGGTAAATAATTTGCTTAGCCGAGATGTTACGCGTTTGTTCCTAGCAATTATTAATTTGCCCCTACGGGGTAATTAATTTGCTTAGCCGAGCAGTTAAGCGCTTGTTCCTAGATGTATTACTTTACCGAGCTGTTATGCCCTTGGTCCTAGTTGTTATTACTTTGCCCCTACGGGGTAATTAATTTGTTTAGCCGTGCTGTTACATGCTTGTTCCTATCTGTTTTTACTTTACCATTACGTGGTAATTAATCAAAATACAGCCGAGCAGAACATGCTTGGTCTTATCCATTTTTACTTTGCCCCTACGGGGTAATTAATTTGCTTAGCCGAGCTGTTACGCGCTTGGTCATAGCTGTTATTACTTTGCCCCTACAGGGTAATTAATTTGTTTAGCCGAGCTGTTACGTGCTTGTTCCTAGCCGAGCAGACACATGCTTGGTCCTATCTGTTTTTTACTTTACCATTACGAGGTAATTAATAAAACTTAGCTGAATTACTTTACCTTGCTGAGGTTATTGATTAATAAAGCCCACATAAAACCGAACACATATGAAGGTACAAAATTAATTCTATTAAAACCAGAAGATGAGGTTTAACAAAAAAGAAATAGTTCTTACAATCTTTGATCTTACTAGGATACCCCTAAACAAAAGCACGCGACAGCCAGGTCGACTAGTCACATACAAGGGTCCGTCGTCGGATCTCTTGATATGGAAGAAGTAAGAAAGGGATGGGTTGTCATAAGGTAATCCCAACGCCTTAAAAATAATTACGAGGCTAAATAAAATACGAAAGGAGTTGGGAGAGAACTGGCTGAGGTTAAGCTGATAAAAAGTACTGAGCTCTTGAAAGAACTCAGGACGAGGAAAATGTAAATCCGCCTCCACCTGCCCGCGGTAAAAGGTGTAGTAACCGCCAGGAGGTTGGTGTGGCCGTTGGGATGAGAGGGGAATATAAATTCATGGTCAGAAGGGGCCTGGCTGAGCTTGCGTATTTGGACCTCATCTGACTCATCCAAAGCAGTAACGTACAGTTCATACCAGGGATAATTGCCCGGAGGAGACTCCGGTCTACGCTGAGGGCTTGCCTCATCAATCTGAAGTTCGTGCCCGGACGAGGTCGCAGCTTCCTGGGGTCCTCAGTTCATTACACTTCCTCAGTCCGTACAACTTCCTCAATCTGTACAACCTCCATTCGGACAACTTCCCCAGGGAGGGCAACATTGGTGATAAAAAGAACCATACTGATCTACCACCCTAAGATCCTCGTCAGTTAGAGGGGAAGGAAATTGTGATGCCCCGATGTTTGATTAACGTTAATTTTGTTAAATTAATTTAGTAAATATAAAATTTGTATTAAAATGATAGATTTCATTTTGTGATTGAAGTAGTGACACGAAGTCAGGTGTGAACTGTACATGTAATGTACATGCACCAGTACACCGGTGACATCCCGATGTTCATAATTGGTCGGGAATTAATATATATCGGTGTAGGATGTAAAACACACAGTAAAACATGTAAAACACACACTGAATCGCGGACACCTACTAAAAGGTGCGAAAACACGCACTTCTCTCGCGATCACCGACCACCGTGTACTTATCCGCTCCGTTCGCCGCCGTCCGACCACTTCTCGACGAGACCAACCTACCACCGTGTTCCTAACTCAGAGACAAAACTTTCCATTCCAGATAATTGGATTTTGGTGTTCGAAAAGTGCTTCGATTTTACCCTGGAACGGACGAGATCGTGCAGATTAGGGTTTCTAAGCTTTTGACTCGATTTCTTCAAGTTTACAACAAATTGGACGAAGACATACACCGAATCTCTTCTCCTCACCTGGACGAAGGTTTCTACACCGGTCACCGCCAGTACCACTGTCGGAGGTCGCCGGAATCGGAAGAAAACCGTGCGTGAACTGTGTGCGAATTGGGTAAAATTTGATATTCGATTTTTCCGACTTTGCTTCGATAATTACCAGTTAATTTGGACTATAATTACTAAAAAATAATTTGAATTGGTTAAAAATAATTTAGCAAATTAAATTGTGATGTAGTCGCATCAAATTAATTACCCTAAATTGGTTCAGCTATGACTACAATTAGTGAATTGTGAATTTCATTAATATACAGTGAATACATCGACTCTACAAGTTCAAGTCGACCCTCAGATATCGAGAAGTAAAGGTATGTTGCGATCGGGTAACATACAACAGGTATCTGTATCAGTTGGTATATGATTTGACGACTTCTGTGAATTACTTGATTTTATGTGGCTACGTGATTTTATTTAAATTATGTGGCATTCATAATTGCACATCGATATATGAAAATAAATGTTTTGTTAACACACATCAGTTTTTATACATACATCGATGCATGAAATACATGTTGAGCTACGATTCTTTGATACCCTATTATTTTGGATTCGATCAATCATAAGGGTTGTACACGGTGCTATGACTGGCATTAAGTGGCCGGAAAGGCATAGGGATTCGTGGCTCTTATGATTGCTATGATTTGTTGATATGGGGATTGGTGGCGTTTGCCGACGTCATCCTCTGGATTATCCCTATTTATTGAGACTGTTATAAGGTGGCGCCTTGCTGATGTCATCTGTATGATATGATCTGATGTCAAGAGCTGGGATGCGGTGACGCTTTGACGACGTACCATATAGACATTTCTTTGCTTGACATGCTCGCGCGATTTAGCTATGTAGTATTTGGACTTTCATTTATTGGCTCCGAGATACCCAGCGGATGGGTGTATGATACCGACATGACATGACATGACATGCATTGCATTTCATTTCATATATCATTTTATAGATACATGATGTATATTCCATGATCGTTCCATATTGAGCTTTTGCTCACCCCCAAGGGGGGTTGTTGTTGTCTTTGTGTGTGGACAATGACAGGTAGTACAGGTGGCCAGGACCCCAGAGAGTACACATCTGGTGGGAGCCACACTTGAGAGGTTTATTTTCCTTCTTATCCCAGTCGTATATGTACCAGTTGTGTGTCCCTGGAGTGTAGGGAGTTTATGTATATTTAGTTTATTTTGCTCAGTATGGATATGTGTTTCATAATTTGATTTGTGTTGATGGATATGAAACTGATGGTATCTATATATATTTTGACTATTGGTATTGGTGGTATGTTTCTCGTGCGACGAGGTCATACCGAAATTTTTAGGGCCACATGAATAAATGTTAAACAAATCTTCCACTGTTTACGCTATAATTATCATTGTGCGATAGGGTAAAATCGAAGCACTTTTCGAACACCAAAATCCAATTATCTGGTATGGAAAGTTTTGTCTCTGAGTTAGGAACACGGTGGTAGGTCGGTTTTGTCGAGAGGTGGTCGGACGGCGGCGAACGGAGCGGATAAGTACACGGTGGTCGGTGATCGCGAGAGAAGTGCATGTTTTCGCACCTTTAGTAGGTGTCCGCGATTCAGTGTGTGTTTTACACATTTTACTATGTGTTTTACATCCTACACCGATATATATTAATTCCCGACCAATTATGAACATCGGGATGTCACCAGTGTACTGGTGCATGTACATTGCATGTACAGTTCACACCTGACTTCGTGTCACTACTTCAATCACAAAATGAAATCTATCATTTTAATACAAATTTTATATTTACGAAATTAATTTAACAAAATTAACTGTAATTAACGTTAATCGAACATCGGGGCATCACATTTCTCCCCCACTAGAAAAGATTTCGTCCCGAAATCTCCATCTTACATAGATATTACATTACAAGCATATGTCATATCACCAGTCATAATACATATCGAAACTAAATTCAGAATACGGGATCAGAATATAGACTCGTATACATGGAATACAATGGAGCAGAATCAAACAAATGTGGATAAGATTCTCGCATCTTGCTTTCCAATTCCCACGTTGATTCTCCACGCCATGTCGTGTCCATTGTACTCGTACCAACGAAATATATTTGTTACGCAATACTTTCTTCTTCCGATCCAAAATGCAAACGGGATGTTCAACATAGCATAACGAAGGATCAAGTTCAACCTCATCAGGATGAAGTACGTGTTCTGGATCAGGTTCATATTTCCGTAACATAGAAACGTGAAATACATCGTGAATGGCGGATAAGGCTGGAGGTAATGCCAACCGATAAGCAAGATCTCCAACTCGATCAAGAATCTCATACGGGCCAACATATCGAGGTGATAGTTTGCCTCGCATGCCAAAACGAACAGTGCCTCGAAATGGAGATATTTTCATAAATACACGATCACCTTCGCTTGTTAGCATAACTTGCTTGACGATACTGTGCAGCCTTCATACGCTGTCTAATTAACTGAACTTTTTCATTCATTTCTTGTATCATATTAGGTCCAGTCAATTGTTTGTCACCAATTTCTTCCCAGAATAAAGGTGATCTACATCGTCTTCCATATAATGCTTCAAACGGTACCATACCAATGCTCGTCTGGTAGCTATTATTATAAGAAAATTCCACCAACGGTAAAGCTTCTTGCCAACCAACATTAAAATCCATCACCACAGCGCGTAGCATATCTTCAAGAGTTTGAATAGTACGTTCAGTTTGGCCATCAGTCTGAGGATGATAAGCAGTATTCATTGTCAAATGTGTACCCATAGCATCTTGAAAACTACTCCAGAATTTAGAAGTAAATCTGGGATCACGATCAGAAACAATTGAGACAGGCACACCATGCAATCTCACAATATTCTCGATATACAAACGAGCCATTTTATTATACGGAAAAGTCCGCTCATACGGAATGAAATGTGCAGATTTAGAAAGTCGATCAATAATAACCCAAATAGCATTACAACCTCGGGGTGATCGAGGAAGATGGGTTACAAAATCCATAGCAATATGTTCCCAATTCCCGTTGGGAATTTCAAGACTATGCAGTAACCCTCAAGGTTTCATTCGTTCGGCTTTTACCTGTTGGCAAACCAAACATTTGGAAATAAATTCAGCTATATCCTTCTTCATACGTCTCCACTAGAATTGGGGTCTCAGAGTCATATACATCTTTCGGCCTCCAGGGTGGATACTATATTTGCTACAATGTGCTTCACGAAGAAGAGCAGATTTCAAATCAGAATTATCAGGAACAACCAACCGACCATTAAGTCGTAAGGAACCATCACAAGATATCTAAAAAGCCAGAAGGATGTCATGCAGACACAAGTTCTTTAGATTTCTGAGTTTGAGAATCATTTCGTTGGGCTTTCTTGATTTTAGAAATCAATTTCGGCTCAACCTATAATGCAGAAACAGTGACAGAATTCCCATGTGAGTGAAAAGTCCAACCAGAAGTACAGATATCATCATGTACTTTAGCGATACGAACAGAAGCTAGAACAGAATCATGAACTTTACGGCTGAGAGCATCCGCAATAACGTTCACTTGTCCATGGTGATATTGAATCTCACAATCGAAGTCCTTCAACAGATCCATCCACCTACGTTGCCTCATATTAAGATCAGATTGAGAGAATAGATATTTCAAGCTCTTGTGGTCCGAATAAATAACAAACTTTTCCCCATATAAATAATGGCGCCAAATTTTTGAAGCAAAAACAATTGCTGCCAATTGTAAATCATGTACGGGATATTTATTTTCATGAGATTTCAGTTGGCGAGACGCATAAGCAACCACTCGGCCATGTTGTATCAATACACAGCCCAAACATTTTAAAGACGCATCTGTACATACCACATATCCTCCGGTACCCGAAGGAATAGTAAGTACAGGTGCAGTGGTCAGTCTCGTCTTTAGTTCAAGAAAACTTGCTTCACACTCATCTGACCAAATAAATTTCTGATTTTTCTGTGTCAGTTGAGTAATAGGTTTAGCAATTTTTGAAAAACCTTTAATAAAACGACGATAATAACCAGCTAAACCCATGAAACTTCGGACCTCAGGAACATTGGTAGGTCTTGGCCAGTTTAACACTGCTTCAACCTTAGTTGGATCAACAGAAATACCATGTCGAGAAATGACGTGGCCCAAGAATACCACATTGTCCATCCAGAATTCACATTTGGACAATTTGGCATAAAGATGTTCGGTGCGAAGAGTTTGAAGTGCCAACTTCAAATGTTCAGTATGCTCCTCTTTGGATTTCGAATAGACAAGAATATCATCAATAAAGACAATAACAAATCGATCCAAGAAATCCCGAAAAACTCGATTCATTAAATCCATAAAGACTGCAGGAGCATTAGTGAGACCGAATGGCATGACCAAGAATTCATAATGACCATACCTAGTACGAAAAACAGTTTTAGATACATCTTCCTCTCGAACACGCACTTGATGATATCCAGAACAAAGATCAATTTTTGAGAAATAGAAGTGCCTTGAAGTTGATCGAATAAATCATCAATACGAGGCAATGGATACTTATTTTTCACAGTTGCCCGATTCAGTTGCCTATAATCGATGCACATTCGCATAGTACCGTCTTTCTTTCGAACAAACAGAATTGGAGATCCCCAAGGCGATACACTCGGTCGAATATATCCTTTATCGAGAAGATCATGTAGTTGGTCTTTTAATTCTTTCAATTCCAATGGTGCCATACGATAAGGAGCTTTGGAAATAGGTGCAGTACCCGGAACAAGATCAATACTGAATTCAACTTCTCGATGAGGAGGAAAACCAGGAATCTCATCGGGAAAGACATCAGGAAATTCTTTTACTACATGAATATCCAACAAAGAGGGCTCATTTTTCGATACATCAATAGCATAGATAAGAAAACCCTCATTCCCGCTACATAAGAGTCGGGACATTTCAAGAGACGATATCAATGGAATTTTCCCTTGGGAACCCTTGCCATAAAATTCCATTTAGGTCCATCAATTGGTCGGAATCGAACTACCCCATGACAACAATCAACAGTAGCTCGATTGGTAGAGAGAACATCCATGCCAACAATGCAATCAAAGTCGTGCATAGGGAGGACAATCAAATTTAAGAATAAAACGTTATCCTCATAAATTAACACACAATTATGCACAACCTGCTCAGATAAGATAATTCTTCCTGCTGGCGTAGCTATCGATAAGGTATTATCTAATGAAGTACAGATAATATCATGCGATGCCACAAATGCATGCGATATGAATGAGTGGGATGCTCCGGTATCAAATAACACACGTGCAGGATAATCACATAACGTGCAAATACCTGCAATAAGACCACCAGGAGCCTCCTTCGCCTGATCCTCAGTCATGGCGTACACTCTGGCCTGAGGAGGACCCGAAACAGTCTGACCTCGAGATCCTCGATACTGTGGAACATTTGACTGCTGAAATGAGGGCATAGGAGTAATAGGAACAATAGGAGTACTAGGTCTAAAAGTACTGGGACCACCAGGAAATCGTGGCTGAGATTGCGAAGGAAACATGTCTCGATTTGGGCAATCACGTATCAAATGACCCGCTTGTCCACAACGAAAACATGTACCTAAGACGTTACGACATTGTTCTACGGGATGCCTTCCACCACAAACACTACAAGAAGAACCACGAAAATGTCTCTCTCGTGAACTAGAAGATCCAGATGAAGAAGAACCAGAAGAACCTATCTTCTTAAAGATTTTGCCTTTAGGACGCAGAGTAGGCTGCTGAGTAGGTACTGGTGGCGGAGGAAGAAACTGTGAACCTCCCCATCTAAGTCCTGATTCTACCATCTTTGCCTGTTCCACTGCATCAGCATAAGTAGTAGGCGAGCCAGCAGTCACCAAAGTAAACAGGGTAGGATGCAACCCATTGACAAACCTATTAAATTTCTCCATTGGATTTGCCGCTACATGTGGTGCATATTTCAGCAGGATAGAGAATTTTGAGGTATATTCTTCAACTGTCATGATTCCCTGCCGCAAATTATTAAATTCATTTTCCTGAGCAGTATAGTAGGATGGTGGTGAATACTGCTCCAGAAATTGGGCCTTGAAGACATCCCAAGATACTTAAACTCCAGCTTCAACCAAACCAATCTCAGCGACTTCCCACCAAGATTGTGCACTATCCTTCAACTGATATAAGACAAGTGGCAGTTTACGATATTCAGGATACTCGATCAGTCTGAATAGCTGTTCGATCTCTTTCAACCACGATTCAGCTCGTGCAGAACCCTCTGTTCCATGAAATTTGGGCGGATGCAAATTCTGAAATCGAGCCATGACAAGATCCATGGACATCTCTTCAAACTGATCAATCACACGCTCAACACTAGTACTATTGGCAGCCTCAGCTTCAATGGCAGGTGCCTTGCCCTTACCCCGACCTCTTGATTTTCTAAACATCTACAAACTCAAGTGTCAACAACATAATTCAAAACAAATATACAAACAATACATATCAATTTATCTCATGTCCAATCAAACAAGAGCAAAGAATTTCAGATCCACAGAAATAATCGATCAGGGGAAGAATACCTTATCAACTAAAACAGCTAAGAATAAAACGTACCTGGAGTTTTCAGAAAGAGAAAAATGGATAATGACGCAAAAGAGGTCGGAGCCGATCTATTTCATGAGTTGCAAAATTGGATAATGGGGGGCCAGGCATGCTATATATATAGGGGGTCTCCTCGAATCAGGGCCGTTGATCTCTGGTGCATTGAACGGTTAAGATTTACCTCGGAACACGAACATACGTCCTCAACGGTTGGATTTTTGAATTAAAAATTCAAATTAATTAGCTGTTGGTTCCCGCCTAAATCAGCAAAGAATAGGAAGAGCTGACTCATAGGTAAAACAGGTAGGTTAAATACATACGAACTTCTGGTCTACGACGTCAGCTCAACTGGGAGGGGGGACTGTGATACCCCTAAATAATAACCACCTGATAGGCCGACTTGTTTCCGTCGCTTCCTTGTGGCCTTTTCAGAAGACCACGCTTCTTCGTCCGACCTCTTTATGTAGGACCGACCTGTTGGGCCGACGTGTTGTGCCTCACATGTTCGCCCTCCTTCAAATGCTACGGCGACCTCTTTTGGGACCCGAGCTCCTTGGCCGAGCTCTTCTCATGTCTTGCTCAATACATTGACGTCAGGGAACCATATCTCCTACATTAAGGTAAGTGCGAACTCTGCTGAGCAATATCGTGGATTTGATTGCATTCACGAGATATTATCATATCTTGATAAAGATATGGATAGACATGGAATGGGTCATTGTTGGATGATAACTCTTATTCCCCTGCCTATAAATATCAGCTTCAATCTACATGTTGAGGCATTCATAATTTCTTTTACTTACTTTACAAGTATATACTTCCTCGTATCTTCTCTCCTGACTTGAGCGTCGGAGGGGGCCCGCCGAAAAAACTTACAGCCCATTTCTTACGTTTATTTCGTGATTCCAGTTGAGGACCCTAAGCAATATTAACGTTACTATTTACATTAAAGGAACATGGAGGTATTGCTCTTCTCCTGTTCACACTTTTTGGTGATATCATTCTCTATATCAAATTCCTGATTCTTTTATTTAAAAAAAATCATCTTTTGGAATGTCTATGACCTTCTAAAGTGTACAAGATTTATTTTTTGAAGTGGTCAGTTATTGCTGACTCTGAACTTCTGGTTGGTGGCATGCTACTTTGCCTGTCTGGAAAAAAGGTTTTGTTTGCAGCTTCAAATCACCTTTTTGAGTTCAAGTTTGATTTTCATGTAATTGGTACACTTATATATGCGGCGTGAATGTTTGTTTTATATTGCTTGTTTCTGTGATACAGAGGCTTTAGGCTGTGGATTGCATTTTTTTTAACTGTTCCTTAAAATAAGTATAATCAGTTAATTGTAGTCTTTAGTCTATATCGAATCTTCCTAAGGGTTTATTTTTTAGTTATGGAGTGATAGTGAGTTTCGATCTATGTTGTTGGTTTTTGGGCGAATTCGGAATAATTGGCTTTTTTTTTGTGAGAACATAGAAAAATTCATTTTATGAGCTTGGAAATTATATTCTTTGCTCTCATTTTTATCGTGATTCTTTTTGAAAAGTGTGCTTTTTCATTTGGCAGAAAAACAAACTATCATTAAACAATGATTTTAGCATCCAACTGGTATACTCTGTCGCACTCTCTTGGACATAACTATGACTCAACTCTGCTGTCATATTTCTAAAATTTTGAGTTATTTGGCTCCAGCAATACCAAATTCTTCAAAGATCAGACATAATCTCCCTTACAAAGAGATTATGGCATTGACTACAAGTAATTGTTGTCTTTCATAGACTCAATTAGTGAATTACTTTTATGTCGATATAATGATCATTTGGTACCAGAGAATCAATCAAACCTCGGTAACTCTTACTATTATGGGCATAAATAGTATGAAGTGGCTTACGCCGAGATCAATCGTATTTACATTGTAATCATTTGCTTAGTTATTTCCACCTACTTACATTTTTAAAACTCGGATGATTTTTGTTTAATTTCGATGTCATTAAATAAGGTACCCCGCAATAATTCTTCGAATTCTTGAGTACAACACCATGAGACCGGAATAAAAGTAACTAAAAAAATAAGAAAATACATTCCTTTTTTTTTTTTTTTGAACATAGAAAATGCTTTCTCACACATACAAACAAATGAGTAGCACATTGACAAATAAATACAGAAAACTCACTTACCATTAAATGCACGGCCCAACTATTTAATTGAATTAGGTGGGTTGGGTTACCATTTCTCAACCATTTAAAAGTGGTTTAAAAAGAGTTAACACCTTTGGGTTATGGGTTGGGTTGAATTGGTTCGCGGGTTAAACTTAGAAGTTAGACATAGTATTTTATATTTAAATAATGCAAGTATTAAAATAAATTTATCAGATGAGTGTTTAAATATTATAGATAATATTGCTAAAAATAAAGATGCAAGATATGGAGAGGAAGGAGAATATGAAATGATATAATATTGATGGTTGATGAATTTTGAAAAACATTGTATTATTTATTTAGTTTTGTTAGAATTTGTTAAATTTATGGACTTTTAATTTTTTATATTAATGATATTGAATTCTAAACTATTTGTTCAAATGCTAAGGATAATATGTGGACTATTCTTAATTTTAATTCAAAAAAATCTAATAAATTTTTTTTTTATTTTATTTTATGACAGGTTGGCCGTCTGACACACAATCCGCCTCTGACTGGTGGGTTGGGATTTTTCCAATCCAAATGGAGGTGGGTCTAAACGAGATGACCCGTTTGGATTGCGGATTTGAGCGGGTGGGGTCAGATTGGGGTAGGTCGAGTTGGCCCAACTTGACCACTCTAGTTCTAATCCAACAATCAATTGACATTTATAATGTCAATTTTCATTCTCAATAATTAAATTCTAATTAATTAATAAATTAATGTACAAAATTATATTTATTTAATGTTAATCAAATCTTGGGACATCATACTTATACTCTATCATTCATCCTCATGAATATGTATCGGATAATGAGAAATGAAGATAATAACTTTTTAAAATTTTAAGATAATACAACTTCAAGATTTCTAATAAAAAGTCATAAAACCAAAATATATCCAACAAATAAATCATAAAAAAAAATGTGTACATACAAAAAACAAAATGACACTATCATGAATAAATCTGCCAAAAAAGCGAAAATATGGAGTAGAAAAGAAAGAATCAATTAGCGCTTCATGGTTTCGAGTGTTCTTCGATTAAAATTTGTCTAAATCTCTAGGATGAATGGAAGAGAATTTTAATTTTTTTATAATTGTACATAATGCCTCAAGATTAGTATTTAAAGAATTCCATAAAACTCACTAATAGCTAAAGAATTTCATATGACTTATTAAACATTTTGAATAAATTTAGAATTTTATAGAGTTTTAAAAGGTTATATTTAAATGACAAGTGACTTTTTAAAACTCTATAAAAATCTATTTTGAATATCAATAGATTTCTACATGGTATATTAAAGTATAGATTGATCACATCTAAACTTTTAAACTTTACAAAAATCATTAAAATCTAGATTGAATACACATTTAAGTTATGAGAAACACTAGGAAGACGGAACGATGAGCGACACCATGAGGTCCCCTATTCAGAGGTTATCTGAAGAGGGGGGTTAGCGGTGAGTGGGTCGGAGCGAGCCAATTGGCAATGTTTAAATAAGATGCAAAATAAATAAATAAATAATTGCAGTAAACAATATGTATAGGATTTCACGAATTCTACTAAAGAAATTGATGTAACAAGTAATACATAAAAGTTCAAAAATTTAAGAATTATAATAGTATAAAAGATTATAAAAATATATTTGATAATATTTAATAATTTATTGGAATTAAATAATTGGCTGCGTTATTTTATTGGGCTATTTCCTATCAGTAGATGTCATATAAATGAATTAATCATTTTAATAAAATATTATTTTGTAAAATCTAATAAAAGAGTTATAATGATAAAATATATACTTTCCTCCATGACACTGAATCGACTCCAATTTAATCTGCGTCGTATGCCTATCCTATAATCGACAGATTTAGATAAAAATAAATAAACAAAAAAAGCTTTTCCAACATCATTTAACCCGGACCTTGGTCTTACATAGCAACCTATTCTGGCTTGAAAATAATCCATCATCACAATCGCAAAAGACAATTTTCAACTTCCAATTTTGACATCAGGCATCTGCAATGCATTCAAAAGTGTAACACTAAAATCTAGCTCAAGGACAAGGTTCCCTTGAAGTCAGGGTGCTTATTGGACCGAACCAATCGGAACCTATTGGTCCGGTTATAAACCGGAATTCGATCCAGATTTTACCCGGATCGGATCTGTTCCCGGGATTCGGAACCGCCAATCCGGCGGTTCCGGTTCCGGAACCGGTGAAAAAGAATTTAAAAAATTAAATAAAAATTATGTTGGCCAACGACATTGTAGCCGTTGGCCACTGCCATTGCCCAACGGCTATTTTAGCAGTTGGGCAACGGTTACATAAAAAAAAATTTTATTTTTTTTTTAAAAAAATTTATGCTTCTATATATACCTCATTTTTCCTCTCTAATTTTTCATCTCCAACTCTCTTACTCTTACAATCCTAATCTTTTATTCAATTATCTCATTTTTCCATATTTCCACTAATACGATGGCATCCTCTTCTACTGGTCGTGGTGGTTCCTCAAATCCACCTTTATTCCAAGAAAATTATGATATTTTTGTCGAGTTTGATAATGCTTATGATGTTGAAGAAGCGGAACACGTTGCAGAACCTGCGGCCCCCTAAAATCCGGCCCCCGGCGGGTCATCCGCGACTACTGCCGCTTCGAGTCGCACGAGTAACCGTCCCAAACGAAGCAAGGTATGGGATCATTTTGACGTCGAGACAAAACCATGTACGAACGAATCTGTTGTTATTTGTAAAATATGTAAAACCACATATAATTATAAAACAGGTGGTTCCGCTAGCGGTACCGGAACTTTTAAGAAGCATCTATTAAAAAACATAATTTTGATGATGTTACTTTACAACCATTAGGCAGAGAACCAACCCAACTTCAAATTAATACTCAGTCTGGCACTAATTTTATCTTAACACCGGAAATAAACAAAAGATTATTCATTCGTTTTATTGTAAAATGTGAACTTCCCTTTTTGTTTTCTGAAAAAGATGGCTTTATTGAATTTTGTTCTGGTATCCAACCATGTTTTAGACATATTTCTAGGCATACTTTGAAAAGAAATATTGTGGATGTTTTTCTTGATTACCGTAAGACTTTAGTTGATCATCTTTCTTCTATTAACTGCAAATTAAGTTTAACTACTGATATTGGACGAATACCGCACTACTTTCTTTTCTTATTATAATGTGTCATTGGATTGATGATAACTGGTGTTTGCAGAAAAGAATTTTGTCACTTGATGAATTAAAATCTGCACATACTGGTTCCCAAAATTGCTAAATTTATTGTTAATGTTTGTAGATTTTATGGAATTGCAGATGAAATTTGTTCGATTACACTTGACAACGCTTCAAATAAGACGGCGACAATGCGTGAACTTAAAATATATTTACGACCAATGCTTAATGATGTTTTTTTTCCATGTTAGATGTGCATGCCATATAATTAATTTAGCAGTAAAAGATGGTTATGAAGATGCTGAATGTAGTAGCATAGACAAACTTAAAAACTGTTGTCAATGGATACAGTCACACATTAAGTGTGATTGGAAACACACGTGTGCAAGTCAGAACCTTCGGTTTACTCTTTTTCCACCGCCCATTGTAAGTCGATGGAATTCTTTGCACAAAATGTTAGAATCGATATTACCTTATCAATATGCTTTAACTTCTTTTTATAACTCTTATCAAATGCCTGAAAGTGATGAAAGTTATTTATTGTCTGGTAAGGATTGGTTTTTTGTTAATAATTTAACTGCTTTGTTATCAACCTTTAAAGATGCAACAGATCGTTTCTCTGGTGTTTGTAATCCTACTTCTCATTATTTTCTTCCACTTGTATTTAACATGTTTTGTAAATTTATTGAATTTAGAGATGATATTGAATTGTCGTTGTTCGTTTATCGTATGGAGGAGAGGTTTAAAAAATATTGGGAACAAATTCCACACGTGCACTGTATATCTACATTGTTAGACCAAGTAGGATCTTTCGATACTTTCTTTGAATATTATAGTACGTTTTTGGATAAGGATGTTGACGATCAAAAGACGTCAATCATGCATTCTCTCCAAAATATGTTTGGATTGTACCATAGTGAACAGGGACAGAGCTCATCGGCACGTGTAATAGTAGGAGGAGAAGAAGATGCTAGTCAGTCACGAAGCGGAGGGATTAATCTGTTGCGGAGCCTTGGAAGAAAGAAGCAGAGAGGAAGCGGAGTGTCATCTACCGCAATGTTCATTACAGATGAAAATTTTGACGTACTAGAGTGGTGGAAAGCAAACGCAAGACAATATCCAGTCTTAGCCAAAATGGCTAGAGATGTATTTGCAATCCAAACATCCAGTGTCGCATCAGAGTCGGCATTTTCAACTTGTGCTCGACTCATTGGAGACTCTAGAGTTTCTCTAAAAGCAGAATCATTGTGCATGCTTACGCTGCTAAGAGATTGGTTCGATGCTGAGAGAAGAAATAAGAGGAGGAATCGACGAGTTCGGCAATGAGAAGAATTGGCCAAGACTATACTTATAAATTATGATGAATAATGATGAATGTATTTTTATTATAAATTTCAAATGATGTATCTTTTATGTTGTTTTCCATAATCAATAAATGATGTATTTTTCCTTTACGATTTGGGTTGAACACGAAATCCGAAAAAAAAATTAAAATTTAAAAAAATTTGGCTTGGCGATCGATCGCCAAGACCCGTAAGTTTAAAAAAAAAACCAGAAACAATTGGCGATTGATCGCCGAACATGGCGATCGATCGCCAAACCGGTTCCGGTTTGGAACCGGTTTATAATTCGGATCCGAGGTTCCGAACCGGATCGGTTCCATGGCATGTGCCATGGAACCGGAACCGGTCCAATCCGGTTCGGAACCGGATTGGTCCGGTTCCACCCAAATCGAGCCCGGGACCGGTCGGATCCGGTCCGAATCCGGCCCGTGAACAGCCTGACCTTGAAGCATATACTAGTATACAACAGTTACGTAAAAAAAATCATATGATCATGATACAAACACACTAGTTGTATAGCCAACACACAGATGCACACTTTATTCAGACAAGAACAAGCCAATTCTAACCTAAATGCATTCTCACAAATCAGGTTTGCCTTACGAGCTTGCGCTCCATGGAAAAATCTGTGAGATGCACATGGCATGCTCCACGAAAACTACAGCACCATACACATAATGTCGGGACAAGTTGTTTATGCTGCCTGGCCAGGAACAGCATTCTAAGCATCGCCTTGCTCACAGAGATCTAACACATCCAAGGTCTGCAGAACCAGGGGATATTTAAGACTTACCTTTTCAATGTTGAAACAAACAGATTCCCCAAAAACAACTGTTCAAATCTTACCTCGGGTACAGAGAGCTCAAGACGGAACTTGGGACCATCATAATGATGGAGGACTGGCCTAAAAGCATCTTCTTCCAGAGGCTTGCAAAGTTTCCTGATACGAATTCTTACCTACTCGAAAACAACAATCAGCCAGTCAACAATCCAGGAAAAATAGCTGAACATAGTATTTCACGACATGAAATTTACCTGTGCAGGAAATCTCGACTCGCCTTTGCATTTTTTATCTTCCCATGCAGTGGGATCAATGTTAGAACCCCCAAATGTTGTCGCCTGTGAGAAAGTGAGTATGAGAAACAATTAGGAAGTGTTTATTAAAATGGATCATCATAATATTCAAAGATCAAAACCTTCCAAAGCCTGAAGTACGGAGAATGAAAGTTTTAAGAGTAGATGCACATTAAAATGTGAGATTGCCAGAATCTTAAAATGCTTTTAGTTTTTGGATTAAGATATAATTCCCTGCAAAACCATGCACTACTTCAACAGATGCATTGAGATACATTTACCACAACAGCTATCCATGTGGACTCAAGTTGATGAAAGCAACTGAACATAATTATTATAAGTTTGGAACCTACCTCAAAAATTCCATGCAACTGATGAGTGGTATAGTTGTAGAGGAAAAGAGGTAAGCCAGGGGTTATTGCCCTAACAGAATCTCGGTACCTCGGTGGAAGACCTACAAAAGAATGCACAATCATAAGCACAATTAGAAAAGAAAAATATTTATGCCATGAAATCATTATTAGAAAAAGCTATAAATTTTCACATTCACTTGGATAGGAAATACTGTAATTATTACATGACTTCCATAGAAGTAGCTGTCTTGTACCACTGTCGCAAAATATGCATATACAGTGAGCTTAAGAAAGCCGACTACAACAAGATCTACAATTAACCATGTGCAGCCACCATCACCCACACCAATATTATCAAGAGACAACAAATAGATCAACATCTCCAGTAGAAGAATTCGGTCCTCAATAACGCTTATCCACACATAGATAACGCAAAAGCATGGGCCAAAGCCATCTCGATAAAAGAATGGTCTTTGCAATACCATAAAACTAAGAAAAAATTACCAAAGAGCTGTCGCTTCAGATCCTCCTGCATTGTATCATTGTTGCAAACGAAGATATATCCACCTAAAACCTCATTCCTGGGAAGTATTTCCGCTGCCGGTAAAGTCTTAAACCTTTTCTCAGTAGAATTGTTTATACTTAGACCATCTTCCTTGTTATTGTTGTTATTGTTGCTATATGGATCCTTGTGGTGGTTGAAATTGTCATATTTACTTACTAATATAGTCCTCATAGAGTTGGTGATGGTATTCTGAAACACAGAATCCATATTGTGGATGCCATTTGTCAAGGAGCTTTTGGTTACATTCTCGTTGAATTTGGAGTTCAGGTTTAACATGTTGAAATTGGAACTTCCAAACTTGTTATCTTCATGAAACCCAAAATTGTCCCTGTGCCTCACTTCAGCAGCACCCTTTGAGAGATCTATGTTAATTCTTCGTCCAGCCTTTGACAGTGTATGCTCAGCCAATTTTGAAGCAGCCATCAACCATTCATGATCCTCTGAAACTTTTGACTGTCCTCGTAGCTCATCCCCCAACTGCCAAAAGCTATCAATGTTCTCCATACTGCAGATAATGCAAATCTAGAATTCAAATAATCGCATAGATAATCAGATACTCAAAAAAAAAAAAAAAATCCGAACACTTTTTTCTACGATGACATTAAAAGGTAATTAATTGAGGAAAATAAATGGATAAAATCAGTGGCGAAGCCAGAAATGGTGTGTGCCATCGGAAACAATAAAACTTCAATTGTAAAATAAATTTTATATTATAAGCCACAGAAGAAAAGAGTACAATATGGAATTTCAAGGTTTCGCAAAATTGACAACAAAAGATAATTAAAATCCCTTTATCTATTTTTCTTACAAAATAGTGACACTGTACCATTTATTCAAAAATCATTAACTGAATAAACTAGGAAAACCAAAATCCTATCCGCAAACAAAAACAAGATTCTAGCAACAAAATCAAAACAATAGGCAGACTCTTTACTGAGAAATCATGTATGTAAGAACGTAAGTTTTTCATCTTGTTTGGGGTGTATTCGAGAGTGTGCAAAGTTTAAAACATTCAATAACATGCAAAAAGCTAGGGGAAAAAACGCAATGTTTAGAACCTAAAATATGGAAAAGTAGAATATACCCATAAAGAAAATTGAAGCCCATGGGAGTAACGGGACAGAAGTTATCAGAAAACAACTAAGCTGATTGCAACTATTCTTCCTCAGGCATACGTGAGAATATCGGCTGCCTTACAAAACCTTCATCGAGTTATATTTCGGAATAACATTAAATCTGAGAAAATAGATTTTCCTTTTTTCCCCCCAATAAACATCAGTTCTCGAGAGAGTTTATGCATCTTTAGCGAAATATTCGGGGTGAAGAGGGCAATTGAGGGAAAATATAATACATAAACACACTCAAAAAGTAGTTTACTAGGAGCTGGATACTGCAGCTGCAAGTCAAGGCCCAACATATTTTATTCAAAATACATAAAATGCCGAAGAAACAACTACGAAATTAAACCATGTAACTGCATATGCAAACGTGTAAAAAGTTCCAATGAGTACCAAGTAAGAAATAATTTGAAGTAAATGAGCTGAAATTGAAGACTCGAAGAGGTAAGAAACCCTAGATTTCTGGATCCAATGTTCAAGACCAGGACTGGGGAGAGAGAGGGAGCACGTACCTTTGTGTCATCGGCAGCAAAAGTAAGGCATATTTTTCGCAACTAATAGGAGAGGCTTTTACCGGGATTGCCACTGATACTTTGCTTTATTTACAGAAACGTCGTCTTAAGAAATTGTTTTTATAGGTTTGTTAACATTAGGCGGTTGTACACAAATGTATATATTTTCCTTTGAGGGATTTTCAAAAGCAGGCCTTCTATAAATTATTATAATCAATTGTAGATTTAATTTACTTAATTTTTAAAAATAATATTACATTTTACATATATATTCTTATTTTTTTAAAAAATAACCTTTAACTTAAGATTGATGTTTTTTCCTAAAAAAAAATAGCATTCTCCCCTTTTTTCTCTTTATCATCTTTATCATCGTTCTAAATTTCTCGTTCATAATAAGGGGATGTTCGATCAATCCAACGTCTTCAATCAAAATATCGGTTCTTGAAATCCTGAACACCCATCTCAGGCAAGTTCTCACCTTACATATCCGGATTAATTGTTGTTCGTGAAGGAATTTCAATGACACTTAAATTACAATTTAAATGATAGATTGTAGATGGATGCGATTAATGTGGTTCAGACATAATTACCCGAATTAAATTGAGTTTATTGTAATAATGAAGGGATAATTGGATGAATACCATTTTATATTTGAACTCGATTTCGAGATAAATCGAGTGTGTTTGAGAATTATAATCAAGTCATAATTATTGAATTAGTAATTGATTTAAATGAATCATGTGGATTATGAAGATATTTATGAATTGAAAATTTCAGGGTAATTATTGAAGTTGATCAATAATCTAGGGACTTGAGATAAATAATAATTTGGCGGTGAAATTGTAGTGATAATTAAAGTTGGAGGACTTAATTGCAAAATGAATTTTATATACCCAACTCATCTTCACACATTTCACCATTTTCACACACAAAATCTCTACACTTTTCTCAAACCCTTTTCTTCCCCTTTCTCCCAAATAGCTTGTGAAGTGTGGATCAAAGGTTGATCATGATAGAAGTGGCTTACTTTGATTGTGTTCGGGTAAGTGTTCTAAAGCTTTTATGTGATGAATGTAGAACATTAGAAATTGGAGTTTTAATTGTGTTGGGAACTAAAATGGGTTTCTTGTTAAAATTGTGAAAAAGATGTCTTATAGTGTTTTTAATTGTGTTGTTGTTGAGTTATGGAAGGAAGAATGAGTTATGGTGTGTGTGTCACGAAATGGACAATCGAACGCGAGGGGGCAGTAAGTTGGGTAGAATTTCTGTAGGCCAACGATCGATTGCTGGCGGGTAGCGTTCGATTGCGACAACTTTAAAAAAAATTAGCGAGCGATCGATCGGCGCTGGAAGGAGATCGATTGCCGGTGCTGAAATTTCAAATTTTGTAAATTTTTGGGAATTTCGAGATGTGACGTTTTATGTATTCATAAGATGATTATGACATTTTGAGAAAGTTACTAGCATTGATATAAGGTTGCATGAATGGAACCTTAGAGAGACATTGAACCTTAGAACAATATATACTACTTGACCGAGTTAATTGATAACTCGGGTTAATAAAGATTAAAATGGGGTGATTGAGTAGTATACAGGGTATGGTAAATTGAGACTAATTGTGATAGGAGACATGATGAATCTATGAAAGTAATGATGCTATTGTTGAAGGTAATTGATGAGATATTAATATTTGAATTGATATTCAACATAGATATGGTACGAGCCTCCAGTTGTCGAGAATGTCTAAATCATGTCGTCGACCATAAGGTACGTGTGACATACGTGCATAGGTAAATGCATTATTGTTGCGTTTAAAGAATGATATTCTTGTTTTATTTGACGTACAAACTCTGAAAGTATATTTTGTTGACACGGTTGTTGAGAAATGTGTTAATAGGGTTTGAGTTCACCGATGAACGGTGTTACGGTTGTGATGCCGCTAGTGAGCGTGCAATGGTTTATAATGATGCCGCTTTTGAGCGTGCGAAGGTTTATGGTGATGTCGCTTTTGAGCGTGCAACGATTTATGATACTGACACTATCGAGTTAGCGATGTGTTATTATGAGATTTAATATGTAAATGGGTAATCGAAATACTCGTGATTACAATAAATCATTATTGTAATGATCTGACTTATTCTCTATTATAAGAGTATTATCGATTTGGGGTTTGATGATTTTTTGATATTGTGAGCACAAGAACAGCTCAGGAGATCTCATATGAGCACGACGCATTCAAGGAGTATTTATTTAAGTTACAACATTACAGTAAATATATTATGGCTTGTGTAAATGTTGATATTGAGATATTGTTGTTGGTATGCTCACCCTGTGGGGGGGGGGGGCTGTTTTTGTTGAAACAGGTGAAACATATACAACAATTTTACTGGAATGAGTTCGAGCTATTGAATGAGGATGCTCCTAAGAGTGAGATACCAGCCTTAGTATTGGTAATATGAATTATACGACTAGATACACACTTATTTATTAATGCTCGTATGTGAGTAAAGTGGCATGTTGTATAAATATCTTTGACATTCTCATTTCATTTGAGCACTTCATGCAATTTAATTAAGAGTATAATTGCATGATGAATTGAGAATATGATTGGTGCATTGTAAAGTGTATACATATGCTTGTTGAGTTGAGTTGAGTTGTGAATCGAGTTTATGGGGAATTATGTCCAGAAATTTTATAGACGTCATACCTCAATATTGAAGCATTGTATGAAAATTCCCTAATGATATGATTGTATACCCTAATGACGATGATAAATGCACTAGTTGTCGAGATTAGGAGATGTGGTCTTACAATCCACTATTGCTATGGAAGCTCATCTTATTGTATAAATTCAGGATGCATGTGCACGATCACTTGATGGTCGTGTTCAACATTGCTATAGGGAGGCTATTGTTGTGGAGCATAATTTGGCAAAGTAAGGACTACATCGTTGATTGTATCTGATATTATGATGCCTGGAACTTAATTACCTTAATTAAATGGAGTTGAATGTGATACTTAAGGGATAATTATGTATGGGCATCGTTTGCATTCGGACTCAATTTTGAGATCAACCGAGCATAGTTGAATTTTATGATGGAGTCAGAATTATTTAATTCATAAATGGTTGAGATGAATTATGCAAAATGATTGAAATATTTATGAGTGTGAATTAAGGGAGATTCTTATGGAAGTTGATTGTTAATTATTGATTTGGGGTGAAATTTAGAAGGTGGATTAAAATGAGGGATTAGAGTGCAAAATGATACGGATTTATGGTGCCCTTCTTGCACACAATCACACACAAGAATTCTCCCCTCTCCTCTTCATTTTTATCGTCTTCTCCCTTATTTCCCCAAAGGATGATTTTGGTTCATGGTTCAACTTGGTTATTATAAGGTTAAGGATGATTAATGCTTCTTGTTTTTTGTTGTACATGTGTATTGAATTATTTTGTTATGGTGTTGGGTTATTGGTGGTAAAATTACAGTTTAGGATGTAGTTTTTGATTTGAGTTGTAATAGTGAGGAATGTAGTGTTTTATTGTGTTGTTTTTTAGATATTAGTGGGAAATGAGGTGTGAATGTGTTGTGTTTGATTTATACTTGAAAAATGGTGGATTTTCGAGTATACAGATTACATGGTGCCGCGATCGATCGGGAAGAGCGTCGCGATCGACCGCGCAAGTTAAAACCAATTTTCTGGGAGATAAACAGTGTCGCGAGTAAGACAACAATCGATCGCGGAGGGACGTAGCTTGGCATCGATTTTTGAGGGCCATCGATCGATCGCTAGCTTGGTAGCGATCGATTGCGGTAAAGATTTAAAAAAAAGAAGTAGTGAGCGATCAATCGCGGGCTGAAGGCGATCAATCGCTAGGTACAAATTCTTGAAAAGCCATTAATTTAAATTTAAGATTTGGTGACTTGTGGTTGATTTCATGGTAATTTTTGACATTCTAAGGAAATCTTGAATAATGTAATAAGGATGCATGAATTGAACCTTAGATAGATATGTGATACATGATTGAGTTAACTGATAACTTGATTTAATAAATGATAAAATATGATGATTTGAGTAGTATACGGAACACGATAAACCGTGATTGATTATGTTAGGAAGTGTGACGAATTTGCATGTTATTTGGTGGTATAGTTGTGAGAGTTAATGTAATATAGAAATGATCTTCAATATAGATACAGTACGAGCCTCCGATCGTCGAGGATGCCTGAATCATGTTGTTGACGTTGAAGTACGTACTGACGTATAAGCAGGTATACTTTATGAAGTAAATGCATATTCATATATTCACATCTGGTAAATGTAGTGATTGAATATAAAAAAATGAATATATGTGTTAAGCATGACTATGTGGTATGATGGACACTTAATTGTACGTGATCCGAGCATACGAGTAAAGGAATGAATATGTGTAAATATGTGATATGTACGGGATCCAAGCATAGGAGTTGAATATTGATACCTTGGGCATGACTAATGTGAGGAGTTATTGAGAATGAGATACACTAATAGGCAGGATTGTCTACACTATGAAATTGTTTATGATTAAGCATAAATAATAGATTTTGGTTGTATTGAATATATCGTGTTTATGAGTATCATGTTTTGAGTAACGCCACTAAACTTGATGTTATGAAAGTGTATGAGATTGAAACAGGAATGGGCCGTGGAAGCTATATGCATTCGAAATTGTACAGAGAGTACATTTTTATAGATTTTTTAATAATAAATTGTGGCATTATGATCTTTATGCATTGTCATGAGTATGATTATTGTGATAGAGTATGCTCACCTTGTTTGGAGGCTGTTTCTATTGAAATAGGTAATACATGTACGCCATTGATATTGGGAATGAATTCGAGGCATTGAATGAGGATGTAAGGACCCCAACTCCTAATCGCGTAGTGCATTTATCATTGTTCATTAGTGCATATATTCATATCATCTAGGGATTCTCGTACATGCTTTGTTATTATAGCATAATGTCTATAAAACTTTTCAACAAATTCCCGATAACTCCATCCCCATTACGATGCCATGCACATGTATACACTTGATAAGGTACTATACATGCTCTCAATTCATCATGCAATATTTATTCTCATTTAAATTGCATGCAACACTCTAATGAAAAGAGAATTATCAAGCACTATTATACAAACCATTAAATATGCAAAAATGCTCACAGACGAGCAGTGAACAAATGATTGTATATCTATTTGTACGAAAGGCATTACTCTATACCAACACTAGTACCTGTAAGGACCCTAGTTCCTTACTTGCGGATTAAAGGTATAAGTAGAGCTAACATGTATAATCAGAGTATAAAAGTTCGTGTTGAAGCCTTGAGCTTTAAGGATTACATGCCAAAATAAGAACTTTTAAAATGGTTAATTGCATTCCTAACCAAAAGAATGTTAACCCTATAGATTTACACTACTCCTAGAGTAGAAACTATACAAAAGAATCACAGCTTCTATGTCAAAAGCGTTTCCTCACTAGCTCACTGCTTCAACCCGTTCTTAGCCCCTTTATGCCAAAATGTACCTACAAGGACAACCCCCAAATCATGAGCATATAATAATCCATATTCAACATAATATGATTATAAGGCGTAAATGCATGAACCGTAATTATAAAACACTTCCTGTTTTCCAATGCATTTTAAACGCTCCCTTTTGGTTGTCCCTGTACCATAACTCATGAGTATAATCAATAGATTATTTAATGGCTCCACAAATGTCATGACATATCACCATTTCGTTATCACCAATCACCAATCCCTAGTCTGTTATAACAGTGTATTTTAATGTACCTCGCTTGTCATGACAACGGCACTAATACCCCTCGCTTCGACATATTAGCGGCATTGAATAACCTCGCTCAAATGCGACATGCGGCAATACCCTCGCTTCAACATTTGGCGGCAAATATTCTTTCCTCGCTACAATATGACAGCGGCAAGTATTCCATCATCGCTTCAAGCGACAGGGGCAAAGCATTAAAATCATCACTCTAATATAACCATGACTCATGGGATGTGCACCAAACAATCATCATACACATATGCAATCATAATGCATAGTTCAACATGTATTTGCATCCACAATGCACAATTCAATATATACGTGCATCCACAATGCATATTCAAATGAGTATATAAGATACATGTACCGTTGGGTGCCCGTACGTCTTTCTACGTACCTTTCCAAAAGTATGATGTGGTAGGACTTTACTTCCTTGGCTGTGTTGCCACATGGGATGGTTCTACACAATCACACAAACCAATATTAGAAGCCAATAATAGCCCAATACCAAAAATCCCACAAAAATAACCAAAACATCACTTTTTGGTGACTCGCGATCGATCGCCACAAAGCCCCGATCGATCGCGAGATCACACTGTCCGAGTCAACAATTTCATGCCCGAGTCAACCGATCGCCATATTTGACGCGATCGATCGCGAGGCCCGCAAATCGATCGCAGAAACATGGCGATCGATCGCCAAGTGCTTCTGTCGCGCACTGCCTGGGCGCGATTGATCGCCAAACGGGCGATCGATCGCCGCTACCTGTAACCCAAAAAATCACCATTTTTACACCATTTTTCTTCCCCAATCCATACCAACACAAATAACAACAAACCCACAACATCAAAACATTATAAACCTTCAATAAATACCTTAATACCACCAAAAATCCAACACCCAACCAAACTCAACACAAACCCAAAATCACACCATTTTAAACCCCAAAATCAAACCCATTTCAAAATAAAACCTCATGAAAACAACAAGGAGGGATCCATACCTCTTATGGACTTCAAATCCCACCAAGATTTCACCAAATGAAGATTTTGCAAGGTTTTCCTCATCTCTTCCAAGGCAAGAACGAAATGGGGTTTGGGGATAGGGTTGGGAAAGTGAAATTGATTGGTAAAGAGTGGGGGGGGGGGGGGGGGTGTGGGGGGGTAGTGGGGTATAAGTGGGGGGTTAAATAAAACATGTACCCCAATAATTAGCATGATGTATAAAATATCTCAACATGATATTTTAAAAGCATTTTACAAAAATGCACCATAATCTCAATTAAAACATGTTTAACCAAAACAATCTTTATCCTCCACAATTAAAACCATGCAACACCCAACTCCCCAACATACATCACATGCACCCTGAAATGCATTATCAGGTCACGTCCACGTGTGACTTAAGCATTTCCCATATTAATTAATTCACACTAAATTAATGACCGCTTTATTTTTAAACAAAAGATATTTCAAAGATTGGTTTGAAGCGATTCTACCGCAAGTGCACGGTTGTCAAGTTTTAGTATAGTGAAAATTAAGTACAGGTTGTCGAATCCACAGGGACTAACGTATAAGTACCAAATAAGATAAGTAAAATTATATTTAGCCTACGATAAAAGAAGTTTGATTAACTAGATCTAAATTAAACTAAAGAATAAAGATTAAACTAGAAATAATGAAAAGAATGGTTCCGGAAATGCAAAGGTAAGTTACTCGAGAAAATTACCGAGCTCGTCGTTCAATTATGTTGTCTCTAATGATTCAATGGAATTCTCAGTTTATCAACCAATTGATTTTAAAGGTGAAAGGTTTTCACTATTATTCGATACACTCTCTCGAGCTGTAACGAAACTAACAATAAATTAGAATAAGTCACTCTCGTGCACCTATTTACTAATTCAAAGTTGCATAAATTATCAAAACCTTATAACTCTAAATCTTTCGATTCCAAGTTCTCACATATGCGATTTCATCTCTCGATCTCAATCGTGACATACATCATAAATTAATGGAGCGTGTTACAATGTTATCTCTCGATCTCGGCTGTAACCCTCAAATTCAATCAAAGCTAGCTAGACTTTGATCCACACATGTAATTAATTTATGAACAATAATAATCAATGCACTCAAGTACCAATGAATCAATATATCAAACACGACGAAATTAAAACTCAATAATATAAACTAAATTTAATTCAAATCAAATACATAAGAGTTTTATTGTCTCTCGACCTCTAAAACATCAAATGAAATTGAAAATCAAATAAATTAAAGTTCAGAAATACGATAAACGATGGATGAATCCGTGCGTTGCACCGTGATTTCTTCTCTTGTTCCTTCCTTGCACTCCGGAATAGATTGGCTCGACCTTGGACGAAGAACGGAGATTGGATCTCCTTGGCGGCGGCTGGGCGGCGGCTCTCCTTGACCTAAAAATCGTCTGGAATCGTCTGATGTGGTGTGTGTTGAAATGAATCAAGCCTCCCGCTTAAAAGCCCTCCAAAATCACGATAAGAAAGGAAAATAAAATCTTCAGGATTTTGCGTCTCGATCGATCGGAAGGTTTTCTCGATCGATCGGCGCACTGTTCATGCCAGCTTTTGAATCTCACTGTCTCGCTCGATCGATCGAGATTTTCCACCGATCGATCGAGACTTTGATAAAATTTGCTCTGGAGTCACTGCCTCGCTCGATCGATCGGAAATTTGTACCGATCGATCGAGACATGAATTTCTTTGATACTCAACTCTCTGCCTGGCTCGATCGATCGAGAGTAAATCTCGATCGATCGAGATTCCGAAAATTTCATTTCCTCACTTTTTGATCTTTCACGCCTCGATTTCGCCCGTTATCTTCATAAAAGCTCATTTCTTCCACTTCCGATATATTTTCCTGAACAAACGAATAAACACCAAAAAGCATAATATCATCCAGGAAAAAGAACGGAAAGTAGGAAGAATTTACAGTTAAAAACACTCAAAATCTAAGCCTATCAACTCCCCCAAACTTAGACTTGATCGTCCTCGAGCAAGCAATAAGCTCAAAAAGAAAAGTTAAACTCGATACTAAGCATGAATCATCTTTACAACATACGTAAAATCTCAGAAATCCTACTTACACATCAATAGAAGTCCTTCAACACTTAACAAGAAGCAATTTCTCCTAAGTTAAACAATACATCGCAACATCGGAACGTGCGTGTGTGCTATTATCAAACATGAGTTACATACATATCTTTAAAATCAACATGTGCCATATCAACTCCTAGTCAAGATTACTTTGAATTACTCTACAAATTTACTATCCAGCACTTCTCCACTAATGTAATTATTCCCTAGACTTGGATCAACAGGACTTTAAAAGCTTTTAACGTTAGGCCTTTTGGTGTCGGCTTCAAAGAAAAGGTAGGATGAATTCAAAGAAGAGAGTATAACAGAATCAGTTCAAAATCTTCTCATATAATCATTGAGCTTCTCTTCACATTTTCTAGCCTTGGCCACTTTGGGTCTTATTTATCTTTTCTTTTCAAGGTTTTTTTCTCTACATCTTTTCTTTTTCTTTGCTCATTCTTTTGTTCATTTCATTTAATTTTTTTTCACAATGAACTTCTCAACATATAACAATTTAATGCAATGAATGAGATTCATTATACTCTCCTAGGGATGGATGAAATTGTTCTTTTAGGCTCAAACCAAGGTGGGTATAATGAGTTTGCCAAGAATGTCGAATGGGGGTCTAATCATATGCAATGCATATACCATTCTTTTTTCAATAAGGCTCAAAAGGGGACACTAAGGAATAATATATAACAGGTAGGCTGGAAAGGCTCAAACGGTCCAAAGCTCGCCTAAATCATCTCCAAGTCTAGTTCCTAATTATAAATTTCGCCTCAAAGTGCTTTCAACTAAACTGTAAAGTTATCTAAGATACTCAAGACTCATCATAGTTAACACAAGTTTTCAATTTAATCAATACATACTTCACTCAATCATGACTCAATAAGTGCTCAGTTTTGACATGTAGTTAACAAGGGATATATACAAACAAGTTAAGCATTTCCATGACTCCTATCTAGATGAGGATTAATTTCATCATGTATTACCATTGCAATTCCAACTCATCAATTCTCAAGAATAACTCAATCAATAAAAAAAAAATTTTTTGTTGGTAATGCTCAAGGACGAATTAGTCTCAACATCATGCAGTCATGCTAGGAAAAGAAACAAGACAAGTAGCAATATGTGCAAAAGCAAGATATATACAAATACTTAAAAACCCCCCCAAACTTAGCATGTGAATTGCCCTCAATGAATCAAGAAAAATAAATGCAAAGGCAAAGACACATACCATGACGACGATCGTCACTGATCGTCGTCCTCATCATGCTCCGGAGGGGGGACTGGGTAGTGGTGCTCCTCGACACACATGGATTCATACTGCAAAACAAAAGTAAACAAAATAACAAAATCAATAAAACTAAACTAAAGAAAAGAAAAAGAAACAAAGGGAATAAAAAAAAAGTTCTTGATTTATAGTCCCAAGCTGGACTGTCACCTCCTCGCCTTCTCAATTTGATGGCTCCTTCGGATTCTTTACAGAATCACTCGGGAGCGTACCTTGCGTCCTCCCCGATATCAACGTGGCCAACTGCCCTATCTGCACTTCCAAATTTTTAATAGATGCATCCTGATTCTCCATCCTCACCTCCGTTGATGAAATCAGCTTTGCCATCAATTCCTCCATACTCGGCTTTTGTGTGAACCCGGCCTGCGGTTGAGGGTTCAACACATTTTCTTGATTTGACCACCTCAAATTCGGGTGGTTCCTCCATGGTTGGTTGTAATTTGAGTAGGAATTATTGGGTGGCCTGTTACCTACAAATTAACAGCCTCAACAGATTGGTTAAATTGATTACCTGCCTGGCACTCGATGCTAGGATGACCGCCTCCACACAGCTCACAGAAGATCGCTTGAGCTTGCATTGCTGCTGCTCCCATGCTGTCAATCTTCCGGTTCATGGCTTCTAATTGAGCCGAAAGAGCAGTGATCTCGTCCACTTGATGGACTCCCATTGGTTTCTGTGGCGTGCTCCTCTCGGATTGCCATTGGTAGCTGTTGCACGCCATTTCCTCCAACAAGCTATATGCTTCTTCCGGCGTCTTTCTCATAATGGATCCCCCAGATGCTGCATCAATCATAGAACGGTTAGAAGAAAATAAACCGTTATAGAACGTTTGTACCTGTAGCCATATGGGTAGACCATGGTGTGGGCATCTCCTCAACAACTCCTTAAAACGATCCCATGCTTCGTATAAAGTCTCGGGGTCAAACTGCCCAAAAGTCGTGATATCGTTCCGCATCTTTGCCGTCTTGGAAGGGGGAAAGTACTTTGACAAAAACGCCTTTGTCATCCCCTCCCATGTTGTTATAGAACCTGCAGGTAGAGAATTCAACCATGCCTTAGCTTTGTCTCGTAATGAAAAGGGGAAAAGTCTTAACCTGATGGCGTCGTCAGAGACGCCATTGTGTTTGAATGTGTCACAAATCTCCAAAAAGTTGGAGATGTGATTGTTCGGATCATCAGTAGCTGCTCCCCCGAACATAACCGAGTGCTGAATCATTTGTATGATTGCCGGCTTGATCTCAAAATTGTTTGCTTGAATCGTCGGCCTCGTAATACTCGACAACGATCCATGAAATGCTGGTTGTGCAAAGTCCATCATCGATCTAGGGTGCTGTGCTTCGTTATTATCAGCCATTGCTCGAGCTTCTCGTAATCGCCTAAGTAAAGTTCTTTCTATCTATGGATCGAAAGGCTCGAGAATGGGCTCCTCTCTTCTAAGCATGCACTAGAGAAACGGTTCCTGTACAAAATAGACAAAAGGAGACAACAAAATACACAAAGTTATTCACAAAGATCAACAAAAGAAAACAAAGAAAATAAAAACACAAATGCAATAATAAAAGAATTGGCTAAATTACAATTAACTAATCTCGTATGATATTATACAGATTAGTCCCCGGCAACGGCGCCAAAAACTTGACCGCTTTATTTTTAAACAAAAGATATTTCAAAGATTGTTTTGAAGCGATTCTACCGCAAGTGCACGGTTGTCAAGTTTTAGTATAGTGAAAATTAAGTACAGGTTGTCGAATCCACAGGGACTAACGTATAAGTATCAAATAAGATAAGTAAAATTATATTTAGCCTACGATAAAAGAAGTTTGATTAACTAGATCTAAATTAAACTAAAGAATAAAGATTAAACTAGAAATAATGAAAAGAATGGTTCCGGAAATGCAAATGTAAGTTACTCGAGAAAATTACCGAGCTCGTCGTTCAATTATGTTGTCTCTAATGATTCAATGGAATTCTCAGTTTATCAACCAATTGATTTTAAAGGTGAAAGGTTTTCACTATTATTCGATACACTCTCTCGAGCTGTAACGAAACTAACAATAAATTAGAATAAGTCACTCTCGTGCACCTATTTACTAATTCAAAGTTGCATAAATTATCAAAACCTTATAACTCTAAATCTTTCGATTCCAAGTTCTCACATATGCGATTTCATCTCTCGATCTCAATCGTGACATACATCATAAATTAATGGAGCGTGTTACAATGTTATCTCTCGATCTCGGCTGTAACCCTCAAATTCAATCAAAGCTAGCTAGACTTTGATCCACACATGCAATTAATTTATGAACAATAACAATCAATGCACTCAAGTACCAATGAATCAATATATCAAACACGACGAAATTAAAACTCAATAATATAAACTAAATTTAATTCAAATCAAATACATAAGAGTTTTATTGTCTCTCGACCTCTAAAACATCAAATGAAATTGAAAATCAAATAAATTAAAGTTCAGAAATACGATAAACGATGGATGAATCCGTGCGTTGCACCGTGATTTCTTCTCTTGTTCCTTCCTTGCACTCCGGAATAGATTGGCTCGACCTTGGACGAAGAACGGAGATTGGATCTCCTTGGCGGCGGCTGGGCGGCGGCTCTCCTTGACCTAAAAATCGTCTGGAATCGTCTGATGTGGTGTGTGTTGAAATGAATCAAGCCTCCCGCTTAAAAGCCCTCCAAAATCACGATAAGAAAGGAAAATAAAATCTTCAGGATTTTGCGTCTCGATCGATCGGAAGGTTTTCTCGATCGATCGGCGCACTGTTCATGCCAGCTTTTGAATCTCACTGTCTCGCTCGATCGATCGAGATTTTCCACCGATCGATCGAGACTTTGATAAAATTTGCTCTGGAGTCACTGCCTCGCTCGATCGATCGGAATTTTGTACCGATCGATCGAGACATGAATTTCTTTGATACTCAACTCTCTGCCTGGCTCGATCGATCGAGAGTAAATCTCGATCGATCGAGATTCCGAAAATTTCATTTCCTCACTTTTTGATCTTTCACGCCTCGATTTCGCCCGTTATCTTCATAAAAGCTCATTTCTTCCACTTCCGATATATTTTCCTGAACAAACGAATAAACACCAAAAAGCATAATATCATCCAGGAAAAAGAACGGAAAGTAGGAAGAATTTACAGTTAAAAACACTCAAAATCTAAGCCTATCAACTCCCCCAAACTTAGACTTGATCGTCCTCGAGCAAGCAATAAGCTCAAAAAGAAAAGTTAAACTCGATACTAAGCATGAATCATCTTTACAACATACGTAAAATCTCAGAAATCCTACTTACACATCAATAGAAGTCCTTCAACACTTAACAAGAAGCAATTTCTCCTAAGTTAAACAATACATCGCAACATCGGAACGTGCGTGTGTGCTATTATCAAACATGAGTTACATACATATCTTTAAAATCAACATGTGCCATATCAACTCCTAGTCAAGATTACTTTGAATTACTCTACAAATTTACTATCCAGCACTTCTCCACTAATGTAATTATTCCCTAGACTTGGATCAACAGGACTTTAAAAGCTTTTAACGTTAGGCCTTTTGGTGTCGGCTTCAAAGAAAAGGTAGGATGAATTCAAAGAAGAGAGTATAACAGAATCAGTTCAAAATCTTCTCATATAATCATTGAGCTTCTCTTCACATTTTCTAGCCTTGGCCACTTTGGGTCTTATTTATCTTTTCTTTTCAAGGTTTTTTTCTCTACATCTTTTCTTTTTCTTTGCTCATTCTTTTGTTCATTTCATTTAATTTTTTTTCACAATGAACTTCTCAACATATAACAATTTAATGCAATGAATGAGATTCATTATACTCTCCTAGGGATGGATGAAATTGTTCTTTTAGGCTCAAACCAATGTGGGTATAATGAGTTTGCCAAGAATGTCGAATGGGGGTCTAATCATATGCAATGCATATACCATTCTTTTTTCAATAAGGCTCAAAAGGGGACACTAAGGAATAATATATAACAGGTAGGCTGGAAAGGCTCAAACGGTCCAAAGCTCGCCTAAATCATCTCCAAGTCTAGTTCCTAATTATAAATTTCGCCTCAAAGTGCTTTCAACTAAACTGTAAAGTTATCTAAGATACTCAAGACTCATCATAGTTAACACAAGTTTTCAATTTAATCAATACATACTTCACTCAATCATGACTCAATAAGTGCTCAGTTTTGACATGTAGTTAACAAGGGATATATACAAACAAGTTAAGCATTTCCATGACTCCTATCTAGATGAGGATTAATTTCATCATGTATTACCGTTGCAATTCCAACTCATCAATTCTCAAGAATAACTCAATCAATAAAAAAAAATTTTTTTGTTGGTAATGCTCAAGGACGAATTAGTCTCAACATCATGCAGTCATGCTAGGAAAAGAAACAAGACAAGTAGCAATATGTGCAAAAGCAAGATATATACAAATACTTAAAAACCCCCCCAAACTTAGCATGTGAATTGCCCTCAATGAATCAAGAAAAATAAATGCAAAGGCAAAGACACATACCATGACGACGCTCGTCACTGATCGTCGTCCTCATCATGCTCCGGAGGGGGGACTGGGTAGTGGTGCTCCTCGACACACATGGATTCATACTGCAAAACAAAAGTAAACAAAATAACAAAATCAATAAAACTAAACTAAAGAAAAGAAAAAGAAACAAAGGGAATAAAAAAAAAGTTCTTGATTTATAGTCCCAAGCTGGACTGTCACCTCCTCGCCTTCTCAATTTGATGGCTCCTTCGGATTCTTTACAGAATCACTCGGGAGCATACCTTGCGTCCTCCCCGATATCAACGTGGCCAACTGCCCTATCTGCACTTCCAAATTTTTAATAGATGCATCCTGATTCTGCATCCTCACCTCCGTTGATGAAATCAGCTTTGCCATCAATTCCTCCATACTCGGCTTTTGTGTGAACTCGGCCTGCGGTTGAGGGTTCAACACATTTTCTTGATTTGACCACCTCAAATTCGGGTGGTTCCTCCATGGTTGGTTGTAATTTGAGTAGGAATTATTGGGTGGCCTGTTACCTACAAATTAACAGCCTCAACAGATTGGTTAAATTGATTACCTTCCTGGCACTCGATGCTAGGATGACCGCCTCCACACAGCTCACAGAAGATCGCTTGAGCTTGCATTGCTGCTGCTCCCATGCTGTCAATCTTTCGGTTCATGGCTTCTAATTGAGCCGAAAGAGCAGTGATCTCGTCCACTTGATGGACTCCCATTGGTTTCTGTGGCGTGCTCCTCTCGGATTGCCATTGGTAGCTGTTGCACGCCATTTCCTCCAACAAGCTATATGCTTCTTCCGGCGTCTTTCTCATAATGGATCCCCCAGATGCTGCATCAATCATAGAACGGTTAGAAGAAAATAAACCGTTATAGAACGTTTGTACCTGTAGCCATATGGGTAGACCATGGTGTGGGCATCTCCTCAACAACTCCTTAAAACGATCCCATGCTTCGTATAAAGTCTCGGGGTCAAACTGCCCAAAGTCGTGATATCGTTCCGCATCTTTGCCGTCTTGGAAGGGGGAAAGTACTTTGACAAAAACGCCTTTGTCATCCCCTCCAATGTTGTTATAGAACCTGCAGGTAGAGAATTCAACCATGCCTTAGCTTTGTCTCGTAATGAAAAGGGGAAAAGTCTTAACCTGATGGCGTCGTCAGAGACGCCATTGTGTTTGAATGTGTCACAAATCTCCAAAAAGTTGGAGATGTGATTGTTCGGATCATCAGTAGCTGCTCCCCCAAACATAACCGAGTGCTGAATCATTTGTATGATTGCCGGCTTGATCTCAAAATTGTTTGCTTGAATCGTCGGCCTCGTAATACTCGACAACGATCCATGAAATGCTGGTTGTGCAAAGCCCATCATCGATCTAGGGTGCTGTGCTTCGTTATTATCAACCATTGCTCGAGCTTCTCGTAATCGCCTAAGTAAAGTTCTTTCTATCTATGGATCGAAAGGCTCGAGAATGGGCTCCTCTCTTCTAAGCATGCACTAGAGAAACGGTTCCTGTACAAAATAGACAAAAGGAGACAACAAAATACACAAAGTTATTCACAAAGATCAACAAAAGAAAACAAAGAAAATAAAAACACAAATGCAATAATAAAAGAATTGGCTAAATTACAATTAACTAATCTCGTATGATATTATACAGATTAGTCCCCGGCAACGGCGACAAAAACTTGACCGCTTTATTTTTAAACAAAAGATATTTCAAAGATTGTTTTGAAGCGATTCTACCGCAAGTGCACGGTTGTCAAGTTTTAGTATAGTGAAAATTAAGTACAGGTTGTCGAATCCACAGGGACTAACGTATAAGTACCAAATAAGATAAGTAAAATTATATTTAGCCTACGATCAAAGAAGTTTGATTAACTAGATCTAAATTAAACTAAAGAATAAAGATTAAACTAGAAATAATGAAAAGAATGGTTCCGGAAATGCAAATGTAAGTTACTCGAGAAAATTACCGAGCTCGTCGTTCAATTATGTTGTCTCTAATGATTCAATGGAATTCTCAGTTTATCAACCAATTGATTTTAAAGGTGAAAGGTTTTCACTATTATTCGATACACTCTCTCGAGCTGTAACGAAACTAACAATAAATTAGAATAAGTCACTCTCGTGCACCTATTTACTAATTCAAAGTTGCATAAATTATCAAAACCTTATAACTCTAAATCTTTCGATTCCAAGTTCTCACATATGCGATTTCATCTCTCGATCTCAATCGTGACATACATCATAAATTAATGGAGCGTGTTACAATGTTATCTCTCGATCTCGGCTGTAACCCTCAAATTCAATCAAAGCTAGCTAGACTTTGATCCACACATGCAATTAATTTATGAACAATAACAATCAATGCACTCAAGTACCAATGAATCAATATATCAAACACGACGAAATTAAAACTCAATAATATAAACTAAATTTAATTCAAATCAAATACATAAGAGTTTTATTGTCTCTCGACCTCTAAAACATCAAATGAAATTGAAAATCAAATAAATTAAAGTTCAGAAATACGATAAACGATGGATGAATCCGTGCATTGCACCGTGATTTCTTCTCTTGTTCCTTCCTTGCACTCCGGAATAGATTGGCTCGACCTTGGACGAAGAACGGAGATTGGATCTCCTTGGCGGCGGCTGGGCGGCGGCTCTCCTTGACCTAAAAATCGTCTGGAATCGTCTGATGTGGTGTGTGTTGAAATGAATCAAGCCTCCCGCTTAAAAGCCCTCCAAAATCACGATAAGAAAGGAAAATAAAATCTTCAGGATTTTGCGTCTCGATCGATCGGAAGGTTTTCTCGATCGATCGGCGCACTGTTCATGCCAGCTTTTGAATCTCACTGTCTCGCTCGATCGATCGAGATTTTCCACCGATCGATCGAGACTTTGATAAAATTTGCTCTGGAGTCACTGCCTCGCTCGATCGATCGGAAATTTTTACCGATCGATCGAGACATGAATTTCTTTGATACTCAACTCTCTGCCTGGCTCGATCGATCGAGAGTAAATCTCGATCGACCGAGATTCCGAAAATTTCATTTCCTCACTTTTTGATCTTTCACGCCTCGATTTCGCCCGTTATCTTCATAAAAGCTCATTTCTTCCACTTCCGATATATTTTCCTGAAACAAACGAATAAACACCAACAAGCATAATATCATCCAGGAAAAAGAACGGAAAGTAGGAAGAATTTACAGTTAAAAACACTCAAAATCTAAGCCTATCAATTAATTAACACCATAATTACCACATAAATATAATTAATGCCCAAATGCATATAATAATTGGGGATATCACAATACTCCCCTACTTATAAGATTTCGTCATCGAAATCGCATGCACTTACCAATTCGAAACTAAACATAAATCATATACCAGAAAATAGTTCCGGGTAGTGCTGCACCATATGCCGCTCCGTCTCCCACGTGGCCTCCTCGACACCCCTACGATCCCACTGAACCTTGACCATCGGTATCACTTTGTTCCGAAGTCTGCGATCAGCTCTATCCAGAATCCTGACTGGCCGTTCCACGTAGGATACATCAGAATCTAACTGCACCTCAGAAGGCTGCAACACATGTGACGGATCCGGCTCATATTTCCGTAACATAGATACATGGAACACGTCATGAATACCAGATAATGATGGTGGCAAGGCCAAACGGTAAGCCAAAGTACCAATGCGCTGTAAGATCTCAAACGGTCCCACATATCTCGGAGATAATTTCCCACGCATACCAAACCGCACCACACCTCTGAAAGGTGAGTTCTTGAAAAAGACCTTGTCTCCCAATTGGAATTCTAACGGTCTCCGCCGTTTATTTGCATAGGCTGCCTGCCTGTCCTGGGCTGCTGTCATCTTCTGTCGGATAACCTTTATCTTATCCTCCATTTCACGAATCAGTTCGGGTCCTCCTACTACTTTACTGGTCAAATCATCCCAGTATAATGGTGACCTACAACGCCGACCATACAGAGCCTCAAACGGAGCCATCTGAATACTCGCCTGATAGCTATTGTTGGAAGAGAACTCTACCAAGGCCAGTGAATCCTACCACGAAGCATCAAACTCTAATACACAAGCCCATAGCGTATCCTCGAGTGTCTGTATAGTACGCTCGGTCTGACCGTCCGTCTGGGGATGATATGTTGTGCTCAATCTTACCTCAGTGCCCAAAGCTGACTGAAGTCCTCCCAAAAAATGAGTTGTAAACCGCGGATCTCTGTCAGATACAATAGACACTGGAATCCCGTGTAGTATCACTATATCCCAGACATACAATTGAGCCATCCTCAGGTATGTGTACGTCATACTGTAGGGAATGAAGTGAGCTACCTTCGTCAGCCTATCCACGATCACCCAAATGGCATCACAACCAGAAGTAGTCTTCGGCAAGTGGGTCACAAAGTCCATGGATATGTGTTCCCACTTCCATTCCGGTATTTCCAAGCTCGCCACCAGGTCTCTGTCTCTCTGCCTTAACCTGCTGACAGATTAAACACCTCTTGACAAAAGTGATAACATCACGCTTAATTCGTTTCCACCAAAATTGATCACGTAGATCCTTATACATTTTTCTCCCTCCTGGGTGGATGCTAAATCGACTGCTGTGAGCTCGCTGCAAGATCCCTCTACGCAACTCCGACGTACTCGAAACTACCCAACGGTTACCCAACCTCAAGGATCCGTCCTCAGCCACTCTGAACTTCGATGGCTATCCAAGATGTACTAATGATAACCATCTCTGAATCTCATCATCTGCCTTCTGAGCTCTCCTGATATTCTCATAGATATCTGGCTCAGCTAATAAGGCCGATACACGTACTGGTGATGTATCTACATCGAATTCATAGCCCAGATGGCAATAGGAAGTCATCATGGCTGATAATTGCATGACATCCTCAGCAGTACATCTCACTTTCCGGCTCAAGGCGTCTGCCGTCAAGTTCGCCTTCCCAGGATGGTACTCTATTTCACAGTCATAATCCTTGAGTAAGTCCATCCATCTCCTCTGTCTCATATTCAGTTCCGCCTGAGTAAATAAGAACTTCAGGCTCTTGTGGTCTGTGTAAATGGTAAACGACGTACCATACAAGTAATGCCTCCAGATCTTCAAGGAAAAAATAATAGCCGCCAACTCCAAGTCATGGACTGGATGTCTAGTCTCATGCGGCTTCAACTGTCTCGATGCATAAGCTACCACATGCTTATCTTGCATCAGTACACACCCCAGGCCCTGTAGTGATGCATCGGTATAAAGAACAAACCTCGTATTCTCCGTAGGAATCACTAACACAGGCGCCGTCGTCAACCTGTGTTTCAGCTCTTGGAAGCTCTCCTCACAAGCCTCAGACCAATAAATGGTACTCCCTTTTGGGTCAACTGTGTCAAAGGTTTAGCAATCCTTGAAAATCCCTCGACGAAGCGTCGATAATATCTGGCCAACCCAAGAAAGCTCCGTATGTCGGGTACAGAAGTGGGTGCAACCCACTCCATCACAGACTCTATCTTCCTGGGATCCACCGAAATCCCACTGCTAGATATAACATGCCCCAAGAACACCACGCCGCTCAACCAGAACTCACACTTGCTGAGCTTGGCAAACAACTGATTATCTCTGAGGATCTGGAGCACTGTCCTCAAGTGTTTCACGTGCTCTTCCTCACTCCTAGAGTATATGAGTATGTCGTCAATAAACAATATGACAAACTGGTGAAGATATGGTTGGAACACCCGGTTCATCAGACTCATAAAGACAGCCTGGGCGTTCGTCACACCGAACGGCATAACCAAGAACTCGTAGTGCCCATACCGAGTCCGAAATGCTGTCTTCTGAACATCCTCCTCTCTAACCCAAATCTGATGGTATCCTGACCTCAAATCAATCTTGCTATACAGCTTTGTACCCTGCAACTGATCAAATAAGCCGTCAATCCTTGGGAGAGGATATTTGTTCTTCATTGTTGCCTTGTTCAGTTGCCGGTAATCGATGCACAAACGCATCGAGCCATCCTTCTTCTGCACAAAAAGAACCGGTGCGCCCCAAGGCGATACACTTGGGCGTATATATCCTTTGTCAAGGAGTTCCTGTAACTGCTCCTTCAATTCCCTTGACTCCGCCGGTGCCATCCTGTAATAACTCAATCCCAAACTCGACCTCTCTAGTCGGTGGGAATCCTGGGATTTCCTCCGGAAACACATCAGCAAAATCTGCTACCACGGGTACATCCTCCACCCTCAACTCTTTATTCTTTCCCGTCGTGTCCATGGCATAGATAAGATAGCCCAGGTGTTCAAGTTCCAATAACTGGGACATTTTGATCGCCGATATCAACGGAATCTTCGCACAAGAACCGTTCCCATAGAAAATCCACTGAATCCCCATATCGGATCTGAACCGAACCGTCCTCTGCCGACAGTCCACGACTGCCTGATATCTGTTCAGAATGTCGATGCCCAGAATGCAATCGAAGTCTGACATACCCAACATGATCAAATCTACCTTCAACTCATTACCCTCAAAATAAATGAGGCAGTCCGCAAGAAACTGATCAGCAACAAAATTTCTTCCGGTGGGTGTCAAGACCATAAGAGGCGTGGGTAACGAAGACGTGCACATATGGTGTCTCTCCACAAAACCAACAGATACAAAAGAGTGGGAGGCACCTCTATCTATCAAAATAAAAGCAGGGTACGTAAGTAAATGACACGTACCAGCGATCACCTCTTCTGGGGCTGCCTCGGCCTGCTCCCTAGTCAGTGCATATACCTGCCCCTGGGGCAGTCTGTGATACCCGAGAATTAATGGTGTTAATCTCGGAGTGGTAATGATCCTGAATGGATTTTAATTGTGGCAATTATGAATTAATTGCGGTATTGGGACTCCCGAGGATTTTAAATCCGGCATTTGGAGTTGTTGGATCCAAGAGATGAGATTGTATTCCTATCGTGGTGATAACCTTGGAATTTGGTTTTTGGTGGGATCTGGGGTCCGGAGTACTTTGTAATGGGGCTGGTAATGGAAATAGAGATTGTGAGGTAATTATTGAAAACAGATGATTTTTAATGAGTCATGATGTATTTGTGAAGGGATTGGTATTTTGGAGTTTTGGTACTATTTATACCAAGTAGACTCGATATTCCGTCATTGGACGGATTCCCCTCTCTCTCCCCCTCTCTCTAACGCGCCCAACCCTTCCCCCATTTCCCTCTTTTCTCCCTTGGAGGAGAAATCGTTGGTAGCTTGGCTCGGGGGCCGGTTTTCTCGATGATAACCAGGTATTAATCTTCCTCTCGTCATTGTCTTCGATTGGGTAGTAGTATTGTTGATTTCGGTTGAGTATTAATGTTAGATTTGGATTTGTGGGTTTTTGGGTAAAAATCTTAAAGTTTGTTTTTAGAGTTTTTATTGGCTTTAAATGGTGTATTTGAGGTGTTGAAGGTGTATGGGGTGTTGGTTTCGAGTTTGGGTGTGAAAAACATAATGGAAGCTCGAGTTTTTCGGAAAATCGCAGGCCGCGATCGATCGCCGAGGGGCGCCGATCGATCGCTACGTGCAGCTGAAATTTTGGTGAAGATGAACAGTGCGGCCGATCGATCGAGAGGTCTCGGCGATCGATCGCGAGCGGGTGGGCGATCGATTGCGAAGAGGCGCTGTTTGGCTACTGGTTGGGGGCGATCGATCGCGATGAAATCGGCGATCGATTGCCGCTTGCAGAATGTTGTTTTTTCACAATTTTGGAAAAATATCGGGAATTTGGAATCGAGGTTTGAGTGGCCCATTTCCGGGACAATGTCTACATTCCAATGGGAATGCTATACTTTTAAATGGATTGGTTGGAGCCAAAGTCTAATAAAACGGAATTTTCGGTTGAGTTTTTGGCTATCATTTAAACTTTTAAATTGGTATATTTTGGGTATTATGCGTGCTTAAGCCGGGGTCTTTTAAAATGGTAAATCGTCATGGATTGATGATATATTTGGAGGTTGTAAACGTGCTTGGGCACGTGGTTGCATGCTTATATTTGATTTTGAGTTATTTATGTGTTAGCACATAATTCATCGGGTCATGGGACTCAGGCGAGGTTGGACTCGAACTACGGAATTATAAGTTACGTATAACGTACGAGCATAGCCTGTTATAATGTTGCAACTGTGAACTGCATGGTATAGGGTATTTGCAATAAATGAATATTGAAATGCATGGTATATGGTAATTGTGATAACTGGAGATACATTGGGAATTATATGATGTCACGTTTGAGCGAGCAAGATTTGGGATGTTGTCGCCGTTGAGCGACCATCGGTTATAACGCCGCTGTTGTTGAGCGTGCGTGGGGTTAAAATGCCGCTATTGTGGAGCGAGCTATGAAATGGAAATATGGAATCATTGGCTAGATACATGTGATATCTGTGATATTCTAATTGGTGATTTAATCATATTTGATTATGGAACTGGTATAGGAGGAATGGTTTTAGTTGATCAATGAGATGATCAACTGGCTTTTGAGAATTTAATGGTTTGGTTATTTTGAGAACAGGGACAATACAGGGGATCCAAGATGAGGATGATACCATCCAGGGAGTATCATTTAAATTCATGGCATTTACATTCTGTAAATTATGAACTGTAATATTATGATTATTGGATTGATGGTATTGGTATGCTCACCCCGTGTGGGGGCTGTCTTTGTTGGGGCAGGTGATACAGGTGTAGCAGCAGCTTTGGAGTTGATCTCGGGCTGTTGATTTGAGGTACTTCCAGGATCGAGGTACCAGAGCCGGTTGAATAAGCATAACAGTAGATCCGGAGTGGAGATCGAGATATGGATGAGAGGTGCTTCCAGGATCGAAGCACCAGTAACGGTATTCGGTAGAGTATCTTATACATTAGATACAAGTTTATTCATTGGGTGCTCTCATGTGAGTACGTTCTTTTGTGTATATGGAATGTATAAATGGGTATGACTTTCCTCTCTTCATTTATTGTCTGCATGCAATTAAATATGGAATTGCTAAATGAAATGAGAGTATGTTAGTGTATTATGAGGGTGCATACTATGTAAATGGCTTTGGTTGGGAAAGCTGAATATTATGGAGTTTTAATGCAAGAAATTTTATAGTTGGTATATGATGCTATGCTTACATGTGGTTCCTTCCCATGATATATGATTGTATGCACTAAAGGCATGGATCAATACACTAATAACGGGTTAAGGGCACGGGGGTCCTTACATTAGTGGTATCAGAGCAGTGGTTTGCTCTTTGTGGCTGTTGAGGGCTTGTAACATGCTGATAGGAATGGGTAGCACATATTTATGCATGATGGTAGTTAGTGTTGTGTGACACAACTATTTGCTTATGTGCTTTTTATGATGTGGAATGTGGTATTGCTAACCATGATGGTTGCAGGATCATATGGAATACGATGAAATGAGATTGATGGGAACAGATTACACTTGATATGAAAATGTTTTAAGAATTTGATGTTGTAGGAAAAATCAGGAAACGAGAAACATTATACGCTGTCTAAGAACAGGAATGGTGGATAACAGACAGTGGAATATTCGGGTATGATTTCCATATGATTATGAGATTTCAATTGACATTGAGCATGCAAATATATTGTAATTAGAGTCCTGCTACGGGTATATCACCAGCGATGGATCATAATATTTGTAGCTCATATGTCGAAGCGATGGTTAATGCCGCTGTCATATCATAGCGAGGGATATTATTGAGCCGCCGATATAACGTAGTAGGATTTGTGGATTGTTGTGTTAACCTTGATGCAGGTGTATAGAAATATCGATGATATTATGCGGAATGGGCATCACCTCTTGAGTCCAAAGGACAATGTGCACATGTGCGGGGTCACTTCTTGCGCCTACGGGGCATGTGACACGTGCATGAGAGTACATCTTGGGCCTGCGGAGCAAAGTGTTATATTCCTGATTATGCCGCTGTCATGTCAAAGCGATGATGCCGCTGTGGTGTCGAAGCGATGGTTTATGCCGCTGTCACGTCGAAGCGATGATGCCGGAGTCCGGAGTACTTTGTACTGGGGCTGGTAATGGAAATAGAGATTGGGAGGTAATTATTGAAAACAGATGATTTTTAATGAGCCATGATGTATTTGTGAAGAGATTGGTATTTTGGAGTTTTGGTACTATTTATACCAAGTAGACTCGATATTCCGTCATTGGACGGATTCCCTCTCTATCTCCCTCTCTCTCTAACGCGCCCAACCCTTCCCCCATTTCCCTCTTTTCTCCCTTGGAGGAGAAATCGTTGGTAGCTTGGCTCGGGGGCAGGTTTTCTCGATGATAACCAGGTATTAATCTTCCCCTCGTCCTTGTCTTCGATTGGGTAGTAGTATTGTTGATTTTGGTTGAGTATTAATGTTAGATTTGGATTTGTGGATTTTTGGGTAAAATTATTAAAGTTTGTTTTTAGAGTTTTTATTGGCTTTAATGGTGTATTTGAGGTGTTGAAGGTGTATGGGGTGTTGGTTTTGAGTTTGGGTGTGAAAAACACCATGGAAGCTCGAGTTTTTCGGAAAATCATAGGCCGCGATTGATCGCCGAGGTGCGCCGATCGATCGCGACGTGCAGCTGAAATTTTGGTGAAGATGAACAGTGCGGGCGATCGATCGCGAGGTCTCGGCGATCGATCGCGAGGGTTGGCGATCGATCGTGAAGAGGCCCTGTTTTGCTACTGGTTGGGGGCGATCGATCGCGATGAAATCGGCGATCGATCGCCGCTCGCAGAATGTTGTTTTTTCACAATTTTGGAAAAATGTCGGGATTTTGGAATCGAGGTTTGAGTGGCCCATTTCCGGGACAATGTCTACATTCCAATGGGAATGCTATACTTTTAAATGGATTGGTTGGAGCCAAAGTCTAATAAAACGGAATTCTCGGTTGAGTTTTTGGCTATCATTTAAACTTTTAAATTGGTATATTTTGGGTATTATGCGTGCTTAACCCGGGGTCTTTTAAAATGGTAAATCGTCATGGATTGACGATATATTTGGAATTTGTAAACGTGTTTGGGCACGTGGTTGCATGCTTATATTTGATTGTGAGTTATTTATGTGTTAGCACATAATTCATCGGGTCGTGGGACTCAGCGAGGTCGGACTCGAACTACGGAATTATAAGGTACGTAAAACGTACGAGCATAACCTATTATAATGTTGCAACTGTGAAATGCATGGTATAGGGTATTTGCAATAAATGAATATTGAAATGCATGGTATATGGTAATTGTGATAAATGGAGATAGATTGGGAATTATATGATGCCACTTTTGAGAGAGCAAGATTTGGGATGTTGTCGCCGTTGAGCGACCATCGGTTATAACGCCGCTATTGTTGAGCGTGCGTGGGGTTAAAATGCCGCTATTGTTGAGCGAGCTATGAAATGAAAATATGGAATCATTGGCTAGATACATGTGATATCTGTGATATTCTATTTGGTGATTTAATCATATTTGATTATGGAACTGGTATAGCAGGAATGGTTTTAGTTGATAAATGAGATGATCAACTGGCTTTTGAGAATTTAATGGTTTGGTTATTTTGTGAACATGGACAATACAGGGGATCCCAGATGAGGATGATACCATCCAGGGAGTATCATTTAAATTCATGGCATTTACATTCTGTAAATTATTAACTGTAATATTATGATTATTGGATTGGTGGTATTGGTATGCTCACCCCGTGTGGGGGCTGTCTCTGTTGGGGCAGGTGATACGAGTGTAGCAGCAGCTTTGGAGTTGAGCTCGGGCTGTTGATTTGAGGTACTTCCAGGATCGAGGTACCAGAGCCGGTTGAATAAGCATAACGGTAGATCCGGAGTGGAGATCGATATATGGATGGGAGGTGCTTCCAGGATCGAAGCACCAGTAACGGTATTTGGTAGAGTATCTTATACATTAGATACACGTTTATTCATTAGGTGCTCTCATGTGAGTACGTTCTTACGTGTATATGTAATGTATAAATGGGTATGGCTTTCCTCTCTTCATTTATTGTCTGCATGCAATTAAATATGGAATTGCTAAATGAAATGAGAGTATGTTAGTATATTATGAGGGTGCATACTATGTAAATGGTTTTGGTTGGGAAAGTTGAATATTATGGAGTTTTAATGCAAGAAATTTTATAGTTGGTATATGATGCTATGCTTACATGTGGTTCATTCCAATGATATATGATTGTATGCACTAAAGGCATGGATCAATACACTAATAACGGGTTAAGGGCACGGGGGTCCTTACATTAGTGGTATCAGAGCAGTTGTTTGCTCTTTGGGGCTGTTGAGGGCCTGGAACATGCTGATAGGAATGGGTAGCACATATTTATGCATGATGGTAGTTAGTGTTGTGTGACACAACTATTTGCTTATGTGCTTTTATGATGTGGAATGTGGTATTGCTAACCATGATGGTTGCAGGATCATATGGAATACGATGAAATGAGTTTGATGGGAACGGATTACACTTGAGATGAAAGTGTTTTCAGAATTTGGTGCTGTAGGAAAAATCAGGAAATGAGAAACATTATACGTTGTCTAAGAACAGGAATGGTGGATAACAGACAGTGGAATATTCGGGTATGATTTCCAAATGATTATGAGATTTCAATTGACATTGAGCACGCAAATATATTGCAATTAGAGTCCTGCTACGGGTATATCACCAGCGATGGATCATAATATTTGTCGCTCATATGTCGAAGCGATGGTTAATGCCGCTGTCATATCTTAGCAAGGGATATTATCGAGCCGCCGATATAACGTAGTAGGATTTGTGGATTGTTGTGTTAACCTTGATGCAGGTGTATAGAAATATCGATGAGATTATGCGGAATGGGCATCACCTCTTCAGTCCGAAGGACAATGTGCACATGTGAGGGGTCACTTTTACGTAAAATCCCTTACCGCAAGCGCACGGTAGTCAAGTTTTAGTATAAAAAGATGTCGAACCCACAGAGATTGATTAAATAGTTAAATCTAAGTACTGAATTAAAATAATCTTTGCTTTATTTAGAGAATCGAATAGTTGAGTGTTATGCGAATAATAAAAATTAATTAACTAACGATGATCAAATACTGAGTTGAAAAGAAATCAGTTGGAGACGAATCTAGGAGTACGATTTCACTTGTTCATCCACTACACTTATCATTCCTTGATTTCCATTATGGATTTCCTAGTTTACTAGCCGAGAATTCTTATTTGTTTCTACTCCCTCTCCCGAGTGTTAAGCAGAAGTAATTATCTAACATCAATCTTGATATCCCTATCTAAGATTAATTATCAAACAATTGTAAAAGCGCAGTAATTCCTTTGACGGCTTCTATGGAGTTATAGGCCTTACGAACAATATAACTACCACGATACGAATTCCTTCTTTCCTATTCACAACCCCCTCTCCCGAGTGATAGATCACGAATATAGAATCATTCAATCCATGGCCAGTAGATTAAAAGCATTAAGAACAGGAAAACATAAATAAACCATACGGAAATCCAAATATACTTCAATCAATTCATAATAAGCGTAGTTTCAAAACAAGCTACATCGTCTCCTAGAAAATAAAATTAGCTCATGCTAGAAGTATTCAAACACATAGACATGTTTAAATAACCCATAAAAATTGCTAAAAGTTTAGAGATACAAAACGAATTGGACGCTATTCTTCGATCTCCGATGAACTCCGCCGTCTCGTGATGAATTCTCTACTTTTTGCTCCGAGCCGTCGTCGTTATTTTTCTCCGTTCTTCAACCCTAGCCTCCTTCTCTCCAAAATTATGTCTAAGTCTGAATGAATCCCCTTGTGCCTTTGTTAATCCCTTTAAAATCCCGTGTGCATCAGATAAGGAAAGTCTCCAAAATTGCCAAAATTCCATTGGCGTAATTACGCCTCCGAAGTGGCGTAGTTACGCCTGTCGACGTGTCAAAAGAACTGGCTTCCCGCGTGACTGGCGTAATTACGCCTGAAAACAGGCGTAGTTACGCCTGAACAAAATCTCAAAGCCGTAGCTTAGACGTAGTTACGCCTCAAAACAGGCGTAGTTACGCCTCAAGACATTCTCCAAATAATGATTTACCGTGGGTTAGGCGTAGTTACGCCTTAGAGTAGGCGTCTTTACGCCTGTTGCCATGATTGAAAGTGTAGATTTTTGGCTTCAATTCATCCGTTCTTTCCGTCATTTGCACCCTTTTAGTCCACAAAACATGTAATTACCTGGATTCCCTGCAAAACAACACAGAACAAAACCAAAAGCGTAATTCTGATCGAAAACTAACACTAAACCATGCAAAATAAGAAGAAATATAAGTGTATAAAATACACTTATCAAACCCCCTAAACTTAAACTTTTGCTAGTCCCGAGCAAAACAACACAAAAACAAAACAAAAACAAATCAAAACTAAACTGACACGAAAAGACACACAAAACAAAGTTGTAAAACATTCCAATTGTGCAAGCCTCAGAAGTATTCAGACATGCATATCACTTTCTCAACCATGTAATCATTAAAGCAATCTTAACTCACACAAATCAATAGGACTTTGCAAGGTATAGGTTCAAATTGCATATGTGGCTTGGTCAATAGGTCTTAATAAGCTTGTAACGTTAGGCTTTGGCTCATGGCTTCAATAAAAGGAAAGGTATTCAAGCAAGAGAGTAAGTTGAAATTATAATCAATTTGCGCATTCTCATCCCGCTTTCGACTCCTTCTATTGATGATTCATCAATTTTCTTTTCATTTCAATTCATCCTCTTTTCTCATCCTCCTCATCATTATTCACCTCATTATTTTTCTCTTTTTTTTTTCTTTTCATCGTTACTCCACTTCTAATTTTCAATTAAGATCATAGGAGTTATTTGAACTTTTAAGGCGCAATAGAAGCTTACTCCCTTGAGGGTGGGAAACAGTGTATAAGCTATCAACAAGGTGGTTGATGTGGTATCTTGAAACGATGCCGAATGGGGTTATTCATGTGCCTAAACACATGTCATTCGATTTGTATTAAGCTCAAAAGGGTAACTAAAGATAAAATGATGTCATTTGGTGGCTTCAAAGGCTCAAACGATCAAAAAAATTGCCTAAATCATTCCTAAGCCACATATGTCTGTATTTCGCCTCAAAGATTACTATAGTAAGTTCTATACTACTCTCAATTCACAAATAACTTACATGATTTGACCAATGTGCTCAGTTGCATCTGAAAACCATGGTAATATCAGAGAAAATTTGAATGAGATTCTAAAAGATATTGCAAACAATGCAATTCTCATTCTTTTATACTTAAGCTCAAAGGGGCTACTATAGCAATTTTCTATGAAAGAATCAAGGCCCAAATTATCAAGAATTGCCTATATCATTTTTGTGTTCGTTCAAACCATCATTGATTAATCAAATGGTCATGGTCTCTAGTGCAAGAATATGTGAGAACTCAAGAGCAACATGAAAACATGAAATTTTTAAAATTCTCCACAATTCAACTCAATTTTTCATCATTGGCCTCAACTGACTCGTAATACAACTTATGACACTCAAAACTCAACAGACTCTAAATCAAGACAAACCAAACAAAATAAGGAAAACAAACAACCAAAAGCAACAGAAATCCAAGTAGTTTGAACAGTTCAAAGTACCCCCCCTAAACTTAGAAATGTGCATTGTCCTCAATGCATACACATGAAGGAATAAATAGAACGATGCACATACCTCAGCGATGACCGTCAGTGGTCATCGTCATCCATATCGTCGGGGGGCGGTTGTGGAAAAGGTGCTGGCTGGAAAGTCGGCGGCTGAGGAAACGCTCGATGAGGAAACTCCTGAGCGAGGGCCGATGTGAAATCCACGACAAAGTTCATGTACGTGTCCTGTCGCTGCTGGAACGCCTCTTGGCGCTGCATGTAAGCCTCATGACTTTGGTAGAAATCAGCCCATTGGTTAGCTTGAGCCGCTACACTTTGCTCCAAATCCGTGAGTCGGTGAACAAGAGTGGGGAGGTCCGGGAGTGGTTCAGATTCATCCAGTTGTGGCCCATTGGAAGCCTCGGCTTGGCTAGAAGATGGGGGGAGTCGCCTTCGAGAATATGTAGTCAACATAATCGACTTTTGAATTTTCAATCGCTCTTCTTCAGGGCCCCATCGCACCCCCGCATAGTGGCACAGATCAGTAATAAGCATGGGGTGTAGGAAGCCCAAAGTCGTTGTCCCCTGCAAGCAAACTCGATCGAAAACTGGAGAAGAAGCCCTAAATCAATAGACATTCCAGTCACAATAGTGTATAGCAATAAAGCTCTGTCCCTGGTGACATCTGTGGCATGCATAGCCGGCTTAAGGCGTGCCTTGATGAAGGCAAACCAGAACTTCTCGGGGGCTTTCAGTGCCGAGGCTTGAAAATTTACGAATTTGTCATCATTCATCTTCCAGCGGGCAGTGGGGCCACACAACCTCAAAATGACTTCATTATAGTCGATGGTTCCGTTAACAAAGGTAGTATAATCATCCTCATCCACATCGTGTATCTCAAAAAGTGTGTTGATCGTGTGGCGGTCAAATGCTACCATATGTCCCCTAACCAAGACTTTAAACTCTTCATGTCGCACAGAGAGGTTGGCATAGAATTCCCGGACGATCGGTTGCACGGCATCATTAGGCTCCTTTATAAATTCACCCCACCCACGAGCAAGTGCATTTAGGATGATGGGGTGTCGGGGCTCCGCTAAATCAAACCCCCGCTCGCTTATCCAAGGCCGAGCTAATTCCTTCGTATAATTGGCCTCAGCATCTTCGTTCCAGAATTTGTGGGCGTCAAACGACCCCGATGAAGCGGCGGGTGCTTTCCCTTTGGATGTGCTCCCCTTTGGTTTCTTGTTGGGTGCCATAGATAATTCCAATTAACCAACACAACAATAACCCAATGTGGCTAAGGCACTTCCCCAACAACACTCCAATATCACAATTCACCAGAATTCTCACCCCAATTCAACTTCACAACAATAATCACATGCACTTCAACTCCAAGCTATATATCACACAATATTGCTACCTTGCTTGCACAATCTCAATAATCATGAAGGATTAAAAGACTTACCAACCCTTAGATGAAGAATTTTCGATTTGGTTGGCTAAGCTAGACCACTTTGTTGCAACCCCCCCTAAACTTGCTTCCTTGCACCAATAAACTCCAAAAACCTGCAATTAATCGATAAAAATATGGACTTTAGAGGTGGGATAGCTTAATTAAGAGAGATTGAAGAGAAAAAATCGGAATTGAAAAATTGAGGGGAAGAGGCGTGGGTTAGGGTTTAAAGAGAGGAGAAAGTTTGAAGAATGATGCGCAGATGCAGAGTTAAAATACGCGAGGCGTAATTACGCCGCTTGAGAGGCGTAATTACGCCTCGCCTACGGCTTTGAAAAATTTTAAAAAAATTGGTAGGCGTAACTACGCCAAAAACAGGCGTAGTTACGCCTACGCTACGGCATTTTAATATTTTCTGAAAATTTGACAGGCGTAATTACGCCACAAAGAGGCGTAGTTACGCCTGTTCTACGGCATCTCAAAATTGCAAAATATTTTTCAGGCGTAATTACGCCTTGAAAGGCGTAAATACGCCATATTTTTTTTTGTTTTTTTAAAATAGAAATAAAATAAGGATACAGGATTCGGGTTGCCTCCCGAAAAGCGCTTAGTTTATAGTCCTCGGCCCGACTGTCTTCCATCCATTCACTTAGGCTCGCTCAGGTGAACCTCGTCCACGTCTCTTACTTCTTCCCCAAAATAATGCTTCAAACGCTGCCCATTTGCTTTGTGTGACCGTCATCGCATTTCAGTTCAATTGCTCCATATGGGGTCACTTTCTCAATAGTGAACGGCCAGACCATCGTGACTTCAACCTTTCCTGGAAATAGTCGGAGACGAGAGTTATATAGTAGCACTTTCTGACCAGGAATAAACTCTCTTCTCACGATTTGCTTGTCATGCCAATTCTTCGTTCGCTCCTTGTAGATCTTAGCATTTTCGTACGCTTCATTACGAAACTCATCCATCTCAGTGAGCTGTAGCAACCGTTGCTCACCAGCAGCCTTCAAATCAAAGTTCAGCTTCTTTATGGCCCAGAAAGCCCGATGTTCCAACTCTACCGGTAAATGGCATGCTTTCCCAAAAACTAGACGATATGGGGACATCCCTATGGGAGTTTTGAATGCAGTGCGGTATGCCCATAATGCATCATCCAATTTCAGGGCCCAATCCTTTCGGTTAATACTGACCGTCTTTTCAAGAATTAGCTTAATTTCTCGGTTAGAAATTTCGGCTTGGCCATTAGTCTGTGGATGATAAGCCAATGCAATCTTATGCCTCACAGTGTATTTCGTCATCAAAGCACTGAAGATCTTGTTACAGAAGTGGGTTCCTTCATCACTTACAATCGATCTCGGAGTACCAAACCGTGTAAATATGTTCTTTTGCACAAACTTGACCACGACATGAGCGTCATTAGTCGATGTGGCAATCGCTTCAACCCACTTAGAAACATAGTCCACATGCTAGCAAAATATATGACTGCCCAAAAGATGGTGGAAAGGGGCTCATGAAATCAATACCCCATACATCGAATATTTCTAATTCCAAGATATTTGTCAACGGCATCTCATGGCGTTTAGAAATATTACCAATGAGCTGACCACGATCACACGTCTTCACCAACGTATAACTGTCTCGATGTAGCTCTGGCCAATAGAAACCCGATTGAAGCACTTTTGCTGCTGTCCTTGCTGCTCCAAAATGTCCTCCATAAGATCTGGAGTGACACTTTTCAAGAATCTCTCTTGATTCCTCCTCAGTTACGCATCTCCGGACAATTTGGTCTGCACAACGTCTGAATACATACGGTTCATCCCAGTAATAATTCTTCACATCATGAAAGAACTTCTTCCTTGCTGATAAGTGAGGTCTGGAGGCAATATACCACACGACAAATAATTAGCAAAATCAGCAAACCACGGGGTTTTAGTACATACCTCAAAGAGATGTTCATCAGGAAGTTCTCTTGTATGACTCCATGATCCATTTGATCCTCTAACTCCAAACGAGATAAGTGATCTGCTACTTGATTTTCACTGCCCTTTTTATCCAAGATCTCGAAATCAAACTCTTGTAGCAACAAGATCCATCGAATCAATCGGGGTTTCGCATCCTTCTTGGCAAAAAAGATAACGAATCGCTGCATGATCTGTGTAACTATGACCTTTGTCCCGATCAGATATGCTCTAAACTTGTCGAATGCATACACCACAGCTAGCATCTCTTCTCGGTGGTCGTGTAATTCTGTTGGGCTCCATCAAGAGTTCTACTTGCATAGTAGATCGCCCTAAAAATCTTGTCTCTCTTTTGCCCCCAAAACTGCTCCCACAGCATAGTCGCTGGCATCACACATTAAAACAAATGGCTCCTTCCAATCCGGCACTATGATGATTGGTGCAGATATAAGTGCTTTCTTTAGCCTGTTAAATGCCTGCAAACACAAATCATCAAAGACAAAAGGTGAGTCTTTTTATAACAAATTACACAAAGGCCTTAGCTATTTTAGAAAAATCTTTAATAAAACGTCGATAAAACCCGGCATGTCCCAAGAAGCTCCTAATAGCCTTCTCATTGTTCGGAGGTGGACGCTTCTCAATGCAACCACTTTTGCTCTATCCACTTCAAGTCCTTGAGATGACACTTATGGCCAAGGACAATACCCTCTTGCAACCATAAAGTGACATTTCTCCCAATTTAACACGAGGTTCTTTTCTTGGCAGCGCTGTAACACAAGAGATAGGTTATGCAAACAATGGTCAAAGAGGGAACCAAATACCGAAAAGTCGTCCATGAAGACTTCAAGGATCTCCTCCACCATATCTGAAAATATCGCCATCATGCACCGTTGAAAGGTAGGCAGGTGCCGTAACCAAAGGCATTCTTCTAAACGCAAAGGTGCCATATGGACAGGTAAACATTGTCTTCTCTTGATCCTCGGGGTCTATGGCAATTTGATTGTATCCTGAATAGGCCATTCTAAAGAAACAATAATAACAATAACAACGGCTAACCTGTCGAGCATCTGATCAATAAATGGAAGAGGGAAGTGGTCCTTCCTTGTGGCCTTGTTGAGTTTCCTATAGTCAATGCAAACTCGCCACCCCCGTCACAGTTCGAGTTGAGATCAACTCATTATTTTCATTTCTTACCACTGTCATCCCTCCTTTCTTTGGCACAACCTGTACTGGGGAAACCCATGCACTATCTGAAATAGCATAAATAATCCCAGCATTTAACAATTTAAGCACTTCTGCTTTTACTCTACCTCCTTCATTGCTGGATTTTAACCGCCTTTGATGATCAATGGAGGGAACGAAGGAATCCTCCATAAGAATTTTATGCATGCACAAAAGACGGGCTTATCCCCTTGATATCAGAAATTGACCAACCCAAAGCAGATTTATATGTCCTCAATACACGTAATAATTTATCCTTCTCTAAAGAACAAAGAGATGAAGATATAATTACCGGGTATGTCGAATTCTCACCCAAGAAGGCATAAGTAAGGTGGGCCGGTAGTTCTTTCAGTTCCGAGCTCGCCTTCGTATCTTCTTTGACTGATGTATCTCGTACATCTTCCGCTTTCCAGCAGTGTTGTTCTCCTTAGGCAAGCTCTTAAGTGCTTCCACTTGCTCAGCAAGATCAGGTTCAGTTGCATCCACTTTCATAATAGAGTTGACCATGCAATTCTCCAATGGATCCTCCGGTATTGCTCCTACTTCAAAGTTATGCACACATGAGTCAATAACATCCAAAAACTTGCAAGTACTTACCTCGTCAGGTCCCTTGAGAGCCTTGTAAATATTGAACATGACTTCTTCTCCTCCAACTCTCAAGGATAAAAAAAAATGGATAATTCTCCTCTTGGGACATCTCGATAAAGTCCCCTTGCCTGTTGCTAAGAATGTTATCCCAAAATGTAATGTAACATCTTTGCACCTAAATCACATAAGCCCCTATTAAATTAAGAACTACCAATAATACAAGGAATAGTAAAACTCCTGGATCTTTCAATTTTTGTGGTAGCTTCTTTTGGAGGATTGCACTACATTCTTCTGTGAGATTCACGGTTTCAAATTCCTCAAGCTTCCTCTTTCGTGCCATTATATCCTTCATAAACTTTGTATAATTAGGCATTTGTTGCAACGCCTCGGCAAAAGGAATATTTATGTGGATTTTCTTGAAAATCTCCAAGAATTTGGCAAACTGGTCATCTATAGCCTTTTTCCGGAAACGTTGAGGATATGGAAGTGTAGGCTTGTACATAGGAATCTTTTCCGGTAGTGTGGCTTGCTTCTCCTTTTCAACTTCCTTAGGGGTTTCAACCTGAATTTGAGTCTCCTCAACAGATGGCAACATGTGCTGGTTCTACATCCCCAAGTTCCTTACCACTTCTCAATGACACGGCCTTGCACTGCTCCCTTGGGTTCACTTCGGTGTTGCTAGGAAATGATCCTCTTTGTTGGTTGTTCATGGCATTAGCAAGCTGCCCAATTTGCACCTCAAGAGACTTCATTGTAGCACCATGTTGTTCATGTGACCCTCAATCGTATCAAGCCTCGACTCATTTTTCTCAAGCCTCAATGTCGAACTTTGAACAAAAGTAGTCACCAAATCTTCAAGTGAAGGTTTACCTTCATTCTTTTGTGGAGCATATCCAGGTGGTGGATTCAGAGCACTATTGTTGTTGGCATATGAGAGTCTATCATTGTTGCGGAACCCTTGTGATACGGATTGCTTGTTAGGTAGTTATTATGTTGGGATACCGATTGTTTATGAACTGAACGTGCTCTTGATGCTTCCCTTGACAACTCCATTCCAGCTGCAGCGGCGGCCGATTCAATAGTAGGTTGTGCTCCTTGCTTGGTCAGAGCTGCTACTGCGTGGTTAGTGCAGACAGTTGTGCAGTAAGAGTACTAAAATGATCAACCTCATACATACCTATGGGTTTCCTTGCCATGGCTCGCTCACTGGGCCACTGGAAGCTGTTGGCCGACATCTCCTCAAGTAATTCAAAGGCAGCATCTGCAGTCTTAGAAAATAGTGTTCCTCCTGCTGCAGCATCCACAATGATCCTAGTTGGTCCATTCAACCCATTGTAAAATAACTGAATCTGCACCCAGCTTTCATAGTTATGTTGTGGGCACCTCCTCAATAAATCCTTGAATCGCTCCCATGCCTCGTATAGTTGTTCAGAATCAATTTGCTGAACGTACTGATTTCAGTTCTCAGTTGAGCTGACTTAGCTGGTGGGAAAACTTCGAGAGAAATTTCGATGCCATTTCCGCCCATGTGTTAATACCAGTATATGGAAGAGATTGTTGCCAGCTCCTTGCATGGTCCCTAAGAGAGAAAGGGAACAATCGCAGTCTCACAGTATCTTCTGGAACACCATTCATCTTCACAGTATCAGCTATCTCCAAAAATATCCTCAAATGCAAGTTGGGGTCTTCAACAGGGGACCCACCAAACTGATTCTGTTGCACCATACTTATCAATGCCGGCTTAAGTTCAAAGTTGTTGGCATTGATAGTCTGGCGAGCTATCCCAGAGTAATTGTTGTTGACCAAAGTTTGAAATAATCTCTGATCGCCCTTTGAGGTTCAACAAGTTGTGGAGGTGGTTCGTTGTTGTCTCTATTTGCAGCCATTTCTATCAATTCCTCCCTTCTCGTTTTCTCAGTCTTCTTGCAGTTCTCTCGATCTCAGGATCAAACAGCAACGATTCAGGAGTAGTGTACTTTCGCATGCACTGCAAAAATTCAGAAAGACAAAAATCACTCCAAAATAAAAGGAATAAAAGCTCTAAATTAAAACCAAGATTAATTGGTACAGTATCAGATTGTACTAAATAAATCAATCCCCGGCAACGGCGCCAAAAACTTGTTGCGTAAAATCCCTTACCGCAAGCGCACGGTAGTCAAGTTTTAGTATAAAAAGATGTCGAACCCACAGAGATTGATTAAATAGTTAAATCTAAGTACTGAATTAAATAATCTTTGCTTTATTTAGAGAATCGAATAGTTGAGTGTTATGCGAATAATAAAAATTAATTAACTAACGATGATCAAATACTGAGTTGAAAAGAAATCAGTTGGAGACGAATCTAGGAGTACGATTTCACTTGTTCATCCACTACACTTATCATTCCTTGATTTCCATTGTATGGATTCCTAGTTTACTAGCCGAGAATTCTTATTTGTTTCTACTCCCTCTCCCGAGTGTTAAGCAGAAGTAATTATCTAACATCAATCTTGATATCCCTATCTAAGATTAATTATCAAACAATTGTAAAAGCGCAGTAATTCCTTTGACGACTTCTATGGAGTTATAGGCCCTCCGAACAATATAACTACCACGATACGAATTCCTTCTTTCCTATTCACAACCCCCTCTCCCGAGTGATAGATCACGAATATAGAATCATTCAATC